>BGPR01001105.1:141324-262299 GCA_013235015.1 Araneus ventricosus
TTTTTTTATAAATAATCTAAATAAACTCCCTCTTGGAGTGTATTTCACTGTAGGGAGGATTAAATCAATTACAAATCATCCACTCCGCATAAGCTCCTTAAGGGAGGCCTGACCCAGGAACAATCAGGAACCAGCCAGTGCAACCTGCGACAACATCGACGTAGTGCAATATTATAGCCATACGTGTCCAACGATCAGCAAACTTCGAAAAGCCGGCACACAGCCACAAAATGGTGAAAATTACCTATAAGTTCGATCAGCATTACATAAATTTTAACTTTCTGCACTCCTTCTCCATATGAACTTTAACTATGCCAAATCTCACACTCCTCCGTGAGCTCAATTTGCTTAAAAAGAGGTACAAAGTTTTCTCTTCACGTATTAATATATAGATACTTTGGGAAACAGTATATGCACCTACATACTTTGGAATATTTATTGGAGTGAGTCCGAGACCGGTGTGTGTGTGAAGGAGTTCTTGCCCAATATTGATATTAAATTACTTATTGCTAATCGATCTTTAATTTATTTTGTAACAAATCACGGCCCATTTCCATCGTATTTTTTAGGTCTAAAATTTTGAATAGTCCGAATTGTCTTTGTGGAGGATACGATGATGTCGATCATTTTGTTTTTCGTTGCCGAAGAGCATAAGCACATTTGGTTTAAATCTTAGGCGAAAAATTCTTTACTTTTGAATAAACTTTTTCATGCAATTGAAATTTCAAAACAGATCTGCAATTCTTTAACTACATATTAAAAATTTTAACGTTTTTTTTTTTTTCTATGGCGATTAAGAATTTTTAGGGGACACTTCCTCTCGGAAAAGAAAAACAATCTTTTGAAATATATAGTGACTTTTTTTTTAAAAAAAATTAACATTTCTATATTAATTTAGTTACATTTTGAAGGGTTTTTTGTTGTTGTTCCTTCACACGAATAGTCCGTATTTCACTCTACTGTATTTCACATTGTATGAATATAAGTCTATTTAATGAATTATATATATTATTATTTTTGAGAATTGTATTCTTATTCTGTATTTGTTATTTTATTGAATTTATTTTATTTTATTATTTATTTTTATTTGTTATTTTGTTGTACTTATTTTATTTTATTATTTATTTTTATTTGTTATTTTATTGTAGTTTTATTGTATTTGTTATATTTATATTGATTGTATTTGTATTTCTGTATTTGTTATGTTTATATTGATTGTATTTGTATTTCTGTATTTGTTGAAAGTTTTTACAATGTATCACTTTTTCTTTGTACTCTTCCCCACCGACAGTTAAAACACTGCATACCCTATGGGCGAGTGGGTCGGCGTGTTTAATAAATAAATAAATAAAATTTTCAATACACAGCAAAAATATCTTTAGATTTCTGAAAAAAATTTAAAAATTCCTGTCTAATCTTCGTCCAGCTTGATTGAATCAGCTGTTGCATTCTATGCATAAAGATTTTCGTTTACGTAATTTACAAAAAGAATTCCGGCTTAAAAATGTTATTATGTTAATCAAAGTGAAAATTCTGCTTCGGAAATTAATCACCAAATAAACCAATTTTTTTATCATGACGTTAATATTGGCAAAAGCAAACGAGTGAAAGATTTCATGAAACAAAAAATTAATTAATTAATTAGTAATTTAAATTTTATTGCAATAATAAAAAAGCATTGTTATAAGTTTTGTTTAAAATAAATTTTCACAAATTTATTAATATTAGAAAAAGATTGAACAGAAAAGAAATAAGTGTTACTGAAAAGTAAATGTTTTGAATTTTACGTTGGTGTAAAAATAGTTTTTGTGCGATCCAAATCCATTGAGGAAAAACTTTAAACTTAAAATTGTTTCTTATTAATTAAAATCCGATAAAAATGTTGAAATCCCCTTTTCATAGTGAGAATTGACTGCCCAAGAAGTAACTACATGGCAACTTTGGTCGCTCTAGATACAGCAGTCTTCCATTTAGAGCATTGCATTCTGTGCGTTACAATTTTTATATAGCACAATTTATAGAATGTATGCCAGTCAAAAAACATTATCAGGTTGAAAGTACTTTAAGAAAATATAAATAATCAAACCACATGCACAATCTTAGAACATTTTGTTGAATATTCGTAAATGAAGTCACATATATTATGTGATGTACAACATATTTTAATCAGTTTGATTTTTATAAGTTTTATTGTTTATGAAAAGGAATTAAGATAAAACATGAAGACTGGAGTGTTTCTCTCAACTTTTTTTTCTTTTCATTTTCAACTCAATCACAAGCAAAATACTACTGTGATCAAAAATACATATATGCTAGTATATCTTTGTACACATTTGTCAAATATTTTTACGACTTATACAAACATCCGACAATACTGAGTAGTATTTTATATTATCGTCTGAAAATAAATCTGTTTTTAACCAGCTAAGAACATCAATATTGTCAATTTTTTAAAATGATGAATGTAATTGAGAAAAACATGCATTTAGTTTCGTTCCTGCAATGCAATTTCAGTTACAAAAATATTTGAAATGTTGCAGAAAGGCTTTAAGAACAACTGAAGAGCTGAGTGGATGAACATGTTAAGTGACAATTTGACAATTAAGCGAATTTGAGAAAACGAGCTTTTTAAGTTTAAAGGTTGCTTTTTTTTATTTTATTTTTTACTCAATTTTTGCTGTTTCGGCAATTCAGAGACGAAAAAGAATTCAAATTGTTTTATGCTTATTGACATGATTATTGCTCTTTTAATAATATAAAAAATTTAATAATATTTTGCACTTAACATGTTCTTCCATTCACGCGCCAAAACTCGTGTTTGCTTAGTCGTGGAAGAACATGTTAAGTGCATGTTCCTTGCTGTATCAGCGTAATAATGGTAGATTAAATGCAGATGCGTAATAAGGAATTGTCAACATTATATAAATTTAAAACTGTATATATTTTCACAGCACACACACATACATAAACTAATATGTAAGTAAAACAATAAAAATAAACTTAAAAATTATTAAAATGCGTTTAATGTTTTGATATTTTTTAAATTAATGATTCATAAAAAATTATATTCTTTTTTTAAGAAAAGGAAAGTTTTATGATAAATTTTTAATCTTTTTGACAATTTACTTCGCACCAGTATTATTTGTCCATAATGGGTATAATAATGATTAGCAAAATTGTATAATCATAACTGTACATATTTTCAGCAGATGCTGAACAAGAAAGATTAAGGAAATTGTATGTTGGAGCAGCATTAAAAGATCACAAAATAATATGGATGTTTAAGAACAAATAAAAATAAATATCAAACCCATTGTAGAGTGTTAATGTTTTACTTTTTCTTTTTGAATTGATGAATCCTAAAAATATGTATACTCTTTTTTTTACTACAGGAAGCTGTGGTTTTATGTTTTCAATTTTTTTCTGTTAACTTCGCTCTGGTATCGGTTTTCCTTCCAAACTCAAAATCTCCAATTTTGACGAGTTCTTTTTTTTACCCCTTATCTGCTTCTTCAAGTCAATATTCTTAAACGGAGTATAAGGATCATAACAATCCTTATAGAAATATGAGCCAAATTCTTCTATGCTGTCCTAGAAAGCAACTTTTTCATTGAGGACTTTACTTTTTCTGTTGGTGAGCTGGAGTTTATTATTGGAGATCTTTAAAATCTCGATAGTAGGGAGTCATATCAGTGACATGATGCTTTCTTCTATTTTGCATTATGATTTCGCGGTATTGTTCTGGAAGGAAAATGGTTTCATGTTGCCTTAAATTTTTCTCAATTCTTTCTAAATCTCGATCACTATTAAAATGCGAATGTCCTACCTCAGAAACTTACGTTCAATTACTTTGAAATATCTTTTAATAATGAGATATTGATATAGGAATAATGTGATTAAGTTCTTGTTACGGGCTGAAAAAGAGTCTGGCCAGATAATTAGATGATCTTTACTCTTTAAAGTTTCGTTGAATTCTACAAGCTTTATAAGTGAGCTAGCTCCCTTAGCTAAGTTTGCTTAGCTATTAAAGAGCTAAACAAACTAATATAAGTGATAAATTAAAAATTTTTAAAGTAAAAAAAAGATGGTCTCCTGGTTTAACTTTATAAGAATCAATTACATCAGCAATGCTGAAATAAACCATTATTGAAAAAAATTTGACTAGTTTCAAAAGGTTCTTTTATTTACCGTTAATTTCTCTATTCCTTGTCACGCAGTGCTTCCAGCGTGTTGTATGACTCGCAATAAAGACTAGATAGAAATGTTGTAGAGAATTATTGCAAAAATTTCTTTTAAAAGCAAACGATTTCTATTTTCGAATTGTCTTGTCAATATTTTCGTCTGCATTGATACTTTTTCCCTCGCTGAAAACGATTCGACTTCAAAGGAAGCCGATGTTATTTTACTCAAATTTAACAGGTTTCTTATGGAAGACGCCTTAACATGTTCTTCCACTACGAAACAGCAAGAGACCGTGCACTTAACATGTTCATCCACTGAAAACTTCGTTATTTTTTTAATTAACAGATTTAATGAATTTTCTATATTTAAACTAGACTTCGGCAAGTTATTTTGTCCGATTATCTCAATTTTTTCAAATATGTCACTTAACATGTTCAGCCATTCAGCTCTTCAACCGTTCATCAGAAAAAGAAGAAGATTTGAGAAGTATAAAATGTTCAGAAGTAGAGAATCCGTCATAGATAAATTACGCTCTGGTAGACCATTCATTTCGTCTAATCATCAGCATGTCGATCAGATCAGTGAACTGGTGCTTAGCTATCGTCGTTTAATTATTATAAGAGACAATACTGAATAAGTTCCTATATCGAAGTCGAAAACGACCTGAATTGTGGCGAGATGACTCGTGGATTTTGCACCGCGATAATGCGCTTTCTCACATTGCCATTATTACTCGTTAATTTTTTACAATGTCAACAAATATGGCTGTACAAGCTTTGTTTTCATCTGATATGGCACTGGATGACTTTTTCTTATTTCTATGGTTGAAGTTTCTTCTTTTTTTTACTCCTTTTTGAGTCTATTGATAAGAAAAGAAATACGCTAAGAACCCTGAGAGGGTTTCATGGAAACGACATTATGGTATGTTTTGATGACTGGTAAAAAGATTGAAAAAAGTGCATTGCAGTCGGAGGAGATTAATTTGAAAGAGATGTAATGAACATTTACAAATAAATTGATACTTTTATTTTTGACAGCGTTCCTGATATTTTTATAGTACTTTAGTAGTATATCACGCTTAAGCATTTAATGCATGGTTGTAGTAATAATGGAGAATGCATATATTTCTGGATGCAATTGTTACAACTTTTATTTATATAGATTTTTTCAACTGTTTTAAACTTTTGAGCATTTGATTTAATGCTTTTACTTTGATCTTCTTATTAAAGACAAAATTTTAAAAAGATGTTATTTAGCTGCATAAAACATCTATTATGAACTGATTTTTCTGACGGAATAAAAACATTTATCATTGTCTTCACAGCCCTTTATGATTAATAAATAATTTAAAATTCAAAAACGTAAATTGACTTTTGAGGAAATAAGTAGTACAAGCTCAAGATGTCTTGAGAAGAAACAAAATACAATAAAAGCGAACTATTAAAAGAAATATACAATTTTATTATTTGACGCAATATGTGGTAATATGCAGAAACTCCGGATACTCTGTTTGTGTTTCGCCTTTGAAACGACAATTATTAAATTTGGATTATTTTAAAAAAGCAAGGAAATAGAAATCAGATTTATTTATTTATTTTTAATAGAGCATGCATAACCTTGATTATACGCTTAGTTAGTTGACGATTCAACACTTGTTGTTTTATGATTTTGACACATATCGATAACAGCATATCGATTTTTTACCTTTCAAATGCTGTACGGTTACTGAAGCGTTACCTATTAAAAATTTGAAAAGTAAAGAATTTACTCCAAAACCTTTCTAACAGTGTCAAAAAATCGAACCAGGAAGAACTGTAACAACTATTTAACTTTTTGTTTTAATTTGGAACTGATTTTCTTCCGTATTTCGCGATGTCAGTCAAATATTCACTCTCCTGTTAATCTGACGTGTAGCAAACAGTTTTTTGTCATGTATTCAGTTGGGTGATGGATTTTTGATGAAAATGACTGTTAACTGGAGTTGAAAAGTGTAATAGCGTAATAACTGATAAAAAGGCTTAATAGCTTACTGATTGTCTCAACAACAAGAAAGAACAGATCAGATCTGGAACTGTTTACTGCGAGAGATCTCCTTTGAAAATTTATCAAATGCGATTATATTTTTTTACTTTCTTTTATTTTTACTTATGTAATGAGAGTTTTAAACTCTTTTTTCCTTTTTATGAAAAATATTTATCCTTTACAATAAACAAATCTGTGATCTGATTCAATCTAATTTTTCCATGAACATATGTTTCATTTGTGTCGTGTAGCTGTTAAAGTTTCCATCTCCATTATTCACAAATATGTTTTTTCAAAAATTTTAAGCCCATTTGAACCTCTTCATACCTCTCCATCAAAAATTGCATACTAAAATACATTCATGAAACGCTTCGAAATGAAATGCAGTTTTTTTAAGTCCCGTTATGGTCTCGTAATATGACAGAAAATTCACTTTTCTCCCAAATTTTCTTTGGGGGGGGGTACTTTTACAGGTACACGACACAATTGCAATACTGGCCCACTTAGTATGAGTCACTTCTTTCGATATAGTCATGCTGACTGATTATAACTGTAAAATTAAATATAATTACTTATAATAAGAAAAGAAAGCAGTGACAGCCATTCTATAAACTATATTATTTGTTTCCGCAAAATAATTGAACAGAAGTAATATTAATTTGTTAAACTAAACCATGATAGTTGAAATTATATTTTTTGCTTTGTTAAACGTTTGTAAAAATTATTTAAATTGAGAATGAATATCATGAGAATACAGCACTTCATCAGATTTCATCTTCCGGTTATTCTATTAATACTTCTTATTATTATATTAATGTTTCTCTTTATTGCAAAAATTTGTTATATCGCACCCTTATTCTTATAAGTAAATTTTGATATCAGATAGTTAAATACCACTCTATGCTGAAACTTAAACTTAAGATCATCTCCATGTTCTACTGATGTGTTAAAATTTTTATTACAACTTCCGAATTTGAACAATAGGACATTATATCCTGAATAACAAGGAAATTTCACATTTTTGGTTCCTTTCAAAATCACATAAGACAGACATTCCATAGCAAATGTTGCAAAATATGCCTTTCCCTCTCATCTAAGATCTCCTTACGTCAAGGTTGCTGATAACATTACTTGACAAGATAAAGTTCCGTTCAAATAGGTCCTGGCTTTTGGCTTACCTTATATTTCTTTCTTATCTTTCATAGAATGCGAACAGGTTTTCGAACTGAAATATCACTTTTTTTCATAAGTCTTTACTGCAGAAAATATTTTGATTTATTGAGTGAGTTTATAGATTTATTCTTCACAGAGTGTAGCAGTTTTGGTTAGTATAATTCCATGCATAAAGAACAAATCTTTAATTATTTTTTTAATTTCCAAAAATATTAAATATTTGTATTAATTTCTTATATTATGGAATGAAATTGTATGAAAATAATAATTTTCTGGCACTTTTATTTTTAAATTATTCTCTTAACAAGCATTTTATTCATTGCTAATATTTTCCTCCCTGTAGATAAAAAATAAGAAATGTTACACGAGTAATTATTTCATGAAATAAAATATAATAGAAAATTTTATTTCAGAAGATAACGATTAAATAAATTTTAAATGGCAGATATCTTTATTATTCCAGAAATGTTCATACATTTATTGAGGAAATCTTTACAAAGTAAAAAACAAATACTTTGCATTTCGAAGGAAACGAAAGCACCGGAAATATTTAAACATTTCACAATTAAATGAATAATCTGGGACATTTCCGTAGGTTATTGAATATCTTTTCTTCTTGAATTTCACCCAAACCAGGTAGTAAGTACATTTTCAAAAAACGTGAAGAAAAGAAGCAGTATAAGCGTTTCCATTCACGTGGAACGTTTCAAGATAACGCCCTTTAATTGACTTAAACGAAAAACTTTTCAGCAACCAAAACATCCTCCATTACAGATGAAATTACGATATCGACAAATTTCTTCTGCTTACAAATTTTGTTAACATTCTTGTAAACATAGAATTCGATGAGTTTCTTACTCGGCTCGTTTTATTTTTGCTATACAACGAGCTTACATTTCCTATTATTTATCTCTTCAAGTTATTTATTCGTTAGATTTAACGTTCTGTTGTTCTTGAGCCTGTGCTTAGAGATCTTTATTGTTTGTTTCCGTCTTTTGTTATTGTTGAGATCATGCACATATAAATAAAAAAATAGCTAAGATTTGATCATTTTAAATTAAAATATGTAATCAATTAACAAAAATTATTTTTTTAGTTTTAAAAAATGTGTTCGTAGAAATTTTTGTGTTTTTGAAACAGTGTTAATATACGGAAATATTCCCTTCTCAGATTATGTAACCTAAATCTAATACTGTAAGTTAAAGCATAGAATACTGAGTAGGTTGTATTAATGGTAGAGAAAGAGAACAGCAGACAACTAAATGATGGAGTGGTTCAGAACTGAGGGGGACTTTCAGAGGGAAACTGACCTGGATTCCGGTAACACGAAAGAGAAAGGTTACCACCCTTAAACGGAATGTTGTTTAAGTAATATTAAAAACTAATTATATCTGTAATTTTATACAGGTTAATCATTAGATTTAAATAGCCTAGAGAAAACTTCGAGACAAGTAATCCATGCCCATATGTAATTTGTATGATACTATACTTAACATTAGGCTTTAAAATCAATAGAAAAGGTCTGTCACCTTCACGATAACTCAGATGATTGGTTGCATTCATGGTTTGGCTGCATTTATTGCTATTTTGTTGCTTCTGTGGTTCGAATTCGAGTTCTTCTTACAGCAATAATATAATACTTATCCATAACATATCGGCAATAGAGTTGATAAGCTATTTTACTGTATAAGACTCGTTACAGAGTTAGATGTTGCCTGTGAAGAGTTTTTAACCATCCGAAAGTTATATTTTTAGATATATAATGAACATAATTAAAAATAAACACCACAGCGATTTCATTTTCCTTTATAATTCAGGATATCATTCAGGAAAAATTAAAATGTGAGAAAGGAGTAAAATTAATCTCTTATTTGCAATATAAATACAAAAAATAAAATATGAAATCATTTGGGCATCGCCTGATAAAAATTTACGGAAAAAGTTTATACCGTTATTTAAAAATTTGAAACAAAAGCCCAATTCATTGAAAAAATATTTTTTTGCTATAATAGACAAAAATCGAAGCTTGTTTTCCACTTCAACAATCAGAAATTGATTCATTTCTCTAAATATTCTATTTGATTTTGAAACAAATTAAAACCTAAAACACTAAATACCCATTCATGAAATCAGCCTGAATATCTCGAAATGACACTTAAAAATTTGAAGTTTCTGAAATCTCTTAAGCACTTATTTGCAGATACATTCCTTTAAAAAGTTAGTTACCAGATGCAAATGGCAGAAACTAAACTACTAATGGCAGCACTAAATTAACTGCCGTGTATTTTGTATGTGTGTGTTAGTATGTTAGCATCTGATGATTTCTCAGCCTACTTATGTCTAAGCAAGCACCGGGGAGAAAAAAAACATTAGAAATCCTATGAGTCTTACACCACCGAAGATTTCTTCGCCAGCGTGTCACTCTGGGGGGGGGGGGGGTTAAATAGTGTTACAATCACTTGATACATCAGCTCCATTAAGAGAACCCGTACTGTGTTTTCCCAAAACTGAATGAAACCTCGCAATTATGAGGCTCGCCATTTGGGCAGTATGTGGAATGTAATTTTACATCGAGTTTAATGGACGTCTCTGAAGAAATGACTCATCTTCATATATTTTTTCCCTTACCGTATGATGGAAAGCTCGAAAAGATTTGAATTTTTTTCGTATTGCCGAAAAAAAGCAAGTTGTTTTTAAAATTCAGGCTCTTTCTGAACAACAAATGTCTTGAGATGCAATAATCACTTAGACTAATATTTAGGAATTATGTTAATTTATCGTATTTATTCTTTTGTTCATTTATTAATTTATAATTATTGTTTTGCTTTATCTTCACTTTTTACCATCGATAATAAATTACTTGAAAGACAAGTAAACAAAATTTCAACAATCAAGGTTTGCGGCCCCACATATCCGTAAATATTGTTTATTTAACCAATATAGTGCTAGGAATTCGATTAAAAAAATTTGAACATAATATTAGCTGGGATTTTAAATTGGTCTCAAAATGTCGACGGTTACTACATGCATAAGATCGAAATATTTCTGATTACAAGAAATGCTTTAACATATCAAATAATAACCATATAACTAGTTAATATTTAACGAAAGATTGTTCATAAATTCTTATAAATAAAAGAATTTCAAATCATGATTAGTTTTAATACAAATTAGGGAGAAGAAGTGGAGAAAAGAATAAAGCAAAGTTAAGTTCCAGTTTTCGAGGAACATCTGAATATCTCGTCTCTCTGATTTTGTATTGGGTCTTCTGTGGGAAATTTACTCGTTTAATTCGTTTTTATTTGAATTTTATTGTAAAATTTCATAAATAATGCTTAAAATATATTAAATAACGTTATTAAGACAGTTACTAAATAAACTTTTGGAAATAAATGCAACTAAAAATTTACGTACTTAAAAATCATTCACAAAAAATATCCAATCAAGAAAATACATTCAAATAAAAAAAAATAGTCATTTATTCATTCTTATAATGTCTGTTTTACTCTGCATTATCAAAATAAAAAAAGCATTTTTCGCTTTTTTTCAAAATTAAATAAATTTAATATTTATTTGATTAAATAATGCTAATTTTTTGTGATACTTTATACGCTGAAAACATATAAAATTTTTAAAAAATATTTTTATACGAAAGCCAACTTACTATTTTTTCTAGTGTGCCATTGGTCATTTTGCATATTTTTAGATTATTAACCATTGCATAGATATTTCCTCGATAAAAAAATTATGATTTAAGCTATGATTATAGAAATTATTCTGTTACTTTTGCTTCGCTAAACATTTCAAACTGAGGAGGAATAACATTTTTTATGAATATATGAATCAATAGATGTTTCTATAGTTTTTTTATGTGAAAAACATTTAATAAATACATCTTTTTTATTTCTGAACCAGATTTTATCTTCTTTGGATGAACGTAATATTGCTTTTAGATTATTGTTTCAGAACGATAAATTTTGAAAAGACTGTTCAGTGAATTGCAATTATATTTGTTTAAAATACTAGAGAGTGAAAAAGAATAAAATAAAAAATAACATTGACCACATAATTGCCCGAAAAAAAACATGTTTAGCATCATTATATAACTATACTTGCAACTCCTGATGTTGTTATCTTCCCTGTATTTGCGTCTGTTTTTAAATAGTTTTCACTAATCCAGCTAAGCAATTTAACAAATCAGTATTAAAATGGTTTATGACATTTTCAGTGAATTTTTTAATTTCTTTCCATGAAAGACATTTTATTCATTGTTGACGCTTTATTCTGGTGTGAATCAACGGACTAAAAAATGTGGACTGGTATTTTTAAGCTGTGTTCTTGAAATTGAAAATGGCTTGATCTCTCCCTGTGTTAATGTATTTTCAGATGTATTTCATTTCTGCTTACTTTTGTCTTGGTACTAGTTTTAAACTTAAGGGGACATACGACTATTAAACCTCGAAAATTTACGTGTTCATGAAAAAAATATATATTATTTCCCTGTCTTTTCTGAACATTTTAAAACAATCCGCGTTAAAAAAAATTCCCATAATTATGAAAGTTATGAAGGAAAACGTATCAGCTCTTCAATGTAAGCATTGAATATGGCCATATCTTTAAAGCGCTATTTCTCAAAATGTGTTTTTTGATACTGAGCGAACGATGTCTCAAGAACTATTTAATATTTTTACATTAAATTTTTACCGAATATGTATTTTGCTATGTTCTACAAAGTGAACCACATTTTTGTGCATATTTCTCCAAATAGTTTTTTTGGGGAGGAGTCGAAAAGTTGAAATTTTAACTATTTTTAACATTTTTATTTTAAACTGGTATATAAAATAATGTTAATAAATTGAGGTTCAGTTTCTTAAACAGACTGTTTGGATTACTTAAACACCCAAAATATTGTATTTAGATAAATATTTTATGCATTATCATGTGCGCAAGGGTGACTATCTCGTTTTTTCTCCAAAAATTATACCCATATTTATTACTCTCTCAAATAAATACATACGAATATGAAGGTTTGGAAATGTGTGTTCTATAAGAAAAAGAACAGATATTTTTCTAGAAAAGAAGTGAGTTTGAGAATTGCATTTTTTCAGAGATATAATGTACCGAATTTGACAGTTTTCCACCATTTTTTCGAGGCTTAAGAGTCGCATGTCCCCTTAAGTAACTCGTATTTATTTTATTATTCTGTTTCTTCCGATACTATGATTTGTTTTATCTATCCTTTGATGAAAGCAAGTTACTGTCGTTTTTTATAAGCGCTTTAAAATCACATGATTTATGTGTCTTGCAGAGTTCTTAAACAAGTATTGTATCTCACTCTTTCTGCTAAAGAAGCTGCCAAGTCTCTAAAGTTATTCATTCTCTTAAGTATTTATTGGTTTTGCTGTCTCACATGCACAAATGTAAGCACAACTAAAAACTGTCGCATACCATGCTAGAAAGAGACATTCCAATTAGATCCAGTTATTTCACTGACGGGCGTACTATTTAAATGAGTAAACACTCGCACATACTTTCTCTCTCGGAAACTAAATGTCTGTTTTCTTTCCCTTTTCTTATCAAAAAACCTGATCGAGTGTCGCATCGAAGAAAGTTTAAGTTCTTTCGATAACCGAATGGGAGAGAATGGTTTCCTTTGAAGAAGTGGGTTACCGACTGCACGAGAAACGAGGTGGAGAGATGGGGGGTTGATGGAAGGTGGAACACCACGTGACCCGAGTTAGGCCTCGATCCGCATCCACTTAGACGGAAAAGTCTACTCAGGTATATAAAGGTTTTGCCATCGTCGGACCACTGGACATTATGCTCAGATGAAGTGTGCACTTGGAGACGTACGGACATTTTCTCCTCTCGTGGCCTCGTGACGGACTATACATATATATCCTGATACCCATTCTGGACTAGATACCCCCAAGTGACTTTTATTTTGATTTTAACTGTGGTGATTTAAATCACGTTCCGGATAATAGCGTGTACTGTCAACGGTGTGGTAGGATCGTCATGATGAGGTAAGGAGTTAATGATGTGTGTAATTTTTAGGTTGGTTGAAATTTCAGTGTGCCCATTCTGGATTATTTCACCAATGGAATGGTGATGACAAGCTGTCTTATGTAATTCAATGAAACGGGAAACTTTTTGTCTAATCTCGACTTTTATTTAGTGCGGCATTATACGATGATCAAACAGCTTATGAATGTATCCGAGTTCTGAAATGTTTCACTTGGAGTATGCATTGCACACAAAGACCTTCTTTCAAGGTTATATAATCATGCCATCTAATGTAATAACAGCTTAACTAATGAATCAGTAATTCGATGTTAAACTATTAAATAAATAACTAGAATTTTCATTACGAAAATATGCGTTTATTTTATTTTTAGTTCTGAGGCAGAATTATAATCATGCAGGTATAGTAAATGTAAGGGCTCAGCTTCCAAAATTCTGAAACTAAACATATGACTGTGAAAAGTTCTGAGAAGTCTCATGAGAAGCAAATTGCAATATTGTTCGGAAATGTCAATCAGAAAATGTTCTTGAAATGTAATAATTTCATTTTTATCTTATGAATACTGAACTCGCTTTCTCACTCGTAATGCAATTAATTTTGCATAAATAAAATCATCAAACCTTGTCGCAGGCATGCTGTGTAATTAAAGCGTAAAAAGGCGCAAAGATTTAGAAAATTGTTAGAAAGAAGCAAACATTTTAAATAAATACCATCGTTTTCCTTTTCTAACGGTGATTTTAAAGTTCTATAAATTAGTATAAAGTAACAACTAAGATAACGTTTTCCTAACCTAGAAATATTTTAATTTAGTATTATGTACTACAAACAGCACTGAAATACAAGAGATGTCGTGTAAAAATGTTTAGTGAAACTATGCTATGGTATTCTGTAAAAGAATGGTCTGAAAAATATATATACCTCATTGATAGTATTAGTCATAATTTTTCTAATTATTAGTGATTTTTATATAGTCGTGACTCCGCGAAATGTTATTATTAAGTTTTAAGAAATACTGCTATCAGAGTCAACAAATTGGATATTTTTATGATTTTATTGCTTCCCATTCTCAAATATTTCAATACAAAAATGACATTAAAAATTGGGTAAACATATGTGTGATGCAGACTGTATCATTGAATCTCCATTCAGTCTTAATTTATTAAATTTGTGCCGTAGAAAAGTAATGCATGATTAGATGCAAATTTGTCAGAATTGCCAAGTGGCTATATAGTGAAAAACGGGGATCGATAACAAAGCTTTCTTGAAAACAAACATTTTTTGTGTGTTGTATTAGTAATTCAATGTCATTTTCAGAAAGTAAGCATCATATGCTCTGAAATTTCCCAACAAAATTTCCGGAATTCCTCTACTTTTCATCACATTTCGTATAGATTTTATATAAAATTTTATAACTCAATCGCGCTTTTTTCATTGTATTTTTATACGCTTGTATTTAACTTGACTTGTTTTATGTTTGTTTTGGTGGAACATTGTATTCGATTTTTCACTCACATCCTGATGTGCTAGAGATCGAAAATTTTGTGCACTTGTGTATTCTCGATGACAATACATTATTTTAATATTTTCAGACCTCAATTATCAGTTAATCGTTTAATATAGTTAAAAGTTTATTCAACACAAGTAGCGCCACCTGGTAGTGAAGTTGAGAATTTTTTTCAAGAGCCCATTATATCATATTTACAATAATAAATTACGAATCAAAGGCTAAAAAATTAAAACAAAAAATATACTTTTTAGTACGGTAATAAAAGTATATTTTTATAACCTATTTCTATTAAATTTAATTTTAAATACAATTCGTACAACGTGAAAATAACGGTAAAAATATCCCAGAAACTTTTAATTTTTCACTGCTATTACAGTGAAAGAAGTCATGTAAAGTTTTGAAAGAAAATTGTAAAAATGTGGAATCGAAATGCAAACTTATCATTGCATTGTTAAACATTACCTAATCATCTGCAATGTCAATTACAGAGAAAGAACTGCCCAATTATATAACTGAAAGAGTTTCAAGTAAAAAAGAGAACCAATGTTGGCAAGAATCAGAAGAAATATATAGAATGATTAGAAATGATTTTTTTCTGTGAAACTGCCAAACGGAAAAATCATAAATATCTTCACGATGGATATTAAGCAACGGTAAACTTTCAAATAGTCACAGTTTAAAAAGGGAGGAAAGAAAAGAATCACGCTTTATTGCTTTCTTGGCGGCTTTCTCTGAAATATGAGTAAAAATTAAGAAAGACTTAATTTTTAAAAAATTTTAACAGAAAAACTGTCGCTGCTGTTTGGAAATCTAGAACTAAACAAGTGAAAATTATCCAAGCTTATTAATGGTTTAGTTGAAATAATTGAAAATAAAAACAAAGCTTTCAATCGACACTCAGAAGTGAAGCTAAGAGTTGCATGCATGCGAAGTAAAACTTTTTTCAATATAGCTAGATTTAATTCTGGATAAGAATCATTTATTAAGCATTATTTAATTCTAGAACTGGCATGGTGCACAAATAGCAAGCCGAAACAAAAATCTCATTTCGTCATTAGTTCATAAAACATCGTTAGGTTTTCCTAGTGAAAACTTGTTGGGTTAGTCTTATATTTACGAATCGAGCTCGGAATCTGTTCAAAAACGCAAATGTAGTTAATTTCAGTTTTGACATTTTTTAAATATATATGCAATATCCGATGACAAGACTGTGAAAAAAATTTGCGTTTGATTTTCATAATCCCACACATTTGCAAAGATAAAGAGTATCCGCTTCTAGATAGGATTTAAATACATTCCTAATGTCTTTAAAAATGTATTCCACAATACTTATATCAATTTTAAATACAGTAATTATAACTTATTATTATTTGTGTGCGTGAGCTTACCAGAGACTTTGAACTCAACAGTTTTATTTCATAAAGTTATTTATAATTCCACTACTCGGTAATTTTTTCTATTTTTATAAATTGCAGTTATCATTTTTACATTTAACATAAAGTTAACCAAAGAAATGTCAGTAAAGTTTTATTTGCGCTTCTGATTGTTATAAGCTTTACATAATACGGAAACATCATTTAAGTACGTTATCAAATGCATATACTTTTGATAACGTTCATATATCGCTTTCATAACGTACTAAAACATATGCTTTTGCATATGTTTGTTACATATGCTTTTGCATATGCTTGTTACATATGCTTTTGCATATGTTTTAGCTTTAAATTTTTTTCTTCTTTTTTCAGCGGTGATAATAAACCTTAGTTGATTAATTGAATAACTGAAACATAAAATTTTTTACGATTTCAATAAATTGAAGAAACAAAATGCAACAGTTGCTCTTCATATTATTGTTTTAATATTTAAAGAAAGAAATATTTAGCAGTGGTTATTACACGTTATAAAATTACACTAAACAGAAGTAAGTTGTACGAATAATTACTCATAACCATAAAAGATTTTAACGAATAAATCGACGGCACACTTAAAAGTGAACATCTTATTCACTTTCCCTCAACATTATTTTCAAACGAAATACTTTTCTTCTTATGAGTCGTGGAAAAATAGTCCACTTGCTAAATAAGGCTCGAAAGAAGCACAATGGATAGTAATTTCTCGACTCATCTCCTTATCGCCTTGTCTGCAACTTTAGCAGAACTGCTTATTCCATGGACAAGCATCCTTGTGTACTAGCCATCGCACATTAATCGCCAATTGGGGCCGGAAGTCCCAAAGACCACCGTCCAATCGATGGATTCAATCGGCTCGTGGGCAAAAAAGATCAACAACAACAAAGAGGAGATTGACCTAGTAAAAGGTCTTCCTTCTTTCGCTGTGGGAAATAGAGAGGAAGCCATCTTCTCCGTTGGAAAAAGATCGTCAACCTTGGCGGACGTGTGTGGAATGATCAATGAAACAATCGAAAAGGGCTCTGTGAGAGTCCGTATTCTTACATCATATTTTACGCAGGGAAACAAAGATCCTGACATTTTCTTTGAAGCTAAAGGTCGACCAATTTCTTCAGAGGAGTTAATTGTTCGTGGGTTAGTAAAAATGAAAAAAAGATTGTGGTTTTCCGACAGCGTGCCAAGTAATTACTGATTGCACGCATCGGATAAATGTTTTTCTTTAAAGGGATATCATTATTTTCATCCTCATTTTGTTGACAGACGGAGTATCTCTTTTATGCTGAAAACCTACGCACGTTGTTTTCACTCTTTCTTAAAGAGAAAGTTTCTCAAAAAATAAATAAATAATTTTAGAATCAATTTTCCAGAATTATGAGATAATAGTAGTGCCTTTCATTTAAATAACTTGCATTTAATTCTTGTTGCAATTGGTGAAATTTGAAAATTACGGATAATGATATGTCATTTAACTGAACTTTCGGTCATAAACTTAAATTAATTGTATTTAATGAAGATCTTGTTCCAGTTTTAAACATCTGCAAAGAGGATTGATCGTGGAAAGATTATTCTGTTAAAGTTCTGCATTATTCATTAATTCATAAAGTAAGGGTGCACTGATGTTCATCTGTCCTGTAATTTAAAATATTATAATTAAACTACGAAAAATGAAATGAAAAAGAAAATTAATGGCTATATCTTTTATATGAGCGTAAATTGTGAACATATCGAAATTGATTCTTGCAGAAATAAATTATAGTTTAAGACATGAACGTAGACTGTTTTTTTTCTAATTGTTGCAAACAACTCCATGGACAGCTTAACTAGTTTGTGGATCTTCCGCGAGGATAATGATATTAAATTATAATTTCAGTTTATAAAACTATGTATTTCTGAGCATTTTTTCCGAACAAACTGAAGATTGTTTATTTCACATACAACGGAAAATCGTTCATTAAATGTAATGTCTCACCTTTTCATTTCCCAATATTTTATTTGCTTATAAGATCTCGATGGATAAATTAAAATCCTCGATTTCCATGCCTAATCCTCTACATTCAGATTACTTTATTTAAAAATTAAATGGTTTTCAATGAAAGTTATACATCCTGACGAATTCTCTGCAAATCCGCTCAGTGCAATGCAAGAAAAAAAAGTACAGACGGGACGAAGTTTTTTTATCTTAATCCCCAGTAATTTCGCTTTAAAAATCTAAAATAAAGCACTAATATTTTATACTTCCTATCCGATGTATGTATTGTGTCCTGTCGCTTCGTCATTGAATCGACTTCAATTTAAGACGCCTCCTGCATTTTGAAACAAAAACATCCTAAAATGTGTCCTCCAGTTTTTGAGGCAGTAGTAAAAATAACTGTTTTCAGGAATTCGTAGAAGTTATGATCATCACATTTGACAGAAATGGATCCAATTAAGTATGAATCATAAAGATTCCAGCTGTGACGAACTAAAAAAGTCTTTACATCATCTTTTAGAAAAGAATAAAAATTACCAAATGACCCTAATAGTAAAACATGACAGTTTCCTGATATATATGATCAGTTTAAAAATTTCTTTTTAAATAAATATTAAATTCCAATCATCATTTTTGAAGAGTTAGTTCAAAAGGGCAAAAAAATGAATATTTTCCTGATACTTTTCGAAGGTTCTGAAGAAAGTTATTTAAATGTTTTCTTTTTATTCGAACATATTCAGTTATCCTGCGGGCATTTCCTATGAAAACTTATTTTCCCTCTACATGATAAGAAAATATTTATGATAGTTTAAGGATGAACAAATTTGACAGAATTTTATGGATATCATTAGGACATTGCAGTTTCGACCTGCTATTTAAAAAAATGCTTTAATTAAAATATTACCTTTCAGTGTATGTTAAGTTGCTAAGAATAATGAAGCTTAGACATTGCTTAATTGTATTTACCAATTAATTTTATTGTAGCCACATACATATTTAATTAAAAATTTCGAATGGAACAATATTGTAAATTATATTTTTATTAATTTCTCTAAACGTAGAAAAAATAAACTTATGCTTATATAAAAATATATATAAAATACATCAATATATTTCTTATCAAAGGCTTTTTTATTTAAAATATATTTTAGAAAGCTTTCATATTTTCACTTTATATGATAAAACACAGACATTTTGGAAAGCACGATATTTCTGCCAATTAAATATTTACTATTGCATCTAAGATCTTATAAAAAAATATTAAAAAAATTCTTTAAAAGTTAAAATAATCGAATCCTTTGTCTATTAAAATTAGATACTGTGTTCTTGCTTATGAAAAGCTATCTTATTTACTTATCTCCTACTGCATTTCATTAACTATTTCGTTAGCCAAACACGACATTACATATCCTTTGTTTATGTGACTATGGTATACTTTCCTATTTTACCATTTGCTAATGAGAATAATATTCATGGAATCGATGATTCGCTAAACATATTATACGCATCTGACCTGAATCATTCTTTAATTAAGCTATAAGATTAAATCATGTGCGATTATGCTTAGACAAGGAATCTTCGTCTGAAATGGTATCTATGATCTTAAAATAATGACACATGCATTTCATTTTCATAAATAAGTTTGGGGCGGCGTTCTTTTTCTTATGTCTTTGCCACAACAGCTTCTGGGAGAAGATGCTAACAGTACAAATCAGGCGAATGACCTTCACTTCCCTTTCGCTGTTATTATATTTAGTAATACAGTGGTCTTCTTTTCCAATAAAACCAGTTTTTCTACGATGCGTTCGATGTCCTACATCCCTCAATCGGGACCACCCTTCAATTGCAACACTGCACGCGCCAGCTTTCACCGAGGACGTAAATCTGGAATGCCCCCACACGCAGTGCTGATAATCTCCTATTGAGATTATCCTACACTTAAAGAAAATCTATCTCTCGTGTATAATATTGCAATAAATATACGTACCTCATGCGAAGCAAAATGTACTATGTGGCTTGGAAAACTAACTGAAAAGACTCGAGGCAGAGTTCGAAAAGTGAAAGAAGTTTTTAAATTTAATCGTAAATTAGAAATCGTCGGTACGTTATTTACAAAATTTCGTCATATTTTCCCGGAGGTTTTTAAACAATCGAAAAATTTATTCTCGTTTAGATGCGAATCAAAAGATGTAGGTTTAAAAAAGAAAAGTAATTAATCGATTTATAATTGACGAAATAATTTAATCTTGTATACCATAATAAAGATAAGAAAAGAACTAACAAATATTTAAATTGCTTTTTTATAAATATTGTTTGTCTTCTTGGAATAAAATTGAAAAACTCTACCGTGAATATTTTGTTTGATGCCTCTGTAGACAAATATAGTAATGATTTTCCATAATAATTTAACCTAACCGGGTTTTTACTGATTTTTCAATTGTAATTCTTGGAACCATACATACTTGAATGGATCTTTTAAACTTTGAATAGTCAGAGATTTCTAAAAATGTCTTTGTGCTACTTTCATCAAGGAAAATATCTCAAGCATATAAAGAAATAATGTTTCGTTTTTTAGAAATCATTAGAAATGTTTCTAAGGAATAATAAAATTCGCCAGTTTGTGATGCTATTAAAATAATCAATCTTCCAGTTTTTTTAAAGTTTTATTTTATTTAGATTTCTGATGCATCGTACACGTAATGAGCTTGTTTAACCCTCTGATTTCCGATTTTTTCTTAAATCACTATTTAGATTCAACGTTTTAAAAATTTTAAATTGCCGTTGTACCAAGTGAATTTTTATTCATATGCAAAGATTTATTAGTATAATATGATTCCATGCTATAACAGTACTAAGTAAACACATTAGCTCGCGAAAATCGCATAATGCAGCAGAAAACAGGCTTTTCCTACACGCGGATCGCAGGATAAGCAGTCAGAGGATTAATTGTATATCAATGTATAAATTTACTCGCTTTTAAGAGGAAAAAATTAATTTAATGCTACGCTTTAGCAAAATAAAAAATAAACTTTTGTCTTGAACAGGTTTTATAAAACTTTTTTTTCTTTTTTTAGCTTGCTCCAGTTTCTTCAAAATAGATGTTTTCTTTTGTAAATAAATGACAGAACTGTATTTACGCGCTTCAGAGAGCAGTTTATTCTTGTTACAGAGTTACTTTCTCCCAAAGCAATTTTTGCACGGACAACAAGTAAACGAAGTTATTTGTTTGCACCACACGTATGTTTACCTGCAGACTTATTTAGAGGTTAATAAGGGTGTGTGTATCTTGACTTAATGTTGATTGATGATATGACGCTTTGCAAATGGATGATATTTATATTGAAGTTGAAAGCTCTAATAAAAGTTAACAGAAATGATATTTGTAGAGATATAGAGATAACTTTTTGGCATTTGAAACTTGCTCCAGTTCGAATACTACTTTCAAATATGTAAAATGTTTCGAGTGAAATGAAAAGGATCAGAGAAAATAGGAAAATAAAATTTATCATTAAAAAATATTAACCACATGAATTTATTTGAAATTTGCATATCACTTCTACTTTTCGCAATCTACAATTATTTTGAGAAGTTTTTGTTAGCATAACCATAAATTAAGGTATGAATTACTTTTGTAACATCTAATAAAGTTCGAATAAATTAGGAGAATGAAAAAAGGAATTTAAATCATGGCACAAAACGGGAAATAGCTAATTTCGTGATAATTAGGTATCAATACTTAAATGCCGATTTTTAAGAGAAAAGTGTTTTTAAAGATAAAAAGTTTATTTTTGCGAAGGTAATTTGTTTATAAAAAATTATTGTTACTAAAAGGGCAGAGAGCGCATGTGTAAAAAGCGTTTAACAACACTTTGCTTCAGTATTTGGTTGAAAATTTTGAATTCTTGAAAGATTAAACTTACTCAATTAGAAACATTAAGCATTGAGAATTGCCTCATGAACAAAGATTAGCTGGAGGATTTAAAACAATTTTCTTTCTTTTTCCATTATACCTTTCTACAGGAGTTCTGTTGAAGGATTTTAAACAAACAATTTTCTTTCTCTTTTTCACGTTGTTACTGCTTTCTTCAACGTCGAAATTGAAATTGTTAGATATTTTTTTCCTTAAATACGGCGAGAAGCAATAATTTAAAATATATATATATATATATGTATTCATTACTTAATTCATTTCTAATTGTATTCTTCGCAAACGAGTAAATGTTCAACAGAAGAAATATATTTTTTTTACTTCAAAATATTTTTTAACAAATTTTAAGGGCAGATATGTTTTTAATGTTTCAATCAATGCATTTACTTCTCTTCGTTCAAAATCATTTCAATCATTTAACTTTTAAGAGAATGTTAAACTTTTAAATCAGATTTTTACATCTATAAATATATTCTGATTGCGGTCCATTGAACTAAATTTTGTATAAGAAATGATGCAAACTTTAAGTATACCAAAATCATGTAGTCTCTGATAAAATTTGCGTTTATATTTTCATCTTTATTGAAAATTTAAACAGTTTCATATATGATTAAGGTTTCCACTCACAGAAAAAATATTCCCAATTTTGGAAGATAAATTAAAATAACTAAAAGTTCTCCTTTCTTTTTACAACAACTTAAATTATTCACATTCAGACACTGAAAATGTAACAAATCGATGTTTCACTTATTAACGATAAATTTCTCACTTATATTTTACGGTTAGTTTGTTATAACACGAAAAGATCTAACAAATACAAAGAGATCGTGATGTCTCTTCCTCTAACACAGAAATGCTTTCCATGGGAAATACAAATCACAGACCTCGGAAGAATCTTTCTCGCGTGCGCGAGGACGTTCGTGACTGCGCAGAACCGTCGTAAAGATGACAGGAAAAGGATAAGTATTTAAAGTAAATGCCGTGAAATAATAAAATTCCAACGTTTGCATTGGGGTTTTTACAGCAATGTAATTTTTGAAGATTACCGGTTTATGTAGTATTGTTCTGAATGTTGTCTTTTTTTTTTCTGTGAGACAAACATTTTCTTCGCAGTGCATATTCATAAATTTGTCAAGTTGGATGTGGAAATCAAATGATGCTAACTTGCACTTTCCTTTTAGAGAAAAAGAAAAGTAATTATGCATTTTCTCTAAAACATTGCTATAACGTGTGGTATAATTTAGTTTTAAAGTGACAAGAATTGGATTTTTATGGAAATCTAGTTTGTTTTATGTGTGTGTAGGAAAAATGCAAGTCAAAATACAAGAATTGTTTATCTGATTGCGAAACAATATAAACTTGTTTTGAGCTTCTAAAATTGAAATTTAAATAATGATAATTTGCTTTAACTTTTAAAGCAATTCATTTGCGGATAATCTGCTTTAATGTTTAAAGCAATTCATTTGGGTTCAAATATGGAATAAAAAATCCCCTTTTGTTCCCGAACATATTGGGTTTTAAATGTTTGATTAAAAATAATGGGACAAACCTAAATTTGTCGTTTTATATATATGAATCGTTGCTTAACAAGCAACACCACCTATCTAAATTTTTTGAAATTTCAAAGAGGAAAGAAATACTCAATTTTTCGCAACCAATAACGTTTACATTTGTATTTTTTAACATCTGATATAAACATGAGACCGCACGTTCCTAACAAATATGAAAAATATTCAGAAATAAACGTTATTGGCTACGAAGAATTGAGTACTTATTTCCTCTTTGAAATTTCAAAAAAATTGAGATAGGTGGTGTTGCTTGTTAAGCGACGAAATGTAGAATAGATCGCTATATATATTATATATATATAATTACCTGCAATGAGCTTAAAGTATAATTGAGACTGACCAGTTTTAGACTGGTTAAAGACAAAGAAACGAGAATTTTTTAAAGTTTTACTAATACCGTAAGGCAATCTATGATTGTTTGAAAAATCCTTTGTATTATTTTTAGAACTAATTTATGAGTTATGATCAAAGCATTATTTTAAAAAAATAACCAAGAAAACTAAGAGAAATTCAATAAAAAAATTTAAATATTACAAGCGCTACATTTCTGTTTCTTAAATATGCTAATTATCTTCATAACACAAACAGAAAAATTATTTGTATTTGCATATTATTAGAATACATCTATGACATAGAAAAGGAAGTATTATATAAGAATTTGCAGTCAGTGTCTTGCTTTATGAAACGATTCGCCAACGAATACGAAGGACAATTCATCGAAATATTTCGTTTATCAAGTAAATCAGCTGAAAGACATTGACAGCGAAACGATTTTGACAAATTCTTGTACCGTTTATTACAGATTCGTGTGTATCGGTGTTCTATAAAGTGAAAAGTGATACTTTCTTCAAAAGCACGATATGTTTCTAGCAATAAATCAATCATGTTTTGGAAATAGAAACACGTCAATATTTGGAGAAAAAAATTTGAACTGGTTTCTAAAAAACTGTTATTAATAAGCGGTTGTCATGGGAATTAAGGAATATTCAGTTCCTGGAGCCATCCTTCTGGCTCCATCTTTGGCTTCCAAGATCACCTTGGTGCCCTTTGCTTTATCCCTCCAGCATTCCTGCACCATTAGTGCACGATTTTCTTTCTGAAATCGGGTTAGCTATTTCCTTAGCCCAAAAACTAAATCTTTCAATCAGTCTTCCTTTCCCTCCCTCATGTGGATTTGAACCTGTTTGAGGTGTTCCTGCTACCGGAACTATGCAGCTAAAGATTTCTTCCCTTAATTACTTTCTTTTTTTCTGTGACTTGATAAGAAAATGGGAGCATCGAAAATTCTCATCGAGGAGGAAAATCAGTTTGTTTCTTTAACCTCCAAAAATGTCTATTGATTAGCAATAACTACTTACTCCATGGAAGATGCAGTGAAAACTAGTCAATCTATTTACTTCGACAAATAATGACTAACTGCCTAATGGTGCCAAATTAAAAATTACGTTTCAACTCAATACACTCCATTAGACAAAAAATGTTATTAATAGAAGATAAGGAAGGTTTTAAGCATGACATCTTATTTTAAATAGACATTACAGTATTTCGTTCTTCAACAAAGTATTTGCTTTTAGTAGAAAAAAAACATTTCACTTGTTTGAACTTAGTTAATGCACTTTTCTTTACAGTGATGATTCATAAGTAATTTATTGCACCTTAAAAATTATTTATCGTACAGAAATAAATCATGTATTTGTTAGGAGTACAATATGTTTATCAAGTGTATAACTGTTTTAAAATTACTACATCGGAGAAAAATTTTCAGTTGGCGTTAAACCCCATTTAAAATACCGTAATTCTTCTAATATCTGGCTGCGAATTTCAAATTCGCCATTTTGAATATATTACCTCAAAAAATGTATTATTCCAATAACAATAAAATCAATGTTTTTTAAGGAAACATTTTTGACATTTTTTTTTCCTTCAGCACATTACATGTAATAGTTTTGTAGATAACTAACTTGACCTATAAAACCCGACAGTCACCTTACCACTGCAATTCTTACCATAT
Organism: Araneus ventricosus; assembly: GCA_013235015.1. Taxonomy (NCBI): domain Eukaryota; kingdom Metazoa; phylum Arthropoda; class Arachnida; order Araneae; family Araneidae; genus Araneus; species Araneus ventricosus. Next base: position 167,119 of record BGPR01001105.1, read on the forward strand.
ATACAATTAGTGGGTTGTGCTCAATGCATTTCAGATGGACACACGTTCTACTAACCCGCTAACAAAATGTGAAAGTCACCTACTTTAAGATAGGGTAACCCTTTCCCTTTATATAAGAAAGTGATTATACAGAGGATACCTAACAATTACCCCCAAACAGTCGTTAACAATTAATGCCAATTGCAAGTTGTGACACAAACCGGTTACCAAGGTTTCAATCATTTCTTGTTTTAAGACCGAAAGTATATAGCTATTATCTTAGTTAAACGTCATTGATTTCTCAGCTACCGCCTTGACAACTCAATACAGTGATAAATGGGTTTTTATGAAAAATTACCTTGCTTTCATAAAATCACAATTGATAATCCAAAAGCAATCTATTGGTAAGACATTTGTCTCTTAAGCCCATATTATGCAATAATCAAAAATTAATTAATTTTTTTGCTCGTATATTCACGGATTTTGCTAATTTTTAAATAATTATATGGATTACATATCTGCAAATATAATTTACCAGCCTTTTGGTAGTAAGGTGTTTGCTCCCTTGTTGAAAGATTGGTACTTTCGGACATCGGTATGCTCTATGATTTATGATTCCGCCGAATATCTCGTACACTTATTCAAAAATGAAGCTTTCTTGCCCTACAACCCTTAAATTTTACATCATTTGCAAATTATAATTTAAATGATACATAATAAAAAAAATTCATTATCACAAAAAGCATAAAGTGCTTACTTTTACTTGTTTAATAATTGGTTTATTTTGTTTTGACTTTAATTTGCTTTACTTATTCGAAAGCCGGTCTCTATTTTAGAAAGAATTTTTTTTTTATGTTTTTTGTAAAATTGAAAGTTTTTTGAAGCTGAAGCCAGTTTTTGCTATTTCAAAGAAATTCGTAAGAGTGTTCAAATTATGCCTTTTGTTTGATATATATCTCATCGATTTGTGAGATGTAATTAATATAAATAAATAGAATCGAACCTTAATCAAAACATTTATTATCAGCTGTTTACAATTCTTCCTAACGTAATGCTGCCAATCCTTAATCTTAGATTTTATAGATTAACTGTTGCCATTTTATATAATTATTTACATAAACCTAACAACCTTTTATTTTTTTATTTTGAACTAAGTATAGAGTCCTCATTTATGTAGTTCCATAAAATTGCTAATTGTAATTAAATATACAAATAAGTAATACAGTTCTTAGTCTTATAGTTAGTTAGTCTTTATATCTTTTCGGAGTCTTAATCACTCTTTCTGATCTTGTCATTCTCGGCATATTTCCTTCCATGTTACTTTGTTGCATTCCTTTATCTTCATATTCTTCCATCACCGACGGCTTTTCTTCATATCTTGCATTCTTTGTTGTGTCTTTATTAGATTTCTCTCTTAAGTTGTTACCATCATCATTGCCACTTGCTTGCTTCAGCCAGTTTCTATTTCTACGAATTGTCTTGTCTTCTGCATTTATGTCATACGATCTTGAATTGTGTGCTTCTACAACTGATCCTCTCTTCCATTTGTCATCCTCTTTTTTTGTTGTTGGTACGCGTACAAAAACTTCTTTACCAATTTCTAATTCAGGTAGTTGTTTCGAATTTCTGTCATAATATTTCTTAGCTTCTTTCCTTTTCAAATTTATCTTCTCTGGAACAGAATACTGTACTTGTGGTCTTAATAGCTTGTCACTGCTTGGTAAAAGTGTTCTGGTTTTTCGAGACATCAGTCTTTGAACAGGACTAGAATTCATGCTAACAGTTGAAGTACTTCGCCAATTTAATATACTGAGCCATATGTCATCTTTATCTTTAATGGATTTCTTGATAATATTCTTTACAATTTTCAAGACAGATTCGGCTTTACCATTACCTTTACTGTAATACGGCGATGATGTTGAGTGTTAAATTGCCATTTTTTTAGCAAACTTAGCAAATTCAGCACTGCGGAATTGTTGTCCGTTGTCAGAAACCAAAATTTTAGGAATATCATGCCTACTGAAATGCTGCTTATACTTATTGATTATGCTATTTGATATAATACCAGTTAATTGGTCAATTTCAAAATAATCTGAATAATCATCAACCTAAATAGTATTTTCCATTTTTTTCGAATAAATTTAGTGACACTCTTTCCCAGGGAAGTTCTGGTATTTTGTGAGTTTACATTGGTTCTTTCTGCAAGTAACTTTGTGTGATATACAAATTTCACAGCTTTTGATTTTATTTGTTAAATCATTTGTCATTCTAGGCCAAAATAAAGTGTCTCTTTCTCTTCTTAGTGATGCATTTATACCAAGATGACCTTGATGAACTTTTGACATCATTTCAGTTCTCATGGAAGCTGGTATGACAATTCTGTCACCTTTATATATTATGCCATCTTCAATACCCAATTCTTCTCTGTAAGTCCAATATTCTCGTACAAGTAAAAATTTTTCTTCTCTCTCCAACCTTCCAAAATTAATTTCTTTACTTCTTGTAAAGTTGCATCTTGCATAGTTTCATTTTTTAACCTATTATATGTAGACTCAGAGACATTAAGCGCATCTTTGTTTCTCATACTGCATAATCCTCATAAATATCATCCACTTCAAATATGTTGTAATTTAAATTTTCTGTTTCATAATCAGAAAGTGATGCTCTTGAGAGAATGCCTGATATATACATTTTTTCACCTTTTTTGAAAACAACTTTTAAATTGTATTTCTGCAATAGAAGAAGCATTCTCTGCAGTCTTCTAGGAGCTTTCAATAATTCTTTCTTTAATATAGTTTCCAGAGGTTTGTGATCATTTCCTAATTTAATTTGTTCTTTTCCATAAATAAACTGATGAAACCTTTCACAAGCAAATACAATTGCTAGGCATTCTTTTTCTATTTGAGCGTATTGTTGTTCAGTCTTATTTAAACTTCGAGATGCAAACATTGCAGGCTTTCCTTCTTGCATTAATGTTGCACCAAGACCATTCTTACTTGCATCTACTTGAATTGTTACTTCTTTATTTGGGTCATAATAACCTAGAACTGGAGTTGTAGTTACCAGCATTTTAATACTTTGAAAAGCTTTCTCCTGTTCTTTGGACCATCTAAATGATACATTCTTCATGATAGAGGTTCACAAATTGATGACAACTTAGGTAAAAAATTTACCAAGATAAGTTCCAAATCCTAAGAAACTTTTAATTTCTAGAGAGGCTTTAGGCTTTGGCAAATTCAATACAGTCGTGCCTTATCTGGATCTGGTTTTAATCCTTCAGGAGTAATATATGTCCACGATATTTTACTTCTGTCACTCGAAGTTTCACTTTATTCTGGTTGAATATTACATTGACTTCTTTTGCCCTTTGAAAAAATTTCCTTTAATTTAAATCATGATCCTTTCTTGCTTCATCCATCGTGTCTCCTCTACCAATTATGAATATATCCTCTGCAATGATTTCAATTCCATCTAGACCTTCGAATATTTCATGAAGTCTTCTTTGGTATTCTTCAGAAATTGCACAAATCCCAATTGGTAGTCTCAAGAATTTGTATCGACCAAAAGGAGTCCAAAATGCTGTTAACTCAGTACAATTATCGCTTAACTTTACATTTCAGAAACCATCTTTTGTATCCACAACAGAAAATAACTTAGCATTATTTAAACTAGGCACAATTTCCTCAATAGTAGGAATTCGATATTCAGACCTTTTCAAAGCTGAATTTAAATTTTGTGGATGTAGGCAAATTCTAAGTTTTTTAGGTGTCTTAACTAATACTAAATTACTTATCCAATCAGTAGGGTGAGTTACTTTGCTATAATTTTGCTTTTGCACAATTCATCAAGTTCCTGTTTCAGTTCTGGTTTCAAGGATATGGGAATTCTTCTTGGAGCTTGTTTTATAGGTTTCACATTAAACTTTGTTTCCAGGTGGTAATCTCCCTTAATACACCTTGTTCCTTCAAATACTTCCTTGCATTTCTTCGGTTTTCTTTCTTCTTTTAATGGTGAAGAAGTAGTTCACCATTAAGAGAGAGAGAATTCATTCACCATTCAAGAATAAGTTCTTTTAATGGTGAAAAAGATATTTTCAATACATCAGACTTGATCTCAATCAAATTAAGTTCCTGGCAAGTTTTTGCACTTAGCAAGGCATTCTTAATTTGGAAAGTAACTGGAAAACATTTTGAGTATTTCAAACAATTCAGAGCTCAGGTGTCGTCCTCGTCATCTGACCGCGGTTCAAAATTACGAGGTCCGTCCTTAAATAGCCCTCGTGTTGCTTCAAAACGGGACGTTAATATAACCTAACCTAACCTAACCTAACCAAACAATTCAGTGTTATTTGACCTAAAGGTCTTAAAACATTTCCTCCAAAACATTTTAGTTTAATTTTGCTATTTTGTAAAGATGAATTTGGATCTTGAAAACTATTGCATATATCTTTGAAACCTACATCATTTACAGATGTTCCTGTATCCAGTTGTCATTCAACCTCTTCTTGATAGTCATTAACTTGAAAAATCAATTTTGCCAATAATTTTTTAGATTGACTTACCTTATAAATAAATTCCTTTGCGGAACTTGATTCTTTATCTGTATCTGTTAAATCTTCATGCAAGTCTTTGACACCTTTTCTTAAGTTTTTACAAGCTTTTGCCCAATGATTCATTTTCCCACAATTTCTGCATATCTTGTTAAATGCAGGACATTTATTTCTATAAAATCCATGTTTACCACAGCAGTATTTACATTTGCTTTGATATTTTTGTGATTTCTGTTGCTTCATAAAATTTGTATTATTAACCTTTCATAAGCACCTTTCATTTCATTTATATCTTCAAATGTCTCATTCTTGCATTTCAAATTCATCATTTGTTGATTAGCACTTTCATTACTCTTGCATATATCTATAGCTTTCGGTAAAGTTAATTTTGAATCATTTATCAGTTGCTTTTTGGTATTATGATCTTGAACACCTAACACAAGTCTATCTCGAATTAATTCTTCAAGCATATTTTGATAATTGCATGTTGAAGCCAGTTTCGTTAGACGACAGATATACTGTTCTAAGGATTCATCATCCTCTTGCACTGCTACATTAAAAATAAATCTTTCATAAATAATATTTACAGCTGGTTCGAAATACTTCGTTAAAGCTTCAATAATAGCATTGGAATCTTTTCTTTCTTCTTGAAACTTGAAAAAGTGTATTCTTTTCGTTTAAACAAATGATTAAAAAGAACTTCTCAATAATGAGATGGAATTTCTCATGATTGAAGTATAAGGACGAAAGAAAATATATTTGACGGTGGAAAGTTTTCTCTTATGTAGTAGAATAAAATTTAGACAAAGAAAATATTTGTGCTTCTATCATTACTAAAAATAATGTCCGATTAGCTACTCGTTTATCTGTTACTTCCTCCACACTACACACTTGGAAATCATGCTTTGTTGTAAAGAAAAGAATTTCTAAGCCCTTTATATAGACAAAAAGTGATGATCATGATCAGATGGCAATTAGCTAAATTAGATTTCCAGTTGGAAAAGTGTCAAAGATGGAGGAATTTAAATACCAGGATAGTTATTGGACCTATATAAAATGATGCTTATATGAGCCATTAAAGTTAGTCTTTGGAGGTCATTACCTAAAACAACTATTGACTGCATGTTAAATACCAATGTCCGGTAGCCTCCTGCTAATGAAACTCAACTTTTATGGGCACTGATAAGCAACTTTTCCCTTTGTGTCGTATTCAGAAAAAAGACTAAAATAGCAGTGATATCTTTGTTATAGTTTGCTTTAGAAAGAAGTTGAAATGGAATCCATTTGGAAATAGTATTCAATGGTAATCAAACTCCCAGCGGAAAATAAGACCAAAATGGAGCAAAATCTTAAAACAAAAATACATTAATAAAAGACTAAGTGGTTTCCATCAGAAAATAGTTATGAAATCAATCTGAATCTTGCAGAGATCAGGCAACCGAACAAACAAACTGATGAAAATAAATTTACATAGAAAGTATGAAAGATCTTTGAATGGTAAACACATATAACCCAAAAAAATTTGACGAATTTCTTAAAATATACCACTCACGTTCGCATAAATATTACTTATTTTATTTATCCGTAATGAAGAAGAGCAGCAACTCCATGCCTATCTATCCAGTTTTTGAAATGAAAAACCATTGAAGAAATAAAAAGATATCCGCACATGCTTCAATCAGGATCATTTATATTTTATAGTACAATGAATATATTGGACGTTGCAATCGAAATGCAGGAAACAGTTTTGCAAATAGGAGTGCATCAAGAAGATAACTTCTTAAAGTTAAAGAATTCTTAAGGTAGAAGAATAAAGGCAAAAATAAATATTGAAAGAAAAGGAATAATTATTAGTATTAAATATGGTTCTGTTCTTCTGAAGTCTCACCCTGAAGGTCAAATACAGAAATCTGGGTGATTGGATTCGGAAATTGAAATTCAAATAAAATAAAATTACTCCTTTGATAATGTCTTCGTCAATTTTGCCCTTTTCATAAGAATATTTTTTATTGTTTATCAATATTCATTTGCGCAAACTATAATTTATATGTACTTCAAAGTTAGTTATATTTATCATTAACATTTTCAATATTATATATTACTTTTAGAAATCTGAAATTTTCATTCAAATTAATTTTTCATCCAAAGAGTATTCTTATTATATTCACTCTAAGTCCTATAAAAAAATTGTGGAATGCTCTCTTTAGAAATATGTAGGGAGAGAAAATAAAAATTCCACTATAATGGAACTTCTTAATGGTAATATGATTAATTGGAACGTTATGTTTACTTATACTTTTGATAAATTTTCTTCTCTGTACCCCTCAGTCACATCAAAATAAAACATTGAACTACGTAACTAAAACATTAGAGACAGATGTAGAGTATAGTGTACTGTTCTTAAGTATGTATATTTTCCATAAATGTGCCTGTTAATCTAAGTGTAGCATGAAAAGCGCTTTGGTTTCTTATAAGTTTGTATTTTTAAGCAATTTCCCTCAAAAAATCTGCGACATTATCTTAACAATTCTTTTTTAGTGACTAAAAAATCAATTCACTTAAAAAGTCCTTAACTCGATTTGTGCCTTATTTCAGTCATTTCCCTCACACCCGAGAATCAAATGTTGATTTTTTGTTTATCGCAAACTCATGAACTCTCCTATAATTTCGGTCCATTTCTTTAGCTTGACAGGAGGAGTGTTGCTGCACAAACCCTTCTTTCTCGAAGGCAAGCCTACAGCAAACATTGCAAATGGATTTGTAAATGCGTTATCAACAAAACACTCCTCGGTTCGACCTTCCCCCAGTAAAGAGTTTGTATAACCGAATCTCGATTATTGAGGACGAAAAGGAATATGGCTGCCGACACCCACGGGCGATGCAAATGAAGGGTCAAGAGGTTTCGAACTTTAGACTGACCCTATTCTCTGCAAATGTCTTTGCGTTCTGTCCAATTCCAAACATCAGATTTATAGACGTGTTTTAAATGTCGAGATCAGTCTGGGTCGGATTCCAGTTTCTGTCGGTATTAGTTTTGTTATTATACAGATAGGATGAACAGTGATGCAATCGTGAAATTATCTATAATCACTTGAAAGGGTTGAGTCGGAAAAGGTAGGTATACAATTAGAGTTAATAGATGACTTAATCAGATTTTTGTTTTGATATTTTAGTTCTTGTATAAGGAGACACATAAATCCCTGATCTAAATATTTTTCAATAGTTGCTCAGTTTAGTCAATCATGCAAGATTCTACATCAATATTCTCTGGGGATGTGGAGGGATGCTAATACTGTAGCTTTATCATGTGTAACTGGACTTTTTTTAATAATAAATAATATTCATTGTTGAGTTCAATCAAAATTAGCCTGCAGTAAAAATAGTTATCACTATATGCCATTATGATATAGTACATCTTCATCATATATTTTCGTGTTTATTGCCTAAACTTAATAATCACGATTATGCCGGAAAAGTATATGCCAATACGAACATAAGATCTTTCATAACCAGAATTCTTCCCATGGATTTGACGAAAAATTACATTCCTTAAAAAGAATAATTATGATAGTTTCCGAATGCAATACAGGGAGTCCATTTGATATAAAAAAATTTATAAGCAAACAGCTATAAAGGAATTCTTTAAAATTATGATATAGATAATAAAAGTTTATTTAATTCTTTATTAGTACTGTTTTTCTTATGATTAGAATTAATTTATTTACTATGTTTATATTTTTTGGAGCTATTTGTATTTTTTGTAGATGCTTAACTTTTATGACACTAAATATTTAACATCAACTAACTTTTTTCTTTATAATGAGTTTGTTTTGATGCGTAAAAAACAGATGCAACGAATGAATCCCCCCCATAATTTAGTTCTATTCTTAAACGAATAATCATTTACTAAAATCTCCAATATTTCACATCTGTCCTCGAATATTGACATATACTATTTTCTGATACGCAAACCTTTTTATTTTTAATAAAATATGTTTGCTTTCTTTCTTCATCTTAAGAATAATAAATAAACAGAAAATCTGAGATTTAAACCAGCCATGAGTAATTTGTTGAACAGGGACGAACAAACTATTTAAATAAAGAAATATAAACATCTAAAATTCGTATACTTAACGTAATGATTTACTGTTTGATGATATGCATAGTTAAATATTTCAAAAGACTGTATCATTATCGCCATCATTTTTGAGAATGCACAACCGTAAGTCTCGAAATTTTAATGTAGGTCAAAACGCCTATGCCCAAACACCGATTTTCTTTCGATCGGCAAGGTCATGCTTTCCCATAGAGTCGTCTCGACCTTAAGAGAGGCCGTGGAACTGTTTTGCATTTAATACCTCTTAAATGCTTTCTCAAGGAAATTCGATTTATCAATTTGTGTTACCCGTCGCTTTCAAGCATTGTCAGAAAGAAAGAACAGAAAGAAATTATCTTTCGATGAAGGACATTAAAGGTCAGGGATTGGTAGTTAAAAGGAATCGATGATATGGCACATGTGCATTTTTGTGGTACACTCATGAAAAGTAAATAGCATTGCATGAATTCTATGTGCAATGCTTCGAGCTGAAATAAATTTGGGGCAATAAAGTCAGCACGTTGTGGGGTTAATATTATGCTGATTAGGTTGAAGATACAATAAAGCAAACGTAACTGAAATTTGCATCTGAAATTTGAGATAGTGTAAACGTCAATGATAATGTAATTCAAAAGAAGAGATCGGGTGAAATTATAGAGTTTAATATAGCAAGGAAGGGCTAACTAACAGCATATGAGAAAACCAAAAATTAAACATTTTCGCCAACTGGATACTTAGGAAATATTTCAAATCAGATTTTCATAAGGAAATATTTATATATATAAAATGGCTCTATCCAAAAATATCTCTGAAATTAAATACTCATTTATTATGTATACTCCAACACATATAATGATAGTGCAATGAGATCATTCTTGGTCGTTAAGGGAGTTTATTTATCTTCTAAAAATCTTCAACAAACTTTTAAATCAGTAATATATCAGAATAATCTGTTATTTTTAATTATTATTATGTGTATTCAAATTGTTTTCATTTATTTGTATTAACAGATATGAATTCGTATAAACGTCTGCTAAACTTGTACTACCACCAGTTACTAATAATAAATATTATACTTATTTGAATAAATACTCACTTCTCATCTTTATTTTATGGTATTTAAATCTCTCATCATTAGACAAAATCGAAGTATTGCATTGGGAAAGTAGCGAAAAACAGTATTAAAACTGTAGATTACAGATAATGTTTAATTCGATCATTCAAGTCACAGCTTGCAGAAAATAAGAAATTTATATTTCAAAATTAACTTTTTTTAAGGATTATATATTAGAACTCCTTAAAAGCCACAAGAGTGCAGAAAACATCAAAACTAATGACAAAATCTAGTGACCGAATTTAAGTAATTAATACTATTAATGTTGCTTAATAATATAAAATGCATAATGTTACGATAAAAAAAGAAAGAAGAAACATAAATTTGTACTTGATTATATAGTTTCTTATTAAAGAAAAAAGCAAAGATTTATACTTAAACTGTAGATTTGGAAATTAAATATTTCATGTTGGAAAATTTAAAAGAGAGGTTTTGCTTCAAATGTAAATTTCATTCCAACAAAATAACTCATAAAAATTTAACAAACAAATTCACAGTTTTATTCGATATGTGGAAAAATAAACCTCTTTTTATTAATTATAAACAAAGCCTTAATCTCGAAACGAATCCTTCTGAATAAAAAACAAGTTTAAGTGTAGATTTGTTAAAAAAATTATTTCATATTTGAAAAGTGGAAAAGATGGACTTCGCTTTAAATGTAAAGATCATTCCAGCAAAATGAGTCATTAAATTTAAATAAACTAAATCACAATTTTATTCGATATGTAAAAAAAAATACTCTTTTCTTCTATTTATCAACTACAAACAAAGCTTTAATCTGGAAAAGAACCATACCATTTTGAATAAAAAAGGAACAAAAAACTGATGCTCGCTTTTGCCTTTGTTCCCAAACGCAGTCTTTTCCAAAATGTGTTACTGATAAAGTCCCGAAGCCAGTTGTTTTGTTCTACATTAAATCGACTGACTAACTCTCTATGACTTTCTTCCAACAAAGCTTGACCAGATGGTCCAAGGATTAAATAACATTCTTCGGTTTGTTTCTCGCGTCCTCACACAATAGTTTTCCAAAGACTATTATTATCCTAGTCGCGGTGATTGTTATCGGCAGCTAAAGTGTACGTTGCGATTCGGCAAACAATCGCTAACTTTCTAATCCTACTTTCTTCACACACTGTCTGCTCTCGTTTGTTCTTCCAACTATCCTCTACCGCATTTTCCTCATCTTGACGTTTCATTGCGAAAAAAAGATGCAAACAATCGCATCATTTCTATGGTTTCCTATTTCGACTTGGAATAATCTTCTTTATGGCTTTTTGGTTAAATCAAATTGAAGTATGGTACTTTAACTCACTACCCACAGAAGAGTTCTCATATATTCTTACATTTATATCTTTCTGTTTTCTATAATTAACGAAAAAACTCTTATATATTTTCAACTGATGTAAGTGATTGATGTAGATATAAGATTACGTCTAATTTAAAATAGAATAAAGGCATTCAAAATGAAAGATAAGTCACGCTTTCCTCCTATTTTGTACGAACAATATTAAATATATAATATGAAATACAATATTAAATTAATAGGATAACGAAATGCAATATTAATGATTAAATGATTAGGAGAAATTCGCTGAATTTTGACCAGTGCCTATATTGGACTGGTATCATAACTTCAATTCTACTAAATATTTGGGCCTTAGAATTGGCAAATCACGTTGTAACGATCTAAATGGGGTGTATGAAATAATTTTTAAGAGAAAGCGCTGTGGTTATGCAAGTAATTGGATTTAAGTATCATCCATTAATTATTTTAATAAAAGACAAAAAGCCATTAAACTGTTTTAAATTAAGTATGAAAGCACGTTATTAATCCACAGGAAATTTCTTTGGCTACAATATACTATAATAATGTTATTAAAATAGTTTTAAAATAAGATTGTGGGAAATGTTTGTTTTTGTTGTCCAAATGTTGCCTAGACTGGACCATTTAAATCAATAGGATTGTTATCTTAAGCTGCAGCAATAGCTCAGAAAGCAGTTATTACCAATAGAAGTTCTCATAAATTGAAAGTAGAAAAACTCAAGGCAAAAAAGAAATAACAGGACATTAAAGCCATCGAATGCTGGATCAAGAAGAACAGAAACTAAGGATGAGAATGGTTTGTATCATTTGTGAGGAAACAAAGGAAGAATAAGAAATGATACAGCGCATAAAATGTCATACTTAGGTTCATGCATTTTGTGCTTGTATAAATTTGAGAATCAAAATATATTTTTGCTTTAATTGTGCTTAAAGAAATTGGTGGTCCAATTTGGAAAACCAATGGTCCAACCTCGGAAACCAGTTTCCTTAATTGGAAAAAAGGTTGGTTTCCTTAAAGCTATTTTTTCCTACTTTAAAGTGTATTTCATTAAAAATTAATTATATTGTTCTGAAGACGAATAAACTGCAAAAAATTCTACTACTCGTTTTTCATTAAAATTTATTCTCTCTCACTACATTAAAAAACGCCCACGTAGTTAAAATTCTGCAGCCTTTCTCTATTGCTATATTAAAAGAATTATTAGTAAGCGTAAAATTTACATTGAACTAATTATTAATTCTTAGTTTTGTGTAATTATCATATAAAACTTTATTTTGCATAAATTTTAGGCAATTGGTTTAAATTACATAAGTAAAGCAATACTTCAGTTATGTTTGCATAATTGAAGAAAAAGAAAAATAAAGTTTACAGAAATAACCGCTTAATATTTAAATCACGACAAACAGGGATTTTTTTCCTACGTGCTTTGTTTATCCTCTAGCGAAATTTGGTTGTCAAAACTGATCACTCTGATCTTAGTACTGTTAATTTGAGATAAGTGTTTAAATTAATCTAATCTAAGTGTCTTTGTACACTTTTCTAAAATGTTGTTTTCATTTTATTAGTTACATTTACATAAAATCTGGTTTAAAAAAATTATGATTGTTTCTCCCCACGATTTCCTCATATACCCCCGAATAAGGACGTTACTTGCACAATAAAATGCTTTTATAAAGACGAATACTCTTATAATAACATCTAACTATAATAAATAAAAATTTTTACAAGACATTATGGGTCATTCTTATGAAAAAGGTACAAATAGCTAAAAAAAATTATTTTACAAAAGCATGTAAAACATCTTAAAATTGCATTGATGTTTCCATTTAGGCTTACTAACTAAATAAACTTAAATTAGTGGTAAAGTTTTCTATTTTATCTTTCACTGATTTTTTTTTAGTTTTAAAATTTTTTACCTATCTACGAAGGAGACATGATACTCAACGGAACTTTTAGATTTTAAACGAAAGCATAATTGACTAATTATTGGGCAGATTTGGTACAGGTTTATTTCTTATAATTAAACAATACAATTAGTTATTAAAAGCCAGTGCAAGAAAACTTAACATTTTTAAATAAATAGCCCTTTTTAAATAATGGCACTGACTGTGCATTAGTTAAATAATATTTACAAACAATTTCAAATAAATGAAAGTCAACATTTTGCAGGAAAGTAATCAATTATATACTAGATTACAGAATATCATATATTTATTTATCAATAAACAATCTAGTAAGTCTCGTATTAAGTTTTTTCTACTCTCTTCTCTTCTGAATTTGAGCTCCTAACTGCTTTGTCTTTTTATTTTTTAATATTCCCATTTTTTTTAAATAAATTTAGCTATTAAAGTGTTTTCTATACATTATTGAAGCTTTAATATTATATATATTTGAATTGTTTACTTTAATTCTTTTAGAGAATATAATTTCAATTTTAATTTTTCTTTAAATACAAAAGAAAATCACTAAATTTAATAAAAAATATCTACCAAAGAACTTTTATTTGATATTATTTTAATTTATCTAACTGTATCATGATTTCTGAGATTTTGTCTCTTTTATTGACAATGCCAACCTCTCTGTGGAGATGCTGTGTCCACGGAGGAGACAAAAACAAAGTTTTGAATTTTTAAGTGCTTTGGTTTTTACGTGGTTAAAGTGGTACACTTATTTTTTTTTAAATTCGATACTAAACCTATCAAAATTTTGTATTTTAATTTTAAATTTGATTTTTCTTAACTTATTTATGATGTCCACGGATTGGAAGCTGAGAACTTTACCAAGATCTAAATGGAGCTAATAAATTGGAATATATTCGATAGATTCGCAATAGAACAAAACTTTTTCATGAAAGAACAAATTATCTGAGCACCAATTTATGATATTTTTTATGTTATTTCCTTTGTCCACGTAGGGAGACGTATTTGACTGAGGACAAAGTGTAAAAATTAATTACTAAGTAAAAATAATTTTTAAAAAAGTTAGGTTAGACCGTAAGTAGAGACTTTAAACTAGTTAATACTGAAAAAAATGCAATTTTTTAAAAAATTGCTTCAGTGTCAGTAAATATTATTTTGAATTTCATGTGTAGGGACGTCTACGGATGGGACTTTTGTCTTATACTCATTGAAAAATGAGAGTTAAATAATAAAACTATTTTAGTAGAAACGTATTGAATAGTTTTCTTAAAATTTAATTTATACATATGAACAAAAATATTAGGACATTTGCTGCACTTTCTAATTTTTATCACCCCAGGACTGTAAAAAGCACCTTTTCGTGAGAATTGCCCTTATTATAATCCTTTATAATAGTGAAAAAGAACAGCAGTGCAGATTGAATTATAGGTTCAGTGACGTTGAAACAAAAGATGCAAAGATAGGTACAATCAAATGTCCATTGCCCCATTTTAAGAAGTGCTGTTAATTTGAATTAAGCGCTTAAATTAATCTAATCTAAGTGTCTTTGTGCAATGATTAAATTAATATTTTCACAATGCGCATGCAAATAAATACAATAATTAAAAATATCTAATATTTTCCTTGTATACTATCTGTATGACAGACAAATATTTTCAATAATAAAAATTGTAATATTTTCTTTCAATTGTGAATGGTAGCATACACAATAAAATTTTTTTGCAAATATGATTCTTTTAAATGCAGTTTTTCCAAGAAAATCGAGTCTGTGTTTAAGTAAAGTATCTCTTCCCTTGGATTAAAATGTGAACCAGATTTTCACTTTCTGAGAAAGGAAGACATCGAATTTCAACTACCTACGCATTTGAATTATCATGTTCACATATACATGGATGGACATAAACAGGCATAATGTTATGATATCATATTATTTTTGTGACGCAACTTTATTCCTAACACATTGAAAAATTTCGACCGGAAGATTTTCATAGGCAACTTTTAAATTTTGTTCTTTTTAAGAATACACTTTCGATACAGAAAAGGGACCAGGAAATGATTTGTGCGGATCACCTTGTGAGCGAGAGCGAAACGAATCACTTACTCAGAACTATGTCACAGACTCGAAGAAGAAACCGCTCTGTAAGACAGTAGGACTTGAAACAATCGTCAAATTCGACTTAATTGACCTGTCGATTCTTCTTCCTCTATTAGGTCAGACACATTAGAGTACACAGAAGCTTCTCTGGATGTTATCCTTCCTTACTTTCACTTCGCAACACTTCTATGAACTGACGGAGTCTAGACTCATTAGCAAATAGTAAATTATGGCTATTACACAGATCTTCAAGAAGATTTTTAAAATGTATTTAAGAATGTGTTCCTGATAACCTTGTTCATAAACATAAACGCTACTTTTTGTGGGATTTAATAACAGTGTGGGCATTTCAATATATCAAGGGATTCTTCTTTTATTATTTGCCCATCATTCAGTCAGTTTGAATGTGGATAATGGTTTTATGAAAAAACAAAAATGCCAAGCCTGCGATAATCGGAAAAAATTAGTTTTGTTTCATCTCTACCTCTCCTTTCTCAGCACAGCGACCACCACAAGTTCAAAAATGACTATAAATAACCTGGTTCTCGGCTCCGAAATTCCGGTTACTCATTCTTTTCCAAATGATAGGACGTACTATCCAGTTACAGGTGGACTCGCTGCAAGGGGGGCGCCGAAAAAGTGTCTATTCTGTAAGTAAGCATTAAGACGATCCTTCACTAAGAACCGAATCGAAGATTTTTTCACGTTCATAAAAAAAATCAGATTTATGCAATTTCAATAATTTTTCTTAAATAGAATAATTTATGGAAAAAATCTGCTAATTTCAGAATTTGGTATATATATTTAAAAGAATCTCATTCACTTCTAGGAAGTGGTAAACAAATTGTTTTTGAGCTTTCAATGAAACTCCGTCTATTCTTTCTTCTTAGTTTTTTTCTTTTGTTGAATGAGTATTGAATTATTCTATTCGAGTAACGATAACCCTTTATTTACAACATTGACTTACTAGCGACTTTTTAATTTTGTTTTTTAACCATTAGATAAGTTATGATGTAGAATAACCCTGGGAATGACGAAAATACTTTTTTAATTAATTACAATTTCTTAATCAATTTAATTAATAATTAAAAATTTTTAATTTATACCTCCAGTTGGAATTTACTGCTTGTTATCGGAATTGTATTCTTCGTGCTCTTGTGAATACTGTGAGGATAAACGGCCATATTGCGAAGATATAAACGTGATTAAAGCGGTACTTTTAAGTACCGTTGGTAGATAAAGGGTTAAATGAAGTTTGTAAAATTTTGACTTTGTGAAATTGAAATCATTGTACGTATGACATAACTGTTATCTTTATTCAATGGTGTAGTCGCAAAATAAGCAGTGCCGGAACTCTCAAACATGGGTGACAAAAATCGCGCTGTTTTAAAGATATTTTCCCAAATTTTTCTTATTTACTTCTCGTGAAAAAAAAGCAGTGCAGGAAGAGCGTTCTGGCTCCACTACACCCCCGATTTTATTACAGCTGACTTTGCAATGTCAGCTTATCGTTTAGCAGAAGAACGCGGCTATTAATTTAATCAAGTAATCCACACTTTAGAAAAGTGAATGTTTAATAAACATTTAACAATGAAGAACAAAATTACACTACAGATGAAAGAGTTATGCACCGCATTTGACCAAAGGAGCTTAGAATTAACATTTAATGTCGATAATTAATTATGAAATTAATTCATTGTATTGTGTATCAACATCTAGAAACTTTAATTCATTCACAAAAATGTCTGATCATGACCTCGATATTATCACATCATTTTTCATGATAACTAGTTTGAATGCGATGTTCGGTATTATTTTTTCTTTAAAATTCTGAAGAACTGGTGTTTTTCCATTTACATTTTATTAAAATATATGGTTTGTATATATTTTAAGGAGTATTATATAGTAACAACATAAATTAAATTTACTAATATTCACTTCGTTAATTTTTAATAAACACCGTTTACAGCATTCTTTAATTAGCATTATAAAATTAAAAAACTAAATGCATTGTACAAAGAATTATTTCGCATTATTTTCTTATTAAAACATATAACTTGACATTATATATTACTTTCTTATTGTTTTTGCAATAATTAATTACAATGGTAATTTTTAAAAACGACCAAAAATAAAATCTTAGAAGTCCAGCTAATGAAGAAGTCCCAATAAACTAGAATCGATTACTATCTATTTTAGGTAACACATTGCATGATTAGAATCTTAAAAAAAGAATATATATTGACCCTCAAAATTTAAAAAAGCAATAATAAGATTTTTTATTTCTTTCATTTTGAAAGCTATGCAGAGCAGAACATCGAATTAGAGCGCGTAAATGCAAATAGCGGGCGCACTAAAATACCATTCAATTGTCAGATTTACATTTCCGCTGTAAATCTTCAGAATTAAAGAAGTGAAACGTCAGTTATAGAAGGATGTTCTGTCTTGTGGTGTTAAAGAGAGCTGTACGTCAGACATTATTCTGCTCTTTCTGCTCTATCTGTTAGCATTATTGGCAGTCCCTACTGAAATTAAGTTAACAGTACTTCAGTTCCTACTAAAATTAAATCAATATATCAAATCAAGGTATATTGATAAGAAAATAATGTATTTTGGAAAAAAATTATAAATTAAGTAACATGAAAAACACTGTTTTAAGCTTTTATCACAAACTTATTTCTCAAGAAGTTGATATGATTGCAGTCTTAAATTCTTCTTAATAAAGTCTTAAATCTTATTATAATGAATACTTTCCATAAAAACGAATAATTAAAAAGCGAAAAATCTTACAAATGCTCAACTGAATAATATCTGTATGAATTTTTTTCCACAGGATTTTTGCAGCATCCAGTAATCAGCATAAAAATTTAAAGCAAATTATGTGAGACCGAAATCCTACGCATAGTTTCATTTCATCAAATTACTAAGTTTGCCTTTTTTTTATATATATCTCAGGGAATTAGATTCAGAAGAATTGTTTTGCCAAAATAGAGTCTATTAAGTAAAATGGTTGATGAAAGGATGGCAACACTGCAAAGTTTCTGTCTGCTTTTAGACAAAATAACCTATGAAAATATTCTTTCTAGAAAACTTGCAACAAAATAATTTACACACATCAATGGATCAGATAAAACAGTGCGCATAATTTTTAGATGATTACACTTTCGAATGCTTAAATGTGAAACTTCTGTTTTTCATTTCTTACGAGATCAAAGCCAGCTGTAAAAGGTAAAACTCCTTTGCCTGCAGGCTAAGGATCTAGAAGAACGGATGTAACAGAAAGTTATTGTAAGAGTAATTATTCAGCAGACACCGAAGTATCTCAGATTACATATCATAACATTTCCTCAAATAGAAAGCGAATTCATCGACGAAAGTGGGGCACAGCATACCCTGCGGCTTAACACATCCAAAGAACTTTTTTTTTCTTTCTCCATCTTTATAGAGACGTGAAATAATGCCATGTAAGCTCTTCCTAGGGGGTTCACCTGCCTACAGAAAAATGCTTCCACAATCTGGTTCTTATTATTTACATTAAAGGTTCTTCTAACCTCTACTGCGTCTTCATTGAGATAAAAATATTTTAAAAAATTAAAAAGAAGAAAGAAATCTTTCTAACAAAAAATATTTTTTATAATGTTGCTCGTTATATTTTATTTAGGTCATGGGGCTCCGATAATTTGAATTCTGAGGTCTAGGACTGCGAATTTCTCTTATTGTATTCCATTCACACTAAAATTCTCTTTTTCTATATCGTTTCAAAACCTGATGTAAATGGAAAATGTATTTAAGAATTTCCCTAATAAGCCCCTTCTGTTGGAGATGAAAAGGTAAATGTTTCTCTTGTAATATTTCAACATGGGGTAAGAATAAGTTCTTTCATTGAATTTACTGCACTTAAGTAGTCTACTGAAAGTGATTTCTAACTTTAGATTTTAATGCAAAACATTTAAAAGAAAAAAAAACATTGTGTAAATCATAGTCATTTATTATTCAAACAAGTTCTTCTAAAGTATTTCTATTACATAATGGTTCTTATGGTCTGAAAATCGCTGTGATAATCCATGGGTGACACAAATGAAGCTATTTGCCGTTTCTTTTTCGAAAAAAAATGCTACGAGATAACTCGTAGCTGGTAGTCTTGTCCAGGACGCTGACTACGAGTTATCTCATGGAAATTGACCAACACTTTTCGTGTAGATACGATTAGATTAATATAAAATAATTTAATGAAATTGGTTTCTTGTACCGGTAACCTGCAATTTGTCTTTGCATCCCAAGTTTCAAAGAGCGTATACGATGCAATAAATGTATTAACTAAGTTAATCTCTATTTATTAAAATTAAATTTCGGTACAAAATCGGCATTTTAAAGTCAATGAATGCATCTCACTGAAAGAAAAGAATGATAATTTTCAAAATTTTTAATCCTGGAAATTTTCCACATACCTTAAATTTCGTATACAAATTACCAGCTCATGAAAAATAGCTTACGTGTAATTTACAAATAGAAATCAAAACTTCACAGCCGTTCTAACATTTTACAGCACATCCAATGTATTTTATGTGCTTTATAATAAATAAAATTATCACAACGTCATTAAAATTATGATTGTCCATAATCATAATTTCAATCACATAACAATACACTTCCTATTATTGTTTCTCTTAAGCTTGACGTCATTCTAATTATTAATTGATATAATGAAATTGTAAATCAGTCACTCAAATCATAAATGTGTACCATGGAACGATACTATACTTCTACTTCCGCAAAATAACGTTCGAAAGCGGAGTGTTACAAAGGCGTAACATTCTCCATTGAGTCTGCCTACGAAGTTAGGAAATGAATGTAAAACAATCACCTACTTTCTTTGTTGTAAACGTTATTATGTTGCTTTTATTGTGTAAAGATTGTCGAGCAATGCGATCTTCGGTATCGAATAATTACTTCCTCTTTTCATTAAATTAAAAGCTTTGCAAAGGGATTTGTTTTGTTGAAGAATGAGAAAACCTTAGGCACGTCGTGAGGTTTTGTAGGAGACGTCATTTTGAAGAGCTTTTTTGTCTTGTTAATGAACTCGAAAACGTTTCTCTCAGCTGTGTGTATATAAGGGAACAATGGCCATCCAACTGGCAACAAACATCCTCCTCGAAAGTAGAAGAAATGAAAAAGTAGTTCAGCGTGGAACTACAAAATTAATAAAAGAAATGAAATTATTTTTGAACGTTCATTTTGAATTTTGGAAATAGGTAATTTCGTCAGCGCGTGAAGCAATTATTTCTGAATTCATTATTTCAAAAGGCTATAACCACAATAAAATTTAAGAATTAAAAATTTATTTCTTTTGAAAATATTTTATAAACAATATTTAGTTTCTTTTTGATAGGATAAAATCAGGCATTTGCTAAGATTTCATCATTGTTGTTCTTTTGTTTTACGCTATTATTATTCATTTTTTATTTTTCCGGAAAAGATGATAAATTATTATTCTTTTTCAACAATGTTGTGGCTTAAAAACATCGCATAGTTATGCGTTTAGTATCTCGTAATTAGTTTTCAAATATGGGCCTTAATTTTTCCTTTGGGAGTTTTAGATTCATACATCATATTTTCATCAAAATTTTTAACTGTGTTCACTACATTTAAAAGTGAATTTTGGAATCAAAAATAAATACTTCAAACCATGTATGAAATGTGATATACTTGTTTTTCGGATGTATTAACTTTTAAAATATTTTGACATCTTAAATTATTACCTTTACTTAACGCATTAAGGTAATAAGTGTTATGGTGTGTGCTGATAAGTATTTGAGAACTCATAAGATTGCATGCATTAACGGCGATTATATACAATAATTAAAATGAACTACAAAACCATCGATTAAAATGAACTACCAAACCACCGATTAAAATGACATACCAAACCATCGGATGCGTAAACCATGCAGAGAAAGTTGGATAAATTGCATGTTATTACAAAATCACTCAAATGTTACTTTTAAATTTAGCTGTTGTTAACTCGACGCTCTTTGGCATCTGGGAAAATAATACAAAAATATTCTTCTGCATTCAAGACTAAATGACCCAAGAGCAACAAACGACTGAAGGCGACTTTGCTCATTGAAACACTCTATTAATTTAAATAAAATGCTTCAAATAAGGATTAATTTCAGCATTACTTTAACCTGCTAAAATTGAAAAGCCAAGCGCTCTCAAATATTCTCCGTCGGAGCTTGGCATCAGAAATCGTATTTTGAAGAAGTCCTATTCTGAGGTATTGTTAAATCTTGCCTTATTTTAAAAATTCTTTGATACATGCACCCCATCATAAAATACTCTACAGACTCTACTACATATAGGGTCTCAAATTGAAATACGTCGTTTATAAAATTTAGCGAGCTTAATCGTCTTTTTTTATACATCACTGAGAGCTCATGATAATATATAATGATTATCCATGTATGTTCTAAGATTTACAAGTAATAAAATAATTTAATTAATCTCCCCTCTCATGAATTTTTCATCATTTGGACTTATTTGGGAAAGGGGTGTATTACATATCCACGGAAATTAGCTAAAATTTTTGTGATATTCAGTAGCTTTTAAAGATAAAGATTTTAAAACCAAACTAGAATTAAGTATTGTGAAATTCAAATTCTTATTTGGCTTTTCAAATGTATATTATTGTTACATTTTGATTCTTTGGAAGATATAATTTAGTTCTATTCTGAATTGAAAAAATACATTTATTCGATTTTACAATGAGTGCGAAATCCTTGTTCTCGGTCTATAGATTTGGAAATTGAACAAAATAATATATTTTAAACGACATTTCTTTTATTAATCAGAAAATTCCACGCACATCACGATTCTGTCACCTTTGCAGTCTGCTATATGGTTTTCCTGGACGTTAATATTTCGTCAGTTCATCCTTAATTAAATTTTTTAAAAGATTTCATGTGGAACAAGAAAAAAAATGTTCTACATTGAAGTCTTTCTTCCAAAAACCGGATCGAGCCTTCAAAAATGACCGCTGATTGTTACATGCATTCAATCTATTTATTGAAATGCATAGTGACAGATGGATGGAGTCATTCCACCCATCATTCCGTGCAGTCCTTAAATAAAACCTGTGAAGAGCTTTTTTCCTTGCCCCAGGGCCATCTTTCGGATCGTGATTTAGATTTCGATGATGATGTCCCGCTTTTTTTCTCTCTCGTCGCTTAATGAATGCAGACGCCTCTTTTCCTGGTCTATAATAAACATCCATCTCTCCAGATCAGGGGTCAGTCGTTAACTCTATGGACGATTCTTCGCCTATTTCTGTCCACTGAGATGTTATGGGCGAGCAGAAATGCCTCTTCGCAAAGCAAATTAGCATTATGAATTGCAGTTTGGATCTTTAATGGTGGGGATTCTTGGCCTGATGGGTTTGCTTCTGTATTTAGCACACAGATCGTTAACTTCTATTTATGACTGTTTTTAGGAATTCTGCATGGAGTGGCTAGGAGAGGTTTTTATTCCGTTGCTTTTTGGTGGTGGTGTGAATGCTATGTATTTTCACTAGGTATAACTATTCTGTGCCTTCTCCGGAACGTTGTTATATTGGCTCTCTTTCCCGGTGCTGGTTGGGTACTTTAGGTGTATTGATACTAGAAATGAGTGAATGCATATTACGTCAAAAACAATTAAGAAATGTGCTCACATCTTCAATTATTCATGCTAAAGAAATCGAGAACATGTAAAAAAGCTTAAATGTTAGAAATAAATAACTTAAAGGTATTTGTTTAAACAAACAGAACAAAAACGTGCCGTGAAAATTGGTAAATCTTAGAATCGTAGATTTTCTTCTCAAGTTTCCCAATTTTTGA
Source organism: Araneus ventricosus (assembly GCA_013235015.1). Classification (NCBI taxonomy): domain Eukaryota; kingdom Metazoa; phylum Arthropoda; class Arachnida; order Araneae; family Araneidae; genus Araneus; species Araneus ventricosus. Next base: position 190,070 of record BGPR01001105.1, read on the forward strand.
TACTTATGGATGAGGAGTTATTTGTTAATGAATAACTTTGGTTTGATATTGATTTATAATCAGAAAAGAAGTTCTCATCCTGGGGCTTATGTACTCCTTAAGGTACCATTATACAAGATTTTTTAAATCAGGAATCTATTAAAATTCCTTTGTATCATCCTTAAACCAAATTTACTTTAAAAATTTCGCTAAAAATGCTTTTATATTCAATTCCAATAGTCTATTACAACTGGAGGATTTTTAATCTGTTTGCCGAGTTTACAAGCTGCATCTGTGTTCTCAAGGGATAAGAGAAGCACACAAATTTAGTTATTCCTGGCTTGGATTATGAAGGATATGAGATTAAAAATTTTCACATCCACGAAAGATATACTTTGTGTTACATTTTTTGTTGCTTACTCAGAAAGAACTATTAACAAGAGAATGAATGCATAGAAGAATAAACAATCAAATGCTTCTTCTAATAAAATTAATTAGTACCTCTTTATTGGTGCTATCATACATTTTCAATAAGTTTTAATTAAAAAAAATTTCAATTAGCTTCTCAAAATTTTTTTATTTCAGGTCACAAGCGAATAAGAGTACTCAAGTTGGTCATTAAAACTCAATTAATAATTTTTTTTTTCCTCTTAAAATATGATAGATTTAAATTGACATTTCAAAATTCACCAGATATATACGTATTGTCATTATTTCCATACTTTGAAAAATAGGAGTTCTTTAGATTGACAGAATTTTAAGCTAAATTTTCTTGGTTGGTGAAAGTTTGCAGATGATTGAATTTATAATTTGTTGTGTTTATTTGCAAATGTAGCTTGTTCTTTTTCATACTGTTAAATAACTTGAATAAAATGCCGAAAAGAAGGAAAGCAATTTTTTTTTATTTATTCAGTTCTCTTTTGAAAATTGGTGTTTATTTGGACAAATATATCTGAAAATATAATCTTGTATTTTATTGTTAGAATACAGTTTCTGAAAGGATGGATGCTGAAGCAACATATTCTCTAATGAAAACTATGCAAACTTTACACAATAGTTCCTTACTTCTTTTTTAGAAGTAGAAAAGTTCTTGTTGGCTTCATTTTCTCATAGACAAAATTTTTTTTTAAAGTTTCAAAAAATGAAGGATATGTTCCACAGAGAGAAAACGCGGTTAATCAATAAAGTATTTTAAGATAAAAAGTGGCTCATATTTTATCATTAAAACTGAAACTTAAAGCATTATATAAAGAGAAATTAGCACTAAATATTTCGGCAGTAAAATAAAAATAAGTTTCGAGGTTGATCAAATTCTCCATTTTGCGTTCTGCTTTTCAAACAAGGCAAAAAAAAATCAGTTACATTATTGCACTGGTTTTTCAATAATGAATGAAACATCTGCCACTAAAATGAATTCCTTTCCACGTCCATTTCTTTCGTAATTTTCTCTGCGGAGCAAAAAAAAAAAAAAAATCTGCTTGACTTTTGCAGCCCCATTTCGCTTAATGGAATTTTTTATACCATCTCTTATCACAACTTTCTAATACCCCACGCCGATAATTGTCCTTTACCCCCTAACTGGGAATTCAGGATGAACGCTCGCGGAAAAACCTATTGCATATATCTAGGTAAGTAGGTCGCTGGTGTTCCCTACTAAACACTTCCCAAGATACCGTCTACAAACGCTTGGTAAGCTGCATTTCTCTTTGAACTAGACCCGAGATAATATAGAAGGTCAAACAAGGTCGTGAAGTTGCGTGATTGTAATAACTTGGATCGTCAGAAGCATAATTCCTTTTTGTCACAACGGGCTGATGAGAACATAAGTTATGCTGAGTGGTGATGATTATACCTATATCTCATGCTCGCATAATAAGAGCAGGAAGAAGGGATAACAGTGCTCCTACGAAATAAATTAAAAGTATTTATGGTTGTGGTTCTCCGTGGAGAAAAGTGTGGAGTTTATTAAAATGAAAACGTAGATAATTTTTGCTTAAGTTTCCAGTCCAGTGGTTTTTTTAGAACTCCAGTTTACGCAAGAAGAAAAAGTTAAGATACCTTAAAGGTTAAGTTAACAGATTAAAAAGTGGCAAATAATTAAAAAAGTTAAGAAATCTATTACAAGAAAAATATTTGAATCAATAAGTGAATCAAACAATTGTACATTTAATGAAAACTGTCTTTCTAAAATCAAATTTATTTGTAAACAATCAAATTTATAGGACATTAGGATGCTCACTGCCTACATTAAATAATAAAATAAAATCTTTTTATATCAACATTTTCGTGTGCGTGTCTGTGCGCGCGTTAATCAATTTCTAAATCATAGTCGCATGACTAATATTACTATAATGTTTACTCCATGTTTTTTATTTGTATTACTGTAAGGCTTTAGAATTGCTGCTAAATCTTATAAAATAATTATTCGTAGTTTTTATACAAGTGTATCCGATGTCTTTGCTTGGAGGCCACGGTGGCCTAGTAGCAAGGTCTCGGCTTTGGGGCTGGAGGGTTCCAGGTTCGAAACCCGAATCCACCAAAGATCCGCCGTGTATGGGGCCTGTTGCACGCTAAATCATACGTAGCGGCTAATCGCCCTCCAGCTGGTGTGGCGTGGAAGCTTGGAGAGGGCGGCGCCAGCTCAGGTGTCGTCCGCGTCGTCTGATCGAGGTTTAGAATTGCAAAGTCAATCCCAAAACTGCTTTCGTGTTGCTTTAAAACGGGACGTTAATATAACTAAACTAAACCAATGTCTTTGTTTGACACGTTTTTATAAATAAATTATGCTCATGCCATAAATGCATCTCAGTTTCAATGCTTATTACGAAAATAAACTTATTTTTATTCAAAATATGTTATAAGCGAAAGTCAAAATTATATATGATTGTAATAGAATGCTTAGTACTCTAGTTTTATAAAGTTATTCTACATTTTTGCCATCTGCAAGCAAACAATGGATAACTTAACACACAATTACAGAAACCCAGTTTCATTTCTTTTCGTCAAAAAGATATCACTTTCATTCAAAAGGTTTTTAAACTATTAAAATAACAAAGCGCATCGTGAGAAACTTCCTTTTCCTTCCAAGCGATTAATTTTTTGAAGAAAGAGTAGTAGCAACTACTTGGATATTGTGGAAGTGTATCTCTTTTTCTGCTCTTCTTAATTATCTTTCTTTCTCGCACACAACGATTAATGTTTTCATAATCTGTTTTTGATCAATACATGGATTATGCAATTATGATCATTTTCTTACAAGTAGCTTTTCCTAATGGATGTTTTCTGGAAAGAAGTATTTTCCATCTTTTATCTTGTTTCATATTTTACTTTTTGCTCCAATTTCTGTCTCGGAATCAATGATTTGACGATTTCCATTTTCTTTTCCTATTATTTTTTTAATTTTATAGAAGGTAGAATTTTGTGTAAAAGGTACTAATTTTCCGTGTATATCTGAAATTAAACACTTTGATGTTTTAATTTTATAAGTAGATTCAAATTTTATACATTTTAGTGATTTCTGTGTTTCCAAGTCTGGGTGACGGACCCTCATAGATTGCATGCATTTCTAAATTTGTCATCAATATTTTCAATTTTGAGATTATCTGATACCTAATACTTCTGAGTCACTTTCGGAGATGCATTTCTGGTGTTTTGAAGTTCCCTCATTCGCTTTTTTTCGACTTATAAGTAGGTTCTCTAATTAGAACTCATTGAATCATTTAATTTCAATACCATTTCGATTGTTTTTAAAAGAGGAATAACCAGAGGTATTTTTCAAAGAAATCCTCATATTCTGATTCAGATTAGTCTTGCTACTTGTTTAATCAAATATTTTTTAATTGTATAAATGTTGGGTTGTGATATTATTCCTCTCTTGTTATTTAATACAATTTCGAAGTATTGATTTTTAAGCATTTGTTCTTTTTCTCTGTTACTAAATATTTTATGGCTGAAAATTTTATTGACAAATCTATGGATTTAAAACCAAGGTTTATACTAGGAATTTTAGTGTCTAATCATCAGAAAAAAATCCATTTCGTTACTTAAAAGCAAATTATACATCGAAATCTTTAGTATTGTTATAATTCTAATTTTATATCTAAAAGGTTTCTGGGGTTAACGTAGAAATTTTGTTTGTTTAAGTATGAGACGTATTTACGAATCTTTGGCATATTATATCGAAACTTAACAAGAAGTTCAGAATGATATCCACAAACATTGCTTTAATTGTGATTAATTACACTTTTCTTTACTATTTAGTATTCAATGACATTTTTACCTTTTAAGGATATTTTTAACGCTCACCAGGATGTTACTCGAATCTAACTCGCAAAAAGTACACGAATTCTTTTCATATCAAAATGCGCATTAACAAAATTTAATTGATTATCCAAAATGAAGCGAAGTCTAAATCTCTAACATTTGTGAAATGCATATATTTGAAAAATATGTTTCAGGAACTTACATTTTTATGCCTAGTTTCAAATGTTTTTTTCTGTGTTTGTTTGGTTTCTCTCAGAATATAAATCTTTTGAATTGAAGTGTTGTAATACTTTACAGATGAAACAAAAAAAACACTAAACGCTTCAAGAATTTTAAGTATACAACGAAACAAGTCAAACAAAACCTTCAAAAGTTTAAAAAACTGTAAAAATTCTAATGTTTAAAGATAGTCGTTAATTGATAGTTTCGAGTAAATCTTAAAAAAAGTCTAAAGCAACGCGCTTTTATAAAGTTGTTATAATTATTCTCTCAAAAAGCATCTATCATTTCAATTCAGATGAAACGTCAGGTTACTTTCTAGAGAAGAAAAGGGAAATGAATTGTTTGAAATGCGTTTTCTTATACAATTGTAATAAGTAAACACTTCTTTTAATTTGAAAAAGTCCACGTTCTGCAACGAAGGGCAGAATGGGAATTTTTACTCAGTGTGGTGAATACAAAAACGGGAACGAGTGCCGTAAGTCTTAAATAATTGAAAAAAATGGACTCATTTCCAGCCCAAGCAAAGCACATCACATCAACTGTAACGCGTCATATGCATTTCGACTGAAAAAAAAATAACCATTTGCTATTCTTTGCACCTGGACGACTCATCTTTATTAAATGTCTTGAAGTCGACTTTGACCTTTGAATTCACAGATTTAATTTCCCATTCATAACGCGCAGTCACTTCTCTTATGCATTATATATAGGTTGCAAACAAAGTGCTCATTGGGCATTGTAAGATGGGATGGTTGAGGGTCACGATTTCCATATTTCTCCATCCCCGAATCCGCCATACCTTCACGCTCAAACCTGAATTCTATTTTTACTCTCAGTGGGAATTTCGGTGGTCATGGAACTTCGAACTGAGGCTGAACGCACCCTTTGAGTAATGTTTTGTGCTCATTCAATCCAGCGTCCTTGGCAGCTAACCACTAGCTGTATTTTTATATTATCCTTGTTTTCCTTAAGCATTCTTTTGATGTTCACATTATAGTTACAAATAAATAGAAATTATTCGGAATGTTTACGCATTTACGAGAATACGCAGTGAAGATGGATTGCTTGAAGTAGGGTTACGGGATATCGATGAACTCATTTTTGCAGGCTTCCACGGAATATTCCATTGCTTTTGCGAGTTTTCTCTAAAGATTCGAGTCGCTTTAAAGATTCTTAAGTGTATGTATATTCTTTGTAGTTCGTTACGACTTGAAATACGACTGAGATATGTTTTAATTTTTAACATTACAAAATGAGTTATGAAATTAAATATGCGTAAAAAGATCCTTTCCGTCGTATTTTGAACTGAACTTTTTGGACACTTTTACTGCCTTCCAAAATCACGTAAATGAAACGTATTATATAATAAACAAATTGTAATATTGAAACAAATAAACTTCCTGGTTTATGCAAGCAGTTCTCGACCTTTTTGGTTGTGTGGACCACGTGTTGTGCAAAAAGCTCTTGAAGTTTTCCTGACTTCGACTCTTGACTAGTGTTCCGCGGTCCACTAATACGCTACCCGAGGACCACAAGTGCACCGTGGCCCATAGGTTGGAAACCACTGGTTTACGCTATTCTTAGTTATTTCTAGGATTTAGAATTTCTAGTAATTAATATAAAATTAGTCTAAAATTTTTGCATGTAATCAATATTCTCAAAATTTAAATGAACTAATTAACAAAAAAATTACATATTATATTTCAAAAATCAAATAGTGTTTCTTAAATATTTTATTACATTGACTTTTTAATAAAATTAAATTAAAAACGCGCACATTGTGATGACACTTTAAGAGCCAATAATTCATCATATAAACTTTGTGAGTTGGTTTGAAAAACCTACAAATATTAATGCATTGATTAATTTTGATTAATTTATAGGGTTGTCTTAATAAGATTGTGTATGCTTGATTATGAATGGGGGTTTTTTGTGAAGATGCCTTTTAGAACTTTTCTCAAATTAAACTTTTTAGTCTATTGATTTTACTATCCTCGAAAACAAATTCGCTACACTTATTCGCAATCAATGCATTACACAATTGTTTTCATGATTTTCAAAGGATATAAAATCATATCATGGCTATCTACGACGTTCTAAAGAAGACTGATTAATCTGTCTTTTGAACAGAGAAAAACTTACCAAACCGATATCTTGAAAAACAATAGAAGAATATAACTATTTTTTGCCCATCTATTTAAAGAAACAGAAGGCAAAATCTTAATTAATTGACTTATCAGATCATACGCTGATCAGCAAGAAATCACTCCGCGTGAAATGGGACGGTTCACCTTTCCACCTTGGGTGCCAATTCGATAAGGAAGTACCGCAGGTAAAGATCTATTTGCTCTCTATAGCAGTCTTCTGGGTCGTTCTTCATAAAGATATTTTTAGAGAAGCCATCTAGCGGATTAATAGTTATAAGGGGAAAAATGGGTCATTTCTTAGTTTCACTCATATCTGATGAATCCTTTGACAACAAGGACTGTTCTAGTTTCATGGTGGAGGACATATTTCGTAAAAGTGAGGAAGCACTCCTATGGTAAGGGTACAGAAGAAATTAGAAGTGCCATCAAAAATACAAATTTATTCACAGCAACATAAAATCATGCGCATACATGTAACAGGACAGAATTTGGTTACTTGAAAATGTAACTCCTGGTAAAAGCTTACACTCTTTTTTCCCACTTACATACCTCCTACTCATTTTTTTCAATAATACTGACCCATAGAGCGATTGTATGAGCGGAAGAAATAGATGCTTATGAACGAGATAAATTTAACTCGAAATAGATACTCGAATGAGAAAGAACTGCTTAACGAATTCGAGTTATTTACTGGTCGGCAACTCGACTTAACTTTGTTACTGGAGTAAATGGTAATGTTTCGTATCCTAGATGAAACTACTTCCGTTTTCTTCTTCCTCTCCTAACGCACTATTTTTAAAGGAAGAAAAATCTCCTGTTTTTTCTGCCGCACCCTATACTTTAATCACTGATACCGTTCACTACTTGTTAAAATCATTCTTAGCAATGAACTACTGCATTTACGATTTCAGGAATAGTTTTAACTGTAGAATTAAACTAAATGCGATGAGGCATTGTTCAGGAAATGGTGGTTAGCAAGACCACGACAGGAGAAAAAACAGCTTGGCGATTATGTCTGGGATGAAGCAATTATCATAATAATGTAAATGATCAAAGTAACATTGTCCCAGTTGATGGAGAAAACTGATAGTCATCTAATGATTTCTACTTACAGAAACGTGTAGGTAATCTAGATTTTTAAAATGTAAAATAGTTCCATCAATCACTTTCAATAGCTGGAAAATAGAGGAAATGGTTTTTTCAATCACAAAAAATCTCATTTGATGCCTTGTAATTGCTGGAACTGTTTCCTTTCATTTGTCTAGTTCGTGTTTGAATGATAAACCTTTGTAACAGATGAATATCTACTTAGCGTGTTGCTCTGACAGATTTTGCGATGGCGCAATATTTCTGAAACTGGGTGCTAAATGCTATAGTATAATATTTTAATCGAAGTTTTTAGTGAAATGAGACTTTATTTCTCTGTTTTCATTTACTATTGTGCTAATATCCTTTAAAAAGCTCTGAAATCTGAGAAGCTTTCAGTTACAATAAATAAATACTCTTCAATCGTCATAATAGCTTTGCTTTTTAAAGAATACATTTATTCCCTTCTTGAGAAAAATTTGGATTCTTTCGATTCTTCTCATTTGATATATTCTTGTTTGAAAATGGCTATATTAATTGAAAGGCAAAGTGTTATTTTCATAATTAATCCTGATTATCAGAAAACTCGAAATATTTATTTTATTTTATTTTGATGTCAATTATATAGGATTTAGCTCTAAAGTACCTAAATTAAAAATTAAGCTTGAAAATTGAAAAATAAGCTTGAAGAATCTATATATTTAAAATAATATGGTAAAACCTTCAGACAGTTCGCCAGCCCAACCACTCGACGGATTTCGGTAATTTTTATTTCATATGAAAGTTTATGACGTCTAGATATTTCACCAAGGGTCGCTTGCCCACCACCACCCCCATTTTCGAACGGAATCGAAAAAACATATAGAAAATGTATGGTGGAGAAATATTTTTTTAAAATTTCGTTCAACAATGTGGAGTGGTGGGTGGCAGACGACTCTTGATGACATATCTAGACGTCATAAACTTTCATAAGAAATAAAAATTATCGAAATCCGTCCAGTGGTTGGGGCTGGCGAACTGTCTGAAAGTTTTACCATCTACTATGATTTTATGGTCTGTTCCACTGATCTTCATGCAGTATGCAAAACTGAAAAAAGTAGTGGCTGAGAGCCTCGAAGCAGCGAGGTGGCAGGGGCAGTGCTGAGCAAAGTGGGTGCCCTGAGGGGAGCGAGAGCGGCTAGTTAATAATTAATCTAAGTATTAATCATAAGAGTGACTATACAGATCTTTTATTACCATTTAATCATTCACTTTCTGTAAAAAAACTATTTAAGTTAAAAAACGATAAATATATGTAACTGTATTTAAGAACTATTGTTTGTGTACTTTGTTACATAATCAGTAATGTCGTTATCTATACAGTTCGATGTAAGTTAGAATGCTCCATGATAATACATTAAAACCTCCATTCTATTGGTAGCTTATCGAAGTAAATTACCTTTAGTAAGTGTTCCATTCAAAGACCAAGCATACACTTTTCATTGTCATTTACCGTGAACATATGAATTCCACTTGTCGTAATACAAGAAACAAGACTTCGTGCTTGTAAAAAAGTAGAACAATAAAACTATGAATTTGTATAGATTAAGTCCTATGTCTGGCAAACACAACTTTCACTGATCCGTATTTTAAACGGTATCTTAGGATATAAATGAAGCTTTCTAACTAAATTCTATAGAAGTAAGTTTCATTTTAAATCTCTTCAAAAAAGTCAATATGCCATATCTCATTTTTCTGGTACATTATAGCATCCCGTCGCTCTAATGATGGATGAAATAGCAGTTGACATTATAAAGATCCACAATTATCCTCATCAAAATATAAAATAATAACCTTTAGCTGAAAAGAGCATAACGTTATTTTCCTTCGTTATTACTCTTTTCCTCATCTGTAGAAAAAAAGAAACTTCCAGAAGATGATGTCTAGTCTGTGGATGATGTTTAAAGGTTAAGGAAACGTCCTCGAATGACGAGGAAAAAGGTCGGTATTATTCCACCCGACCTGCGGAATGAACTAATTTTTGTAGCAGGTGGGTGTTAAGATCGACCTCCTCAGAGGTCTTAACACTGATCGTGAGCATGGAAAGTTACTAAGCTCCCATTTCGGCCACTTGCAGATGAGAGTGGATTGGAGAAACAAGTAGATGATTTCAAATGAGATGATAAAACTCCCTACTAGTTATTTGTTCAGTAGTAGTGACACAAATGCATCATATTAAGAAGATAAGTTCAACAACCATCTTTTAAAGCTTTTTTTCCATATGTCTTCAAAATTATATTAAAACCCAATCTGTAAATACTGCAGAAATTAGACTTCATTATTGAATTTAATGGTATATATCGCTTTAGCTTTTAAAGGTTAATCGGTCCAGTCACGAAAGCACATTGGTAGGATATGATATCAGGTTATATAAACACCGATGCAACATTCCTAACAAAAATAACGTCAACCAACAGCGGTAGTCTTCCAAACAGGTACACATAGCAATCAGGAATGTAACCTTTAACAAGAATGCCCACTTAAAACCTAGCGGTTGGAAGCAAATTCATATCTTGATCTCTCATTCTTTTAAGTATGAGGAAAGTAAGAACAACCAAACTAATATAAAATGCAATGCGCAATAAAACGACGAAGAATATGAACTGAACAATTAAAAATGCAATTTTAATAATATATTTGATAATTTTCCTAAATCGAATCCATAATAATTCTTACTTTAATTACGGAGAAGATTCAGGAAACTGAAATTTCAAGCAATAACAATTTATAATATAGAAAAGGATGAATAACAAGAATTGTTTTTCAGCTTTATTTGATGTTAATAAACCTGACAACTTCTTTACAACGGAAAAAGCACACTTCTATTATCAGAACAACTCCTTAAAGCTAATTTAGTTCATAATGTGATTACCGACAATGAAACTAAAAAAGTACGTATCGAATTAATAGCAGAGATATTTCTTTTTACATATTATATTAATAAATAAATTTATAAATACAAATTTCATGCGTGTTGGAAGGGATTTTGTGCAATTTTGTATTCTTCAGAATACATTTTATTTTCTTGGCTATAAATATCTCGTAGAAAAAAGAATTTAAAAAAAGTATTTAACTCCAATAAGCATGTGAATTATGAAACCATGGCGACTTATTCGAACTGTTTCAATTTATCTAGAGCTAAGATTTTATCCTGTTGTTTGTAAAATTAAACTCAGTGTGATTAAAACTCAGCGTTCTGAAAAATTTAACTCAGTAAATTAGTAGTCATTTTTTTAAATGTTGTTGATATTTTCGTAGTAGCCCATATCATATATTATAATTCATAATTTAACCTTTATACATCACAGGGCTCAGAGTATCTAAACTCATGAAATTTTTCTACATGTGTGTGTTGTTAAACAACTTCATAACTATTAACAGTGTTTTGTTTCCACATCGATCTTCCTGGTGGCAATTAGCTGATATATATTTCTTGGAGTCGGACAGTCTTTATCAGATTAAGGCAAAAACTAGGATCAGCCATTTCCGTACTGATAAGTTGTTGAATTGAGAGAATGTACTGCTGGCTGACATGTAGCTCAAAATTTCGAAGAACATTCACGAGCCTCTCGTGCAAATGGGGCATAACTTTCAAATGAAGTGAATTAAGGCTCATATGATACATATTAAATATGCCGACTTTATTTAATTTCGTAATCTATGAAGAATCTGTCAGCAGAAAAAAGAACTCAACGTCTCATCGCAGCTTAAAACTACGTGCAATCGGATATTAGGAGGTATGCGCATTTGCTTTTGTTGTATGGCTGTGAAAGCTCATGAAATGATTCTGTAAGAAGTCAATTTCTTAAATGAGTATAGTGTTTAATTTTTAATGTAATGTAAGTTCCTTATCGAATAATCTTCACATTCACTGAATAATAATGAAATTTGCAAACTAAATTTCTCCTAAGGTAGAGGGTTTTGTCAGCGTTGTCTTCTAGGAAAAAAGATGAGATATAATGGGTTCGTGAAAGAAATTAAAAAGCAGTGTTATACTTTATCATTTTGGTCCTAGTTTTACTTCGTTTATTTATTTTTGCTAAGAATAAAACACTAATAAATTATGCAAAGAGAATTAGTGCTAATAAAATTTAAATTATAGAATAATATGGAATTAAATTATTTAAAATGATAGAGTTAAATAAAAATTTTTTCAGAGAAATATTTATTTGATCATATAGAATAATTCTATTTCCAACTTTGAAGAAATTCCTAAGAAAATGTTTAATCATTAAGTCAGAACTTTTGTCAATCTACTATGCGTAGAAAATAACTTAATTCTGAATGTATCATCGATCATAGTTTATGATCTAAAAAAAATAATAATAGCCATTAAGGCCACTTTAAGCTATCAAATAGCAATAATTTCACCTATTTTAATTACATAATAAAAATGTTCCTAGCGTATTGTCAAGAACCACACCAGAGATAAAAAGGACACTTACTATGAGCGGCAATCTGTCTTTGAAGTATGATATACGTATTATTTCAACAAAATAATTTATCATCTTTTTTTTTATCTATGAAACCATTCATGATAAATTGACCGTATTATTTTGATATTTCATTTGGCTGCTAGTAATGATTCCATAAACGATAAAATAGCTTCATTATTTAATGTCAAAGCTTAAGTTTTTTTTAGTTTTGTAGAATATAATATTATTTTATTTTTTTCATTTCATGCGTTTGTCGCAAAAAATGAATAAAGAAGAAAGTGTAATCCGAAGTAAAAGATTGTGAGTTCAAATCAGAGAGCTATATCGCACATTACATGAATTCCATTGTATATGGAATGTCCATTTTACTGACGCTATGTTTGGTTTTCTCTATTCGTTTCATTTTATTTTTTTGTCATTGCTTTGGTTTAAAGAAATTACTCTGAGACCGCGTTAACCAATAATATATAATGACAGTTTTAGGTTAAGTGCTGTATTTTATTTAGTCGGTTTACAGCATTTTAGAAAAAGAAACAGATGACCAAATTACAAACCACTCTTTTTCACATACCAGAAACAGCTAATCTGAAAAAGCCATATTCTTGGGAAAGATTTATGCAAGTACTTTATTATTTGAATACATTTTAAGTTAAGTAATGTTTCATTTCCAAGTGGGAGGTCCGGAATAATTTTTTCTGCTAGCGAACATACCTTCAAAACAAAACTGTGTCATCCTCTGTCGAGTCCTTTATATCCTTTCTTCCAACACCAATGCAAATTAAACAAGAAGATGAATGATAACTTGTTCGGTAGCTGCTATCGTGAAAAATGAATGTTGTTTAATATTCATTTTACATTTTTTCTTTGGGAGGGAATAAATAGATTTTGATTATGCAACGCTGTGTGTTGCTGTCAGAATGCATGCATGCCTGAATGCCTGTGTTTAAAATTAGCGATCTTTAAATGAAGGCCAATCCATCCTTCTGAAAAAGTACAATCCAATATTTATGTCAACATTAAATAGAATAAAGTAAAACTTTTCTTGATGACATCAAATTCCATAGGAAAATAAGGGCAATTTTTATGTAACAAACGGACTGTTCGCTTACTTATCAATGTTTGATCTTTCAAGAGAATTTCACTGTTTCCACTTTTTTTATAATTTTGCTGCAGTGTCTTCTAATTCATTTCAGTTCACATCAGTCATAATATATTTTTCTTGCACATTCATAAATCCCTAAAAACAGATTACTACAAATCGATTTTTCGAGAAGCGCCCTAAATGTTTGTCATAGAAGTGAACTTACCTTTGATGATTTGACCTATTTTTGAAAATTGTAAGTAACGCTTAGGCATCGACTACAACACTTATCCAGTTGTAGCATGGTCTGAACCTAGACTAATGGCACCTTCTCAGCACTTACCCTATTACGCCAATTTCGTCGTTACTTGCTTATAATCATTTCGCAATATCAATATACAGGGTGTCTCAGTGCAGGGTTACAAACTTCTAGGAGGGGTAGGGTACACCTAGACGACTCGGAATCACATTGTAACGCTGGGTTGGAAATGCTTGCCAGACGCAGAATTTCTTCAAAATTTATTATTCTCAGATTCAATTTTTATATTTAATTAATTCAACTATATTTTCAGATCCTATAGGCGTAATCTTTAGTATGAATTGAAAATCATAATGCAATAGAAATAATTTAATCCCTCTATTTCTATGAGCAAACTAATTTTTTGTTATTTCTTTGTTGCAGATACCTACCATGGACGTGGCTGTTTTTAATAGCTGGCGTCGCTTCTTCCTATGATCAGCCAACTCCTTTCAATATTGACTATTCACCCGAATGTGCTCTTGTCCTGAAACAAAGCAAAGGTGGACCTCCTTTCAAAAGGTCACTTGATGCTGGTTTAAGCTACCTTGCGGACTATGTTCCAAGGTAAGCTTACTATTTATTTTTATTCTCACGAATTTTCCGGTTGTTTCTGAAAAATATGTAACATTCTTTTTGAAAATAATTAACGGTTAAAAAATTGTTAAAAATAATAGATTGAATTACCTGATTAGTGTTTTCCCCTGCTTTTCTTAATCGCATTCCTAAGAATATTCGTTTTTAAGATGATTCGTCTTGTTATTACAATTTAACTATTTTTCTTGCTGGTAGGAACATAGACATCCCAAAATATATAAATAACTACTCCTTTTGTTAATTAGTCTTCATTAAGTAAATAAAAAAGTTTCTGGATAATAGATACAATTAATATAGATTTGCAGTCCGACGAAATAAAAAAAACTGTTCTACAAAGTCCAGTAGGCTAACTAAATGACATTAATACAAATCTAACAATAAAATGCATTTCGTTCCAAAACATAAAACGGTTTTTAACTGCTTTCAGCAACAGAGGAAAAAATGTGGTTCATTCCATTTCTTTTCAGAAAAGGGTTGCTTTTTGGAGATGAGTATTTCTTCCTCCCCTTCTAATGACAATTATCTTTTTTTTTTCCTTTAATGTATTTCTTCATGGGTAATTTTTGATAATTTATTTTGTCATATGGAAACTGAATGGCTAAATCGGAAATAAATCTAATTGCGTTTATTTGAATCCCTACAAAATACAAATATAGAAAGAGTTAGCTCTCAATAAATAAGAAATATTTTTCACTATTTAGAAATGAATTTAAGTTTTTTTAATCATATTTCTTATGAGATTCTGAAGCACATTTAAATTGTAATACGGAACATCTTCTAAAATCCAGTTTTGTGAAAATTAACAAAACATATTACCTATCAATTCTGTTATATTTTGATAACTTGTAAGCAATGATAGTTTTCCAAACAGCTGCCTGGGGAAAGACAATTCAAGACTCAAAGTAGTAAAGATTCACAAAGTAATAACCATTTCTCAACGTTTTAGAGTTTTTACAACATAAATGTAAAAATGTTTTTAAACGTTTATTTCTTCTTTCTAGATAGTTATTCCGTCTGTTCAGAAACTATCATTATACCTGTTAACAATATTAAAATCAAATTGCATGAAGTGTAAATGTATAAATTTTGTTTCAAAAATTTCTTTGCATGTTCTAGTTGGCAAAATGAAAACATCGATCAAACATGCATTCGATACGAAGACATCAACAGAGCGCTACACGAGGCCCGTCGAAAATTCGGTAAGTACGAATAAAAGTATATACGCATCTGTTAGTATTTCAATAACTTTGACTTGCAGATAAATATTCTTAGTTTAATGTATCGCTGAAATTTCGTACGAAATATTAAGGCAGCAAAAGCATTTTCAGAATAAACAAGCTTATCAGTAGAAGAACATTACCTTGAAAAAAAGTGGGAGTGTTGTCTCTCTCCTATCTCGTATATTCTTACATAAAGATGTAGCCTATAAAATGGTCCAAACTGATTGAGCCTATTTTTTATGCAACAAAATGTATTCGATTGTCATTTATAAAAATATTCCATAAAATGAGTCACAGATTCAGTCTTTCAGTGACCGTTTGTCACTGCGTTTTTTATTTATTTATTTTTATTTCTTTATTTTGATATTTTCCTGTGATAACTTTGGAACATATTACGTTAGAAAGAAGATTTTTGCGCCATCTGAAAATTCAAACTCTTATCTCTTCGATGACGCCAGTTTAATTACCGTTTTATTTTTTCTAGTGTCCACAAAGGTATCTAAATCATTGAAAATACTTCTAAAAAATATTTGTGCTCTTGAATTATTTTTAAAATTTTCACTGAGTGGAAAGACAATGCATTTGTAAAAAAATAACAACAGTAATTAAAGATACATATGCATGATATTTTCACTTAATGTAATTAGAAAAACCTATGATTTTTTAAAATCTTTTTTTATAGACTCCTTTCTTAAAAATCGGATATATGATAAGTATCTCTTCTCGTTAACAGATTCGGTCCCAATTAATTCGATTTAGATCTGTAATTTTATCATAACATCACACTCCAAAATTCATCAGTGTAACTCATGTTTGACTATAGGCAAATAGGCATAATTTCAAATTTTTCTCCTCAGGTTTAAAAGGGGTTGATGCGCCGGTATTCAGTAAAATCTCGAAGTGGAATACTTTGACGATTTCAATGCTTTCTTTTATGTATACTGCATAAAAGCAAATGTAAAATTATTTCTATATTTTTTAACTTTATTTTTGGTTCCGAATACTTCACTCACAACATGTATGATTATCTTAATTACCATACTTATCAGTGAAGTTTTGAACACACATGCGCCTTCCTCTCTTCCCTGAAGAAGTCTCAGAACCTTAGGACAAGCTTCATTGGCCGCATTAATATTTTAATCAGCGTCAGGTCTAGACGGAAATAGAGCCTGAAGGCAAACGCCAACAAGTTAATTTCTATCCTGTATTCTGAAACTGCCTGGGGATAGATCAAACAGAAGATAAGACAAGTCAACATGTTTAACATTTTCCAAAGCGTCTGATTGTCTGGATAATATCAAAAAGGAGCTGAGAAACCACTGTTTCTGCAGGTATAATGAATATTTATGTAAAAAGGGAAAAAATGTGGCTCGACTAATGATTTAAATTATTTTTATTAAGATGACAATGAACCTCCAAGTTTAGACTACAGATGTTCGACTCTTCGTAACATACGAGATAAGAATATATGAAGTCACGTTCATCAGTTTAAAATAAAAAGAGACTTGTATTTTTATTATATTTTCCTTGAAATCTAAATATATTGCTCCATAAATATTTACTCTTACCGAATGTGTTACTTTGGAACATAATATAAATTAAAATTAAAATACGATATGACTAAATTTGATTTCCTGAATTATGAGGTAATATACTTATTACGTTCTGGAGAATTTTAGGGAATTTATTGTTTTTCTAAATGAATTTTCAACGAGATAAGAGGTACGGCACTTTCGCCGGGAACATAATTTCAATTGAATCTCTTATCCATAATTTGATATTCATGGTTCCCTTAACAATTTTAAATTTCAAATAGTGATAGAAATTTAACCCATGTTCTTTCAGTAGCTTTGCACCTGTTCTGTTCGTTGTCTGCATGAACATCCCTAATAGAATCATGACTGGCTGTGTCATGCAACATCAAATTGCACATTGTAGGCATCAATTTCACTCTTATTCCTCTTGCAAAATATGCGTGTGATTTTAACTTTAAAATGGCGCGGCACATTTTACTTCCAGCCGCATGTTAGCTGGATGAAAATATGCTGATTAAAACATAGCATTAAACATTAAGATATTACCTTAGCTTTCAACAATGATAGAGAAACACGTAAATAAATGTTTGTTTAAACAATGAAACGGTTTAAATTGCTTTGCAACAATGAAAAGTATTGTTGTAAATTATGCCAAAAAATATTTTTTAAAATTTATTGAAATTAGAGAAAAAATTGTACGGCAACTTAATTCATATCATTGAAAAGATATTTTTTTTACTTTCAAATGGCGTAAAAATAAGTTTTGTGAAGTAATATTGTCTGAAGTTATTAAGGAAAAACGCCAAGATTTCGCTTAATTTTAAATTAATTAAGATCTCAAAAAGATGCTCCGAGGTGCAACTTCCCACCCTCCAAAGTATTTTTGTACCAAATTTCGCAGCTCTAGGTCCAGTGGCCTACCCTGTAGAGCGCTAACACACACACATTCTCCTTTGTTATTAGTAGAGATTTGTTAATATAAATAGCAATAAAATAAGTTTAAATTGTTGCTAATCCAGATTCCGTTAATTCAGGTCCCGTTACCAATGTAAATTAAATTAATATTAGGGATTATTTTGGATAAATTTACTTTAACAGAAAGCAACAAAATGTTCAAGAGAGCATTCAGTTTCAACCAGATTATCGATAATTTAGTAATGAATTAAATTCTTGCAGTTTGATAAAAAAAATCATACATGTGGGCGGAATAGAATATAAATGAAAAACACATTTTTGAAATAAAATTTCTACATAAGAAAATGAATGAAATTTATATAGTTATATCAACATCTAATTTATATTAAATTATGTTAAAAAGTCTAAATTAATATGGTTAACTACCTTGATATCTTGAAACCGGCCTTCGGACAAAGGTTTTTAGACAAATATTTCAGGCCCAGTTTCAGTTTATATTTGCAAAATACGATGGTCATTTCTTTTTTAGGAGTAAAAAAATGTTTAAATGATTTCCTGGCTATCATTTGATGAGTACTTTCACTATTTCTCTGTCATTCATCATCCAAAAAAGTATTTTATTTCATATATTGTATACTACAAAGTTTTACTATATAATATAGGTGTATTTTTTGCAAACTGATTTATGAATTAAAAACAAATTTCTTCTGCCTTTTCAGGAGAAGAAGTTCCTTATGAAGTCAAAGAACTTTCTTCCGTGTATCCAAAGGTGAATCATGTATCTATACCTGCTGAAATACTTCTGGAAACAGTTCGAATTTTGGCACATAGGTATGTGACTTTGCTGAAAATCAAGATTTTTACACTAGCAACAATTTAATTCTGCCCGAATTTCCATTAACGACCAGAGAAAATAATCAACAGACAATCTTATCTTCTAACATGCTTTAAAAAATAGAAACATGCAACTCCGATAGAACGCCTGCTATTCACGTGCGGCAAATTTCAAAATAGTACAATAACTTTTATTGGTGTAATACTTTTTAAAATATTGAATGTCTTTATAAAATGCTAGATTAAAAATGCATTATTCATCTTGTTTAATATCATATTTCATGGATATTTAATCATTTGCGTTACGAAACTGCGCCTTTCATCGGAATAAATCTAATTTATATTTTCAAAGAAAGCTTGTTAGGTGATCTTTGAGCTACGCCCATGTACTGAATTTATTTAAGGTAGAAGGAAAAAAAAGAAAACTAAAATGTCCTTACCGAGCGATGTGTGGAAGTTTAAATGCTCTCCGAAACTTCTTGAAAGCTGTTTTAATTATTGATCAGTTTTGAGAATTAAACGTGCAAATTATTATTTATTTAAGAAGAATTTTTAACTAAGATTTTAATTAGCATGAAACTTGGGCTTAGTGGTCTTGGTTGTGACACATCAAAATACTTTTATCATTTTGAATTATATGAATAATTCTCTTAATGCATTAAATAAAGTAAATAAAATATCAAACGTCAAATGAAGAAATTCAGATAAAAACAAAAACTTCCGAAGGATACCAAAATATTCTACATGGGAATTGGATCACACTGTGTTTTCCCCTTTGAGTTTATATCCTTTCCTTTTTAGATGCAGTAAAATTTCGGTTAATATCGATTCAGGAATTTTTTACTATCCATGAAAACATTGTTTTCGAAAATGAATATCTTACGTTGGTTAAAGTGTTGCTATCATACCGACCTCTTTAAGTAAAGCTGGCATAAATTGTTAAATCAATATTTTATTTTAAAACTACACTATGTTGAACAGATTCTGCAATTTTGTTGAATGGTCAGAAAAGAAGGGCACCTGAGCTGACTCCCTACATTCTAACCTTCCATATCAGACCAACTTTAGAGCATTTAGCATCTACAGATTTAATCTAATTCAAGGGTAATCGAAACTTAGATCTACAAGTATCATTTCACAAAACCAATAACTTGCCAGCACGGTTTGAGACAGTTTATTTTACATGCAAGTCACATTATTGGTAATTATTATTATTATTACCAATAATTAAGAAATAAGATAACTTAGAAGCAAAGCCTCGGATTCAAAATCACAGAGCAGGTTCTAGACCCAATTCCACTGAAGATCCGCCAACCATAACGAGTTGATGCACGTGAAATCTGTCCTGAGGGACAAGAATGCTCACGTTGGTGTGGCTTGAAATCTGCTGGATCAGCTGTCGTCTTCATCATCTGGCAACGGTGAAAAATCACGAGATCTTTTCCAAATTAGACTTAACATATCCACAAAACGGAATATTAATCAGAGTAACTCTTCTAACAAAAAGGCTAATCAGAATCATGATAATTCTCTGTTTACAGCTAGTTGAGCTAAAAAGGTAAAGTAGTTTCATTTATACTATACATAAAAGAGAAAGGGACTCACTGACTCATCACCGAATCTTCCAAATCATTGGGACTAGAAACTTGAAATCTGGCAGGTAGTTGTTTTTTGGATAGTAGGTGCTCACTAAGAAAGGATTTTTAAAAATTTTAATTAGAATTCTAATTAATTAAAAATTACCTTAAATTTAAACGTTTTTCCGCCTTAACTTCGGAGCATATTATCGCACAAAAACTATTTTAACATTTTGTTCAATTTTAATTAATGTTTCAAAATGTTTTAAAACATGATTTGTAACAATGTTTTTATTGTTGTAAATAAAATTCAAACAAATCTCATTATTTCAGCAAATCTTTTATTCACGCACTTTTGCAATTATTACGGTTGTGATAGTATAAATTGTTTTCCTAGGAAATTAACTTCAAAGCAGAATTTTCACTTTAGTATTCATTCATTGCATTGCTGAAATATTTTATCGCGCCTGCTTCAAAGTAATATTT
This sequence comes from Araneus ventricosus, assembly GCA_013235015.1. Taxonomy (NCBI): domain Eukaryota; kingdom Metazoa; phylum Arthropoda; class Arachnida; order Araneae; family Araneidae; genus Araneus; species Araneus ventricosus. The sequence continues at coordinate 210,785 of BGPR01001105.1, forward strand.
TATTATTTATATTAAACGGGGCAACAGATATTTGATTTCAGGTTTTGTATGTGTGAGATAGACTGAAATGATTTTCATTCCTTCTTCAAGCATTTAATTTCATGCTTTCCAGCCATTTTAAAATCAAAAATTGAAAACGCTTTTAAATTTTTGTATATTGCATGAAAGGCAAGTTTTTATTCAAATTTTAGTTAGGCTTAAGAGCACAGTACTGCCGCCAAACATGAATTTTCTCGCAATTTGATATTAGATTCAACGCAGTTCAGAACTAATGATAGGGAGCCAGATTAACGGTAGAATAAAGAGTCGTGAAGTTGGTAAAGGAACAATATCACTGTGTAGGTGTTTTTCTAATCAGTGACACAAGCACTAAAAAGAAGAAAATTGTACCAAGATAACAAAAACCAAGATATGAAAGAGGTTCTGTTGTTGCTGTAGTAATCAATGATGGGGGAAGGAAAAATGCGTACCAAGGACAGATAGATTCGTGTTCAGGTAACTCGACCTACGGAGAGAAAAAGATAAGATGAGTTTTGCTGCTGGCCGAGGATGTCAGACAACACGGGAGTGAACGACGGAAATAAAGGAAAGACGTTGCTGCGAAAAACTGTTCAATTAAGTTTAAAATGTTATAAGTACTTAGTCTTGAAAATATTTTTATCTCGACCAAAGCCGGGTATACCAGCTAGTAATTTATAAAAGATCTTTCTCTCTTGCTGAACATTCTTCAATTAAAAACTATTTGCTCTAATCTGCCTTTACATTTCTTTTATTTCAAACTCAGTCAGAAAGATGCAAGCACAAAGCTGTTAGTCCTGTTCGGATAAATTATCTGCGATTCAGAGCTTTCCAGGAGAGTTCTCTATCTCATACATGTTATTAAACTAAATGTTACTGATGCCTTGCATGAGTCGTTTCCTAAGTGAAGTGAAGAAGCAATCGGAATGCGGTCGATCGCGAGGAAACCCGTTGACCGATTTGCCATTGGTCTCCGTTTTCACCCACGGCAAGAAAACCCTCGGAAAGAGAAGCGAAAGTAAACCGTAATCGTCGCTGCACCCACGCGCTCATGCGAATCTTCCTCTTTCTGTTACGTCAGACGCACCATCGTTACGGTACGAATGATGAAATCATCTGCCAAATGCGAGTTCAAGCTTTCACCTGAGGTTTGTATGGGAACATCCATGTAACAGGCCGTGTTTGTCGTAAAATGCCTAGCAAATTTTAATGATGTGATGCAGAATAACTTGTCGCGAAGGTAGGCTTCATGAAATTCCATGATGACGAGGACTCTGTACGGAAGATGTATCTTCTTACATTATTAAAGTACTTTCGACATAGTAGAAGTATTTATATTATTTGTATAAATATAAAGATTTGTAGAAAAACTTCAAACTTTTTGGGGAAAAAATAATATTTTTTCATATAAGCAGTACTTAGACAACCAACTTTACAGACACAGTTACACTAGTTTGAACAAAGCAATATTTTAGACATATATTACAATCATGCATATAATTATTTTAAGAATACAAAATAAAGAAATGGTGTATAAGTAATGTGACTAAAAGTCCCGGTTTGAAGGGGATAGTCCTTTTTTTTGGTAGCCTGTCCCATTGTCTCCAAGCACAGCTTCGAGACGCTAAATGTCCCGTTTTCAGACAGAGAGCAACCCACGATAACAATTTCAAACAAAAATAAAAAAAAAAATCAGACGGTAATGTCTAGTAGCTCGGTGACGACGGAGCGTGCGCTATACGTATCGTACATATGTATGTTGGTCAGAAGCCTCCTATACCTTTTAAACAATTAATCCCCTTTTGTTTTCTTCACACAATACGCATTTGAGAGAATTCCAGGCGAAGCACGTTGTCGAATATAGTCGATTGAGAGTTTTTTGAAGAAGAGTTAATTATGATAGAATCCCCCTAAAGAATGGAAACCAGAGTTTTCTTATAGTAAATGACTATTCCATTATCTTACGTGACGATATATAAAATAAATCTTGTTGATGATTTTAAAAATAACGTACTTCATGAAACTGAATGAACGCAGTAAACAAAATTAATAACAGCTATAGGAATTGATGATAATTCTTGGTAAATTCAACGTATTTTAAACATCGTCAATTTAGGTCCATTTCTTTCCACCATTCATTGTAAATCAGAAATTCGAATAGAATGAACAAAAATGTTCCTATTCCTAGAATGCCTTATAAACACAGAGAGAGATAATTTCGAGGAAAGAAAAATTTGCACATCAGTGATTCTCTGAAAATTTTTAATGGGCTAATTAATCGAAATCTGAGTAGCATAACATTTGATTTCCAGGGAAAACGCTTTAAGAAATTCTTTATTCAATTCTTCGTTAAGATATACCAAGAGAATGGATGTGATGAAAAATCATCGAACTCAACACATCTGCAAGTTAATACTTTTTTAATTCCTTATATTTGTCTTTCATTAGATCATGCGCTACAAATGTTCCATTTAAGTATTTCCTGCCTCAGTCATCTTTACTATCATTGAAAACTTCTTAGATATCTTAAATCAAGTGACAGATTTCTAAATAAACTCAGATATTATATAAGTTGAATAATTTCAAGTTAACACTGAGTCTATTAAATCCAAATAATTGAAGCCACGTTTTCAGAAAAATGCAAGTGCCTCCCTTGCTTCACATTGAAGGGGTCAAGCAATAGAGGAAAATCCTTTTTCTTATCTTAGCTCTATTGAGACTTTGTATTTCACAATGAAAAAATGACATAGATAAAAATCTGGGTAGAAAGCGTTACCAGTTTCTTCCGAACTTGAGAAGGCAAGCCTTTTCCATTAGGTAACAAGGCGCGAAGATTACTGAACTCGCCCGAAGCTAACGTCCTTTGTAGGTCACATCCTGGAATCTCCGATCATAGCAGCTACTTTTCGTTTCACTTTATTATCGCTTTTCAGCATCTTGCCAAAAAGTTCGTTGTGAAATCCCGGCACGTGATTTTGTCTCGATTAGCTGAATACGGCTTCGGTTTCTGAAAGACAGTACTCTTTCAATGTATTGGGAAAATTCTCACAGAACTTAAATGTCTGATGCACCAGATGGAATAGGATTCATATGCATTTTCTGCCTATTTTCAAACCTTGAAATTTTCTACTGGAGCATAAAGAAAAACAAGTACTATCCTTTAAAAAATCGGTCTTTCTATCAACAAATTTTCCGACCAAGAAAATCTTATAAATTTATTCATTTCAAAAAAAATGTGGGAAAAATAATAAAAAGAGTGTTTAATGGTGAATTCATTTAAAAAAGCATTTTATTTTTATATGCCATCAACTAAGATTTTGTTTTATTAGTAAATAAACTGCATGACAGACAAAGAATGATAAGACTCAAGCTATTGAACTGGTGCGAAATTTCTAATGTTTCTACAATAAGAAACGCTATAAATTACAAGAAACTGATTTTAAGCATACAAGAGGTTTCAAAAGAAGATATACAATAATAAAAGTCTTAAAGAGATCATTATTTATTTACATTTCAATGTATAAGTAAGATGTGAGTAGACGTGTTGCCAAAGAACAATTATTTTGAAGAAAATTTCGCTCTTGTGTACATTAAATTCAATTCATGGGAGAAGAATGCCAAGAAAATGATAAGAATAAAAAAAACTCTTAGAAAGTGTGTGTTTGCATGCAGAAATTATACAACAGCAATGAGAAAATGCTGAATCCCAGCAATTTGAACATTTTAGAGATTACACACAGTCGTAATTTGAATATTATTATTGGCGTGAGTTCATAAAGCAGTAGTTCTAAAATAATAGAAACTGCATATATTTTTAGATCAATTTGTATAATGTCTCAACAATTAATTCCATACTTTTCTCAAAGCATTAACAGCGCTCTGATATTAAATTCAAATAATAATTCTGAATTTTTGTTCCTTCGATAATTCTACAAAGTGTTATGATAAATTTTCTTTCTTTTCTATCTCAAATATTAGAATATTTACTTCATATTTTTCGTTAAAATTTTTCGACGGTCCAAATAAAATTATTTTCTTTAAGACGAAAAAAGAAATTTCGAAATATTTTTCGAAATTTATTTGAGTAGAATCAACTATATAATCAATGGCACACGCATACATCAAGAGCTTGGTAATAATTTCCTTTTTAATTTGGAAAAATTGTTCAAGAATTTTGAGGATAAATATGAACTGCCTTTTGTTCAGCTACAACTATCTTAATAATCTTAAAAATTTATCAGAGTGGCACCTTAGAAACAGCATAGAAATGTTTTCTTGATCAAAAGTTTTGAACACGACAAACCAATATTCTAAATGCGAAAATTTATTTCTCGAGACAACATCAGTGGTGTAGTCGCAAAATAAGCAGTGCCGGAATACTCTAACCTGGGTGACAAAAATCGCACTGTTCTTGTTTATTTCTCTTGAAAATAAATAAATAAATAAAAGCAGCGCCGTAACGGCATTCAGGCTCCACTACACTCCTGGACAACAAGAAAACATTTTTTTAATTCGAAAGTAGTTAGCATGAAGCGAAAATTATTTGACTAATATTTCATAATGACGGAAACACAAATGTAAGTTATTAATATTCCTTTGATCTATTTCCTTTCTGAAACTGTTTCAGCTTTACTTAGGAATGCAAAGCGAGTTCTGGCAAGCTAACTCGTCTTCATTACGCGAGATAAAATAAAAAGTAACACGTCTACGTTCATAAAGCAGGAATAACATTCCTTTGTGACAGATCAATAAGAAAAGCATCTTAAATATCGAATTGGATTGACCTCTGTTCGTAATGAGATGAACGTTCTTCTCGGCAATTTTTCCTTAAAAAGGTATTTCTTCCTGCTTTCACTACTTTCACCTGCGGTGTAATCCATTAGCGTCGTGATGTAAATTGGTGCAACATCAAGACAGCTTATTAATTAGCTGGAAAAAAGGCATGAATAGTTTATTGATACACTTTCGTGATTGGTATGTAGATCAAAATTGTTGTAGACAGCCTCCCCTTTTCATAATCTATCACCTTACGTATTGATAAAAGATAATGGAACTGGATTGGATTCTCAAATCAGTTCAACGGGCCATACCCTAATTTCTCTGACTCCAATTTTTATTTTTTCTCTCGCGTGGCAACACGATGCAGAATCACAGAAAAATAAAATCTAAAACCAAATCGATTTAACGAATTAACATTTTTCTTACCTGGAATGGAAGAAAAACAAATACAGCCGTTGAATTTTAGTCCATATGGAATCGTTTATTACCAATCGTATGGATGAGCTTTGTTTCTGAATAGAAAGGTGATCAGGAACTTATCCATTATATTTGTAAAAAAATAATAATGAGATCAAATAGTCAATGTAATTGGCATAATTCGTGAGACTTATGACAGATTTAGATCCTGGTTTTAGTATTCTGCATGCATACAGAACCGGAAGAGAAAACAGACATATCATTCAGACAGGCAGACGTTCGTATATCTCAATAATAAATCCGTTATTTCCTATTTGTTCTTCTTTCTTAAAACTGGTATAGAAGCAGGAATTTCTCTATTATCAGAATCACGAGTCTTTCTTGTAACGATTTTTGATTGATTTAGTCAAACAGTTTGTACACATGAATTTTGTTTAAAAAATTCGATATTATTTGTGCATTTCATGTTCGTTTGTTTAAAGAAACTGCAATGAAATCACACTTTCGAATAATAAAAAAGCGCTGTAATTAAAGAATCCACGAGCAGTTCCTATTTTTTTATTTCAAAATATAAGACATGAATGTTGAGTTTTATTAAAGTAAGGTTAAGGTAGAAATAGTTAGAGAGTAACCAAACTATGTAAAGGAGAAAACGGAGATTTTTAATACTAAAATACAAATGCAATTTTAAATTTTGATAGATGAGCATTAATTTACATTTGTTTTAATGTACAAATCACATTACATCTTATTTCTAACAGTATCACAGCATAATTATCGCATTATGATTCCTAAAAGTTGCTGATTTATTTAAGTTTGCTTAAATAGTAAAGCTCTAAATTCAACTTGAAAACAGTAAACAATTTCGAAGAATTTTGCTTAATTATATACTTGAATTGTATGTTTCATTGTAGTATTTCATCTTATTTCTGACAGTAATACAGCGTATTATATGCAATTTATAATTATTAAATAAATAATGCTTGAAATACTGTAAGCTTTTAACAGTTATAAAGATGAAAACAACTCAATAATTTTTCAGAAAACATCGTTAAATCCTTTGCTAATTCTATATTGATCAACGCCAAAAGAAATCTGATGGCAGATATGATTTTAAATAAACCAATCATTAGTTAAGTTTTTAAATTAAGCTATAAATATGAAAGATAGAATCTGCCATGCAAGTTACATTAATAAAGAAACAACATGTAATTTATACCATACAAAGGTCAATACTATAAAAATATCGTTCACGAACTTTAAATTCTACAGCGAATTTTTTTTAAAAAAATTGTTGAAAAATTATTATGAAAAAGATATTCCTTCTCCCCTTATGTATCATCAATAACTAAAAGAAGCACTCCACAAAACCTTTCGTTTTAAGCTTACGAATCTCAGTTCGTTTTCAGAATGAAACCACTATTGAATAGTTACACAGTCCATTGGGTTTCTCTCTTCCGCTCTGAATGGCGGAATCTCACGTAATGCTTTACTTTCTCCAAAATAAGAACAACTAAAAATTAACTACGTAGAAATTTGTTTCATAACAACTCAGTATCGATTTTATCAACAATAATTACTTCATAATTAAGTCTGGTTTCTTCATGTAGCAAACAATTATTAAGTAATTAAATTTTCTTGAAGTTATTGGAGGATGAAATGTGAAAAAAATGTTATGGCTTTCCAAAACGGCAGTTTTCTTTTAGCGTGAGAATTTTATTAACGCAATTTAGGTTAAATTTTAAAACAATTAACAGCTAATATAATATTAAACGAATTCTTTTAAAACAGCTCAAGAAATAAATTCGCAATTGCATAACATTATGTCAAAACTTTGAAAAGTTTGTTTATATATTAATAAAATCAATTATTCATTTTCATATGTATTTTGTATGCAGTTTTATTTTTCGTTTGAGCTTAATTGAATAACTTTTAAGGAAAGCATGTCACTAAGTCACATATCATTTCATTTTAATTGAACAATTGTTTTGAATAATTTCATTTTTTCTATGTAAACTAACAATATTTGTTGTTTCTTAATTAGAAAAGACAAGAAATTATTGTGTAAAAGTAGAAAACCCTTGATATACTTGTTTTACTGTATATATTAAAATTTTCATTGCTTCATTTAATCACTATATATTATGTAAAATAAAAGCATGTTGACAGACGAAAAATGATCTAATATCGAAATGCTCTCTAGAAATACAAATAAAGCGAAGAGGTAACTCAATACTACATTAAAATACATTTAATCTAATTTAGACAATAAGATTTATGACTGCTTTGAAGCTACACAAAAGTAATATAAAAATTCGTTTGCTTGAAAACAAGACAGTACCTTTGGAAGCACTAGTACCAGAAAAGTGCTCAGTACAGTAAATGGATTCTAACTCAATGAAATTAAATCGAAATTCGTAACATTTACAGGGTTTATACGGAAATATTGCGAATATAAAAGCGTACTTTATATTCATTAATCATTTTCTTTCTATTAGATTCGGTCTCAGCGTAGACGCAATTGCACATGGTCTCCCACAAGTCGACACCTCGAAAACTGCCATCAAAGAGATCTGTCCCACTTTCCTCCAACCTGTGAAATGCGAAATTTCTCGATACAGAACACTGAGCGGAATGTGTAACAACCTCGACAATCCATCTTGGGGAAGTGCTAGATCTGCTATGATTAGGTTCATTCCACCAGCATACGCTGATGGTAAGATTAAAATTCTTGACTAGTTCATTCTTAACTAATTAATTTTCTTAACTAGTTAAGTTTATTTTTGAAGTGATGGTAAGATATGATATTTGTAAAAGCCTCTATAGCTTATACATGAAATGCTTCAAATGAAAAAAGCTGTGCAGAATGCATACTTTCGTTGGGTGTAAGTAATTTCTGTCTTTTAAAACTTCTCTAAAATGTCTTAACCATGTGAACAAATACAACTAAATTAGGAGGAAATACATAATGAGTAAATGTGTAGTTAACTACTAGGTATTTTATTCTTAAATAATTCATAAAAAGTTATGATCTAAGCAAAACTATTTTAAATAGCAAAAGTTTCTTTCTCATAGCAATTTGCATTCTGAAAGAGATATAGAAAGGTAAAATTCTATTTAGAGAGTAATCCATTACTTTACAAAGATTTTAATTAGCATTCGAAAAAAATGTACCCAATTTTTGACAAATATTTATTTCCTAAATTTCTACCTATCTGTTCAATAATTCGCTTACACGTTCTACTAAGCATCCTGATCAAACTAAATAACGATCAATTTGATTTTTTTAAATAATCTTTAAGAATATAGAGAAATATCGAGTCTTTGAAATATTTAACATTTAGTTTACCGCAGAGCAAAATCTCAAAATATCGTCTTAAAATGTAGAATTCAGCTAGGAACCAGAAAAGTGCTTTCTTTCTTCTGAAGTTCTTGGAAAGTACGATATGTCATTCTTAACAAAGGCCTTGAGTTTACCTATTCATATCTTCTCTCATAAATGCAAATAAAATAATCACAAATGTAGGGATGCAAAACCATAGAGGAGTTAAAGTATCTGCAGAGTGATTAGAGAGTCATACGGATAATCTAATACAATTATGGTGCAGCTTATCTACTAGCCCGTCATGACAAGGTTAGCATGTTTTCTACGTATAAATGTTTTTATTCAAAAACACAAAATCCAAATTTCACTACCTCTTCTGGCGAATAAAATTCAAAAATGACAATTCGTTTTATTCGTCCAATAGGTATATCCATCCCCAGGAGGTCCTTCGACGGATCCCCCCTTCCCAGTCCTAGGGTGGTGAGTCTGGTGATGCACCACGACGTCAGCGAACATGACTTTGGTATCTGTAACATGATTGCGGCCTGGGGTCAGATGTTGGATCACGATCTTACAAGAGCCGCTCCATCCCTTGGTAAGTAGACAGACATTGATAGAATTCAGTGCTAATAATTCATATGCGTGCGTGGGCAACAAAAATCAAATTAGTATTTTAGATATTTATTTTTCAGACCGTTGTAGCATCAGACTAAATAAAAAGGATTTCCAATATCAAAAATAATTTATTTCGGCTGTGTACAGAAGAAAGTTGGTTAGTCGTACATGAAAATTTTAAGAACTGTTGTCAAGCTTCAAATATTAAATCAGTTCAATCACCTTGTGCACGCAGTTTGCGCCTCGAGAAACAAAAGGTCTAAAAATAAATGATAAATCTGTTCAATTCAATGAGTAATCTGTTCAATATTTGAAATATAAGACTGAAGACAGAAACAGTTTCGTTACACCGCCTATTTGAAAACTCTTTAATGACAATTTATTGATTTTATACTGACAGAGTGAAAATAAACAAAATTATGTAATAGAAGGATGAAATATTAATTTTTTGATCTTGTTTAATCATTTTTTTGAAAACTTTAAACGGTACACGTGTGATAAATGACCTTCGACTGTAAAGTTTTTAAGACATCTCTTTTAACATGGCTTCATGTATTATTCAATAAACTCATTCCTATATATTTTGGGTTAGATTAAGTTAAACATTTTTGGATATTATCTTTGTCATTTTATGTAACTAATACTGCTAACGACCAACATTAATTTAATTATTTACTAGTAACCCTTTAATAAAAGTAGTCACAGTCATCATAGTTTTAACAGTACAACTACTGTACTGCATCAAATAATTGTCAATTATATAATCAAATGATAGAATTTTATAAAGATGAATTTTACTGTATGCGTTATAACAGTAGTGACTTCACTTAGTTACGAATAACAGCTATCAATGCTTTCAATGAGAAAATATTTTATCATAGAAATTGAGAATAGAATTTAAAAAGACACTAAATGAAAAGCAATGGTGTTTGTAAACATTTCTCTAACTTAATTAAATTCTCATTTATTGTTCTTTGTGTTTCATTCACGAAGAAGTAGTCTATTAGAGTAATCTGTTTCTTGGAATAAATAACCTCAACAAAAAAATCGTATTTTCATAAGTAAAAGTTAATGATAACTAATAAGTTCTGTAAAAGACAGTTCATATTTATTGCATGAATGAGATCATAAAACTATTGAATTAATCAGTTGTTTTATGCACTTCCTACCAACCTGGATAAATATCAATAACCTCTAAACAATGCCACGAAACAGAAAAAAGGAAATTTCATTTGATGTTGCTGAAATCATACATGGTTTTCATTACTTTTTTCAGGTCCCTTTAATTGCCATTACATTACAGCTTTTTTATCTCTAAAGTATGAATCAAATATAAAACCGAAAAGTCTCGCCTACTAAATAGTAAAGATTAGTAAAATAGTAAAATGATGAGAATATGATGATAAAATAGTAATAAGAGGTAAAAAAACCCCTCTTATTATAAGAAACTCCCCTCCCTCCGTAGGAATTCATGCTGAACGTGCAAAAACTCCGAATTTCCCGCCCATAAAAGTAAAAATAAGTTGGAAGAGTCAGATAGTGTCAAAAGCTACTGATATTGTAAACTCCTCTTTATGAAGTTAAAAAAATAGGAAGAAATAAAAAAAGGGAAAGAGCGAGAAAGATAAACTTCGAAGGAAGAAAAAACAGTCGAACAATTCGAAACGAAGAGTTTTATTCAGGCTAACCGTTCCAATTTCTAATTCTGAAAGCCATAAAAACAAGGAAATTCTTTTATAAGATGCCAAAAAAATTATGAGATTGTTTAGTATTATAATCACGTCCGCGGCTAAGTGCACCCTCTTCATTTAAGGTGTCGTTTTCAGTTCCTTTTCCTTTTTTTTCATTTAAGAGGTAGAAACTACCACCATTACAGACAATGAAATGAGGAAGTTTGTTTTTTTAGGTCTAAAACAACTTACTCGTAATATGAAGACTTGATAAATCGAGCATTTGGGGCGATTAATCAATGGTATTAGTGATCATCTAGATTTTTTTACAAAATTAGTGATATTCTCCAAGTTTTATTCAATAAAAAAAAATATTTTTCTTTGCAAATGAAGTGATATTTTTTAATTAATAATTTTGTCTCCTCTTTAATGCTTTTTCGTCTTGATAATGAAATTAATAATACTGACTGTAAACCTCTTAACATATTCCTTTCACATTTCTAGTTGCAAAATTATTTTAACCGTAAAAAAAATTATAGTAGACTATATACTTAGGTCTATCCCCGAACATTTTAATGAAGAATTAATCCTAACAGAATAATTAAAAATCAAATGCAACGAAGTAAACAGTAAATTGACATATGTATACAACTAGCCCCCTTTATGCGACTAGCTTATTCACCGGAAATATAATTTCAATTGAATCCCTTATGTATCATGGTTCTCTTAACAAAGTAATTTTAAACTTTAAATTATGATTAACCCGTTTTTTTAGTAGCTTTGCACATGTTCTGTTTTATTGCCTATATGAAGGTCCCTAATGGAAACAAAAAACTGTCCGTGTCATGTTACATCTAATTGTAAGTTTTCGGCATCAGCTTCACTTTCTTATTCCTCATGCAAAATACGCATTTCATTTTGATATTAAAACGGCGAGGCACATGTACTGATAAAAAGAATTAAAACATAGCAACCATATTCATTCAGCTTAATTGATATCATTGAAAAGGTAATATTTTGCACTTTCAGATAGTGTAAAAACAATTTTTGTGATAAAATATTTTCGGAAGTTATTAAAGAAAAACGTCAAAATTTCGCTTAATTTTTAATTAATTAAAATTTCAAAAAAGGGCTCCAAGGTGTACATTCCCACCCTCCAAAGTATCTTTGTGCCAAATTTCGTAGCTCTAGGTCCAGCGGTCTGTCCTCTAGAGCTCCAACACACACAGACACACTCACATTCTGCTTTATTATTAGTAGAGATCTTCAATGAGTTCTGTAGCTCAGTGACTTTTGATAGAACTTAACCAATAGAAATGATATACACATTTGTAGATTCGTCATCCTTTTCTTCTTTTCTACGGTATTACGTTTTATAGCTGCCATGGTTTTCAAATTCAATCGAGATTTTTCAAAGGAATTTTCATGGTAAAAATATATATGGGAATTATTTGGCCTCTTGCATTTTGAAAGCCCGGTGCTCTAATATTTATTCCAATCCAACTCTTTTTGCATTTGGACATTCCTTTTTTAAATAGCACCTCTTTCATATAGACATTTAAAAATTGAGAAAACGTACACAGTACACAATTTTCAAAAAAGTATCTTACATGATCTTCGTCAGAACCCCCAATACCTATGCACTAAAGGACGATTTTTTCCTTCAAAAATCGCTTCTTATAACTTTAACTGCTACCATTTGGCGCAAATGAATTAATTTCATTTTATGTCATGAAAATTTTGGAAAGATATTTGTATTTAACTAAATTAGCTTTAAAATAATTTAATTTTTTCTACGAAAATGTGAATTGTCTACATATGGGTGCAATGTATCATTTTTTTCTCCGTGTTTACCGTTTAAATTTAATCTGCTTTGGTTTTCTTACTTGTTTTGACGACTCAAGAACTTTCTCCTGGATCGAAAATCTTCGAAAACCTCAATAGTAAATGTCCATTCTATCAAAATGGTACCCCCCCCCCTCTTTTTTTTTTGGTTTAGGTACTATCCAGATGTACAACTCCCATTCTCTCGCAACAATGGTTATTGATGGTTCTTGAAAATAAATTCATCGGATATCGTAGTAATATAAAAACAAAAGGTCCGAATTAGAGAGATTGAAAAATATAAGTAAAATTAATAAGTTTTTTATGTCTTCAAATTCACTTTTGTTGCAAAATTTGTCAATTAGTTGAGTTTCGGGCATTGTTTGCTCTCTTTCAGTTAATGAATTTTTTGCTTTATTTTATAGACACCCGTAGGAGAAGTATTGAATGCTGCAAGACACCAGCAGACAGGAGACATTACAACTGCTATCCAGTCGACATCCCTCAAGATGATCCGTTCTACAAATTTTTTGACAGAAGGTGCATGAACTTTGCCAGATCTCTAGCTGGTCTGCAACCGGGATGCAGACTTGGTAAGCAGAAATTTACTCTTAATTTATAATCGAGCTTTCAGTTGGAGATAAATTATTCATTTAAATTTGGTTCAAATACCACTCTCTTTGAAAAATGTGTCTCAAAATCTTTTATTTTTGTTCCATTGGAGATTAGATGATTAGCTTTTTAACTCGGATAGACTTCCGGTAGCTTAATTCTTATGAATTCCACAGAATTTCTCTCCAAAAAGTAATATAGGCACAGTTGCTTCAAAGAAAGCAAAGCAAACAAAAATTCTGCTTTCTCTTCAGTATGACAGCGTAATGAGGATAATCTCCACCATTTGGCGTGTTAACCATAGCGTGCAAATAAGCTAGTCCTTGTTAGTTCAAATTTATTAAGTGTTATTTATGGCCTGTTGATCACGGAAACGAGGTAAACGCTAGTTAATGAAAAGAAAAATATCAGAGTAATTGAAACAAATGTTAATTTCTAGGTTTTTTTTTTCTGACATGCAAATTATGATAAAAATGTCAAGCAAGAATAAACTTAAACAATAATATAATTTGTCCACTCTAATTTATCGCAGAAACGGCGATCAATTTGTGAATTAGGGCCAAAATCATTAAACTCCAGAGGATACATATTTGTGCTGATTTTCAAAACTCTTTGCTGCTCAAAAATGTTGGTTTTTATCATGGTCCTTTTAACTTTATATCAATGAATTTTTCAACTCTTAATTAGCAATAATGTAATACCATATATATATTTGTAAATTATGCAAAATCAATGCAATCTGAATTGAATCTTATGCGTAGACTTTTAAAATAAATAAGTGCATTCATTTATGCAATTAATGATCATGCATATATATCAAAATCAAATACCTAAACCTCTTACTTCTACAAAAGAAAGTTATTAATCAATTCATACTTTTTAAAAATTTTATAACTTTGTTGATATTCCATAAATTAGTTCATCAAAAAAACACTCTTTCATTTCCTTAAAAACGCAGCACGCAACACGTTTCTAATGTTCAATATCTATTAAAATTAAACGCGGTTTCCGCCTAATAAAGATGTCAATTGACGAGAAAGCAGATTTTTTTATCAATGAGAACTGAATATGTCAACATTGTGTAAACTTAATAGAGAATTATAGGGGGGAAATGCATTTTAATTCTAATAGTATATACATTGAAATATGATATAAAAGATGCTAAAATTTCTGTGTTTCTGAATACAAAGTACCCTGATTTTCTCACGCTTTTAAAATATTTATATGCATATTTTATTGTTAACAGGACCTAGGTGGCAAACAAACGCTATTTCCGCTTACATCGATGGTAACTTTATCTACGGCAGCAACGAAGAAGTAGCTTCTCGACTCAGAGAGTTCAAAGGAGGTGAGTTTCCGAGATATGAATAATAATGTGTTTTTAACAGCTGCTACATAATTACGTACTTTTTCTGAGAGTATACTCTTTTTGTCTATAAGCAATTTGTGAAATATTTCGGGTAATATTATTTTAAGCCTTATGCTGTTCATACCATATTTGAAAAGTGAAGCAAATAACTTCTAGCAAATTATTAAGAATTTTTAATCTTTTTGATGTGCGTATATAAATCGGGAAAAAAATGACAAGAAAAGAATCTATTGTAGTTGAATAGCTTTAACGTTTCTGCCTAAAAAATGCTTTTTTTGAGAAATTGGATCATTAGATTCCCATTAGATATATATGCAAAATAACTAACCGGTAATCTTTATTTCAGCAACAAAATTTCGGTAAAACTGATTCCCTTATAATTTTAAATATTTTTTATGTCTGTAAATGTGTGTGCGCACTGGCATGCATCTGTATAAAGTAGTTACGAACAATAAATATTATTGTTTTGTTTATGGCATATCAGTAGCACACGTACTCATCGTTCCTTTTATAATTCTTTCGAAATTGTGGTTACTTTTCGGCGGAACTTGCAAGTTTCATGAGCTTGATTTCTGTTAAATTCGATTATAAACTTTTCATGGCATGTTTTATTAGTGTTTTTAAATAAAATGTTTGGTTTTATAATAAGCTGCAAGTATCGATAATGATATTTATTCTATTACCTTTGATATTCTAGGTCGGCTAAAGACTTCTCCACTGTACCGTAATTTGGGTTTGAAAGATTTACTTCCTATGAAGACAGTTGACCCCGATCTTGGATGCATTGCTAGACCCAGAAATATGTACTGTTTCGATGCTGGTAAGTAACAGCTCTATCTTTGTAATGAACATAACGTTTTTTCTTAACTCAAATACCCGAAACCATTGTTTTCTCTGGAGCTTTATAGTATAAAAAGATATTTTTGGCATCGTAATTCAGTTTGATTTTGGTGAACTTACTCAATAAATTATCAGTTAATTGCTACAATTCTGGATAGCTAATACTGAAACTTTTATAGATTATGCATACCTATTAAATTTCAGAAAAGTTTCCCCAAGATAATAGGTAGTAATGTAGGTTACTTATATAGGTACTAATATTAGTACTATAAGCAAACATTTATTTAGTCTTATTATTTACTTATTCATTTGATTTGAGTTTATACGTTGATACGTTTCCAAAAAGCAAAAATTCTATTATTCGTCTTAAAATTTTGTTTTTCTATCGTTATTACTAATTAATAAATGTTCTACTGCAACATAGCCCCGTTATAGAATAAAAAAGCTAAATATATAAAATGCCCGAGCCATTTTTTTTCACCAACAGTGTTTTACAAAATTTACAATAAAACCTGGCAACAATAACTATGAGCGTTTAAAATATTTCTTCCTATACGTATACTTTTAAAAATTACTTAGTTAATGACAGTTTTCCTAGTGTGTGCATATAGCACTATATTGTGAAATAAAATAAGTGTTTATCCTTCAAAAATTTTCATTTAGAAAAACTCATTTATAATTATTATGACATCACGTTTCAGTGCTTTTAAAGGAATTTATGAATCTCATGCTGAATTATTTTTTCAGGTGACGATCGTGTCAACGAACAACTTCAGTTGGCTGTTATGCACGTAATTATGATGAGAGAACACAACCGTTTGGCTGAAGGTCTGGCTCATGTAAATCCACACTGGGATGATGAAACCCTTTATCAAGAAGCAAGACATATTCTTTCTGCAGAACTGCAACACGTCACCTACAACGAATTTTTGCCTATAGTTTTGGGACACCAAACTATGAAAAAATACGATCTCAACCCTCTACCTAAGGTCAGAGAACTTTCAGCATGCTTTTGATATAATGAATTTCGTTTATTATATTGATTTCTCGGAATTTGAATTGAATATTTCATTACTACGATGAATGTTTCGATTTTTATCATCTGAAAGTATAGCCATTTCCGTTAATCTTATCTAATTGAGAATAACGCCATGCATGCATGGCATTTCTTTAAAATTATTTTTAACTATATATGCGCATATATAAATCTAGACAACAGACAGTATTTAACTGGTGAGAGGAAGCATGGAAATGATTAACTATGTATATCATTTAGACTAAGAATGATTTTGACAGAGGCAGAAATAATTATACATTTAATATTACGTGGCAGGAGTGGGGAACCGTTTTGCATTGAAATGCCCCCCGTGAAATTTCAGCAGTTGATAGAAGGTCGCAAGAGCAGAATCTAACGCTGGTTACACACAAGGCGGATTTTATCACGGCGGAGAATTTACCGTCGCCCCTCACAGAAATCTAGCGTTTACACACACGGCGGTAAAATCGCCGTCGTAAGAGTCAGCTGTTGACTGTACGAATCGACTATTGGCAGCGTAGTTTCAAGTATTGATATGAAATTTTCTGAGATTGTTTTCTGTAATATGCTTGATGTTTTCCTCTAAAAACTAAGGTCAATTTTAAAATCAAGTAATATTTTTAAGTGTTTAAATATAAACGAAAAGCATTTTTTATGAAAAATTACCAGTTTAGTAACTATGTTCAGCTATATCTCAAAACTATTTTCAAGTACAAGAAAGATTTTAGAGCATAACACAGATAACTGTCATAAAAATGTACTCCTACAAGTATTTATGCATATTTAGAATATGATTTTGTCTATGGCTGTTAGCATAAGGCAAATATCTTAGTCATTTTTTCTTCAAATTTCTCAGTTTTTTTTAAAAAATATTATTTTGAAAGCTTAATTTTACAATATTTTCATAGTTTTAAAACATATGCAGTTGAAAAATAACATTAAAAAATATATATAAGTTATTTTTCAAAACAATGTCTCCGAACACAGTCGGATACCTTAAGAGTTGAGGAAGGATGATACGAAATTCTTCAATTACTTCAGAATGTCGACTTACTACTTATAAGACTTTTGTTATATTATTCAATATTGAGTCCAATATTGCGCAATATCGAGTCAATATTGTACAATATAATTCAACCTACTTTCGATAGTATACTATTTATTTTCCCAAAGTTATAAATATTTCGAATATCAAATTTAATTACTTACTCGAGTACTTATTCAACATTAAGAAAAAGGTTATATATAGTTCTCTATAAAACGAAAGTTGTTCAACGTATCTGATATTTTGCTTAAACAAAATAATGTTGGCATGTTCTTTATGTAGTATAATAGGTAAAATATTTTAATATTGTGGTGCTACTGGGGCACTTCTAGAATCTCAAAATCGATTTTTTTTTACGACCTCTACACTTTCTTGTACGTATATGTGAGAAAGTATGTACTTATCAAAATCATTTCTTTCGTTTTCTTCCAATACATCAAAGTCGCTGCGAGTTTCCAGGCAAACTTCACGCCAAGCGTTTCGGGTAGCGTTTCTGTCCTTAAAAATGTCGAACGTTTTATCCCACAAAACAGGCAATTCTTGGATTAATGCAACTACAATTTCATTATCTAATAGGTCACTCATATTCACAAAAAAGAAAAAAACAAATTGACGCTAAAACAACAGTCTTACATACAAAGTGAAAATTCATACTGAGCAAAACAATTCTTTGACGGTAGAAAAACAGCCGCGCGTATAAGCTTTTATTCGTTTATTACCCAAGCCGACCCACTCACCCATAGGCTATGCAGTGTTTTAACGGTCGGCGGGGAAGAGTACAAAGAAAAAGTGATGCATTGTACAAACAATTTAACAGATACAATTAGTATAAATAACAAATACAATAAAACACATAATACAAAAATTCAATAAAATAAATAATAAAATATAAGATATACAATAAAATAACAAATACAGAATACAGTGTATGTAAGCTTGCATTTGACCACGTGCGCCACTGCTTGGACGGCGACGGTAAAACTGTCGCTGACTATAGTGGCGGTTGGCGGTTGCATAGCTACCGCCGACGGTAAATAGTCCGAGCGTTTTTGTTTTTTTTTCCCGCTATACGTGTAAGTTCTACCTTACTTCAGCGCGCTACTGTTGGAATGGTGGCGATGGTAAATTCTCAGCCGCGATAAAATCCGGCGTGTGTGTAACCAGCGTTAGGGTAATTGTTCTGTAATTATTATTATATTACAGATAATTACATATTTTAATGCAAATCGTAAATTGCTGGTAAGGCCGCTTAATAAACTCAAGAAGGCAGCTTGTTCCCCACCGCTATAATATGGTAATGATATCAAATGACTTATTTAACATTTGTTTAAAGACGAAATTTTTCAAATAGTATTTATTGCACAAATTTTAAGAAGAATTTCCTAGCTGGTTGATTTCATTCTTTAACAGTTTGGCACTTTTATACAAAATACAATCAATAACCATCCAATGAATTTTGGATTCATTATAGCAAATTGTTCAGAAGTATCCATATCTTGTTAAGCAAAACTGAGCCATCTCCGTTATTCAACAGACTATTTTTGATGCAGTAACTCATGACTGCATTATTAGTATTTTTCTGTAAGGTTTTGTGAAGTCAACTTTACACAAAATGGGTATTTTGGAGTTGGTTCCCTATTGATTAACTGTGCTCAATTAAATGCCATATCCAATGGACTGGTTAAAATTACCATATTTTTGTTGATATTATTATTCCCACTAATCTTAGCATTTTTTTGTTTTTTTAATAAGTTTTGCATTAAAATACCTCAAAGTGAAGAATTCTAGATAGTATATTCTGATCTAAGTGGGTTAAAGTAAGCGTTCAATTTTTTTTTAAACATGGAAATATTTCAGCACGTATTCAGTTTTGATATTAAATTCATAAGTATACAACACCTTCTTTTAAAATAATAGGTATAGGTATTTGTTCAGCTTCAGCAATATGCAGAAATACATCTCTTAAAAGACGCACCAATAGTTTCTAAATGTAAGTCAATAAAAATGTAAAACACGCACACAATAAAGATTAGTTCTATAATCTAATCTTCTTTCTTGGCGTTGTTGCTATAAAATTAAGTGAAATTATTTGAAGTGATTTACAACATAAATGTAAATTAATAAATTAAATTAAATTTTGTTAGTTAATTTGAGCATTAGAAATCTACTTTGTGTCTTGTTTTTGTTGAAAGCGAGCAAGTAGAAATTGCCAAATATGTAAGTAAATAAGAAGACAATAAAAATTTAATTAATCTAATATTTCTTTCGGATAAGTGCATCTTAAAATACAAAGTTTAAGGAGACATGTTTGGTATTTATGTCTTCTTAATTAATTCGCAGTATAAAATGAAACAAGTATGAAAATATTACAAATTTTCAACAGGAAAGTATCTCAATGTTTCAAACACTATGTAAATCGTCAATGAAATCGTATATTTATTTTCCTTATCACTTTGATAAAATATGAACCATTTAACCTATGTGTTCAATCAGTGCTTTTATAACACTTTTGAAAAAATTTTATAAGAATTTTGAGCTATATGGTTTGAGTGGATGCTGGTTTTTATAGAGAGAGATTCTTTCCATAAACATGCAATTAAATGACTTGGCTTCCAATAAACTTCAATAGAAGAACATTAATTGTAGAACGAAGGAGGTTTGTTTCTTGAAATGTGAATGAAAATTTTACATTGAGGTATAAAATTTCATCTTTAAATTTTGTTTTTCAGGGTTATTACAATGGCTACAGTCCAAAGATTAACGCAGGCATACGAAATGCTTTCCAAGCTTCTGCTTATCGATTCGGCCACAGTTTGCTGCCAGACGTCACTGAACGATATAACAAATTCCATGAAAGAATAGGTAATGTTGTTCAAATATTATACTTTTCGTAGATTGCTTGAAATCAATACTGATTCTCAGATATTTTTAATGCCGGGATTAATCCATTTTATTTCCAGAATCCATCCGTCTGTCTCGACAACTGTTGCAACCATATGATTTATACAAGCCTGGTATCGTCGATACTTTCATACTTGGTCTCATCAACCAAGAAGCTTACAGGATGGATCCTTCTATCACTACAGAAGTAAGTTATTTGACTTTGAGTCGTCTCAGAATTTTAAAGCCTTTCAATGGCATTTTGCGTCTATAATGGCAAACATCCAAAATTCACCTATAATGGCATTTTGGTCTATTTTTTTCATTCACTTTTGAAATGGCTTACAAAACATCTTGAATTATTTAATTAATTTGTTATATTTTAATATTTGATAATATTTTATTTTAATTTGAAATATTTCAATAATATTTTTTTTTATATTTTAATTTCAAATATTCAAAATCGATATGCCAAGAAATGTATCTCAAACAATTTTGAGCTGGGATTCTAATATACTATTCATAATTAGATATTCTAATTATTTTGTTTTTTACTTATTTTATGAAATGGTTTAGTAATGAAAATAATAAACAAATTACAATAAGTAATTGTAATGGACTTGTGGATTCTTTTTAAATAAATCCATTTTTCTACAGATACTGGATCTGGATTGCAAAGCCCTGTTTTATTAATGACTTTTCTACCTTTAAAAATGCTATCTTAATCAAAAAATGTATACTTGTAAAGAATCTCATCAAATTTGATGAGCCAAACTTCAAAAAGTAACAAAGTCCTTGTCATTTTTAGGTTACAAATCATTTGTTCGAAAAGCCAGGAGACAACTTTGGTATGGACTTGGCAGCCATTAACGTCCAGAGGGCCCGAGAGCACGGTCTTCCAGGTTACAATGCCTTCAGAGAATACTGTGGATTGCCTAAAATCAGAGACTTCTACGATTTGTCAGGAATTATTCCAAACAACACGATCCACAAATATGCTAATCTATACAAGTAAGTACACAAAGATAACTTCCATTGTGATAGTTTGGATCTAAAAAATTCTTATTCATATTTTTTTCTTGGCATTGAATTTTGTGTCATTATTTATTAAATTATATTATTTATTGTTTCAAGAAAAGGAAAATAATGAGTTTGTTCAAAAATATTGGAGTACAAATACATATATATGCATTAGAAATGTCTAAAAAACAATAAAATTCACCATTATGAGTATTCATAAAAATCATTTGCAAAAATACTTTATAAAATTTGAAGGTTTACAAAAATAATATAATATATTGGTAATAATATAATAAATAATATATTGTCAAATATAATATAATTTATCATTACATTCTTTTAACTTTGAATTTTAATCTGCAATCATGTGTATATTATGTATAATTCGTATTTTCGATGACTTTTTCCCCACCTTCTTTCCTCACTTTCAGAACTGTGGATGATATAGATTTATGGACCATTGGTATTGCCGAATATCCCATACCAGGAGCGGTTGTAGGACCTACCTTCGCATGTCTGATAGGAGAACAGTTTGCCAACATTCGAAGAGGTGATCGATTTTGGTTCGAAAATCACGGATGGCCATCAGCATTCTCACCAGGTTAGATCCCTTAAATTTGATAATGTTTCTGAGTTTTAAATTGCAATGTTCCCACGAAGCTGCCTTTTCATTATAATCTCTACCTCACTTTACGGGCTGCCATCTATACGTAAGTATTGAAGGATTTATAGTCTAATAGAAAATTTTATTAGCAAAAAATTTGGTGCTGCCATCTATTGGGAATGTATTAGAATGAAAAACTTTCAAACTGGTTTTTTCCCCTCCTTCTTTTTTGGTACTCCAGAAATTACGGCCGGATTAAGCCCTATAGGCGTCCTTTAGCAATATAAGTCTCGGGCCCCCCTTTTTCCCTTCCCAATCTCCAAAATCAGATATTTTAATATTGATTTTAATTTAAACTCTATATAAGCAGTTTTAAGCAACAAATTTTGAAGAACTGAAATAGTAAAATGCAGTAGAAGTAAGTGCGGATAAGTTTCAAGAGAGTTGATTTCAGTATATCACGTATAAAGAAATGCAAAATTAAAATTAAAAGGAAATTTTATACAAAATATTTTTAAAAATGACAACTTCTTTTAACACATTCAAAATACTATTTAATTACTGATCGGACATTTTTTTTAAATTAGAAAGTAGCAGATTTTTTAAATTTATAAAACAACTTAATATCAAACTAGCAAAAGGTAATTAATTAGTAATGTTGTTAGGATAATGTTTCAAAAGTTAAACGATACTTGATTTTAATTTGAATAAGTTCGAGTGCACGGCCTTCGTAATTAAAATGAAAACACAAATTTAAATTATTCTGAAAGTACAGCAAAAAAACTCGAGACCTCGGGGCCCCCTAAAGTTGTGGGGGCCTATAGGCAGTTGCCTACTTTGCCTATTCAATAATCGGGCCGTGCCAGAAATGTACACCCCATCTAAATATTTTAAGACCAGCTAAAAATGTTGTAATTCTTAATAAATTTAAAATCAGAAAAAAGAAATAGTTTTTAATATTATCATTAATTTAAAATTATATTTAAAAAAGTGAAAAAATGTATCTCAATATTTTATCAAGAAAATAAAACAATTATTTTAAAAAGCAAAATTTCAAGTTTTGTGAAAAGTTTCGGACCACCCCTAAAATTTTTTACTTAAAATTGTTATCCTTTATAGATATTTGTTATTTCTACAATAATAGGAAAAGCGAACAAACTAACTGAACTTGAAAAGAGGCAGATTCAAACTTTTGTCTTAACACAGGAATGAGTAAGCGGCTTAATACAAAAGAAATTGGAAGATCTAAAACATTTATCAAAATCTTTTTGATGGATATGAAAGTAAAAACACTAAAAGCTGACCTAAAACCTTGTCACTGAGAGACGAAAGAAGAGTTTTGAAATTTACATCAAACAAATAATCCTAAGGTAAGAAAATTATCTGAACAACTCGTTCATATAATTTTAAACTTGCAAGTGTAAACTTTAACTTGTAATTTCCTTGAAGCTTGTTCGCAAGGAAATTAACTGCAAAACTATTATTCAATCTAAAATTCCCCAGTACAGAGCAGGGTTCCGTAAATCCCCTACATTGATCAGATACAAAATGCAGTGTTTAAAGTTCGAAAGGCAAATGATGGTTTAGAGCGACCGATGACAGCGAGTTACTTTCTCTGCTGAATAGAAAAGGAACTTGGATAGTTCTGATGGTTGCAGTATTGTATTATTGTCATGATTTGGGACAAGAAAAAAATATTTTTCTGAAAATGTCACTTGGGTGATGGATCTGCTATAATATAGAGCTACTTTTAGTTTTTAATTGAGTAAGAGTCTCTTGGATTTGTGTCTTAAAAAATAAATTCAGAAGCATACACAGACCATACGGACCATATTTTGCCTGCTGAAATAATTTTGATGAAGAAAAATTGAATCTACTAACAAAATAATGAGTCAATCGACACGTAGAAAAAAGTTACGTTGCAGACTAATAATAATAGAATCCTATTGAAAATTTGTTTGTGTAATCTAGGAAGACACATTTATCAAAATGGGAAGTGTTTATCCTCAGCTGCAGAAATTTGATCCATTACTGCTGAAGAATGGAGCAAACCTGAACTGAGACAAAAATTAACACTGCCCTCAAAATTTCGGATATTTGAGCTCATTGTAACCAATAGCGAGTCTAAAAGATTATTAAATATTGGTCTCTACATTATTATATTGTTTTTATAATGATGTCAAAGTTTTTACACAGGACGGAATAGTGGGTTTTTTGTATAATCGTTTTATTTTTGTAATGAAATGCTCATAACTATATTTCTTTGACTATTTTGTTAGCATTTCAACTTTATAATTGCATTAAAATATAATTTCTCTCTTCCGAGTTTAAATTTGTCAATAATCTTAAAAACTTTTGTTGGCCTTAAAGTTTTTACACGTGATGCATTTGCAAAAATAGAGTTAAAATTATTAAATAAACGGATAAAAAAGATTTTTTAAAATTAATTTATGAGCAGTTTTATACTGAATATGCTTCAGAACCGATTTTTGAACAGAAACAGAAACACAAAAGCAGGCCATGAGAATTTGAGAAAAACTCTTATTTCTTCTTTTAAGATGCATTTTTTTGGTGGTAAATAATATCTCGTGGTAATAATGCTTCGTGGTATGTCGTAGTAATAAAGTAATTTTTTTCGTGGCGCTAACCTCTCCTAATTTTCATCTCTTAACCTCTCAGCTGTTTCGTTTTCTCTACTGTTTAATTAAATAATACATTCTGTTTTGGAAACATGACGTCGAATTGATATCACTAAAAATCCATAAAACACTTGAAATGTTTCTGGATTCCACATGACATGTATCGAATTATTATGCTTATGAATGCCTGAATTTAAGCTTTAAATTTCGAAATACGATAATATGACGCACTTTCTTTTATTTGTTTTCTTCTAATTATTGAAATATATAAGGAAAAAATATATTGTGGCAAGGTTGAATTTAAAAAATAGAAATCCAATTTCATTTCATAAGTTTCGAGGAAACCTTAATAGTTTTTCTTAAACAAATCATAGCATAGCTTCTATATTAATTCTTAATGATATTTCAAAGTAGTAACTTCTGCAGTGAAACTAGGCGCTTACAGATGTACTGTATAACTTTAAATCAGTCAGAATCATTCTTCAATATAATCGATTGTTGTATATCATTACGGTTTCTTTTTCAAAATAGCATTATAACATGTAATTAGGAGAAAAAAACTTGAGCATGGCATATCTGAATGAGAATCTTTCATTAGACTTGCATAATTTAAGTAAACAGCCTAATTGAGAAGTTCATGAACATGATAGTACAGTCGTGACTAAGATTATAAAATGAATTTTTACTACGTTTTCTACAGTTATATATATTCATATGTATATCATTTTATCTAAAGATGTCTTTATTAAGATTTAGTTACTAACATGTTCTTTCATATATAATTACAGAACAACTGCAAGAAATTCGCAAAGTGAGGTTGGCACGTATTCTATGTGATAATGCTGACGAAATGCTGACGGTGCAGTTCAATTCTATGGTGATGGCAGATCCACACACGTAAGTTTCGCTTAAAGATTTTGGTACCGTATATTTTTTTTCTAAAATTCTAACAGTTATACTTCAAGTCGCAAGTTAAAAATAAATACATCAATTACCTTTGAAAGTAACAGGACTGCAAACTAAATGCGCCCCATCACAGTATCCCATTCCTTTGCAATTCTCATCTATATATATATAAAACTCAACGTATGTATGTTTGTTCCAGCATCACTTCCGAACGGCTAATCCAATTTTAATGAAGCTTGGTACACGGGTTCCTCACTAGCCGACTTAAGTACTGAAGGGGTAAATAAGCAGTAACCCAGTCCCTCAGGGTAGGGTGGGCAAAGTGTCCAAAATACATGTAACAAATAGGCCGATCGACATTCTTGCAAATGTTGATGATAGTTTGCACACATGTTCCTAATTATATGACTTGAAATACTGTAGGGGTAAATAAGCCCTAGTCCAAGCAATCGGGGTAGGGTGGGACAAAGTCTCCGAAATGCATGTAACAAATAAACCGACTGATAAGCTTGGCGATTTTGATAAATCTTGGTACACATGTTTCTCACTATATGACTTGAAGTACTGTAGGGGTAAATAAGCCCAAGCCCTCGGGGTAATGTGAGGCAAAGTTTCCAAAATACATGTTATTAATGAGCCGATTGACATGCTTGGCGATTTCGGCGGCTTGGGCGATTTTGATGAAATTTGGTACACACACTTCTAATTAGTCAACGAAAGATACTATTGGGGTAAATAAACGCTATTCCAATCCGTCAAGATAATGTGGGGCAAAGTCTTTAAAATACATTTAATAAATGAGCAGGTTGGCATGAATTTGATATAGCTGGCACAATTTTGATGATACTGGGCACATACATTCTTCACAGCCTCACTAAAAGTAGTACATATGTAAATAAACGCTAATACAATTCCTCAGAGAAGGGTGGGGAAAAATCTTCAAAACACATGTAAACTCTTGAGACGATTGACATGCTGCTGGATATGGCTAGAGTGTTTTAGATGAAATTCGGTACATATGTTTCTCAGTGGCTGATTAAAAATACTCTGAGGGTAAATAGCGCTAACCCAATCCGTGAGGGTAGCATGGGGTTGCGTCTTTTCAATACAAGTAACAAATGTGTCGATTGACACGAAAATTTATATGGATGGGGCAATTTTGTTGACACAGGGTGTATATGTTCTTCACAGGCTAACTAAAAGTAGTGTACGGATAAATAAACGCTCATCCAATTCCTCAGAGTGGGGGGAGACAAAATCGTCAAGATGCATATAAATCCTTGAGTCAATTGACATGCTGTTGAATATGGCTAGGGTGGTTTAGATGAAATTCGGTACATATATTTCTAATTAGCCAACTAAGAATATTTTAGGGATAAATGAATGCGACCTAATCTCTAAAGTAAGGGTGGGACAAAGTCGTTTAAATGCATTCGGCAAATGAGCGTTTGACAGGAAATTTGATACGGCTGGGACAATTTGATGAAATTTGATGCAAATGTTCCTCATATACAAAATAAAAGCACTTTAAGGGTAAATAAATACCCATCCAAAACCTCAGGTAAGGTGGAGCAAAGATGTAGGCCGATTGACACGAAACTCGATACTGCTGGAGCGATTTTGATGAAAATTAGTAAGCATGTTCCTCATTAACCGACATGAAGTATTGTTGGGGTAAATAAGCTTTAACACAGTCCTTCAGTGTAGGTTGGGGCAATTTCACTGAAATACACGTAAAAAAATGGACTCATTAAAATGAAACTTAATTCGTTGGTTTCAATAATGTTGTACTAAAAATATGGAGGGATTAAATCGTTTTTAGTCAACGCTTTAGATTGATAACTACCAATAAGTCATGTAGAAATGTATATTTAGAACGGGTGAAACAATTTTGTAAAAGAATGTTTCATTAGTTGATTTCGATTTTAGTTGAAAAATGGCTCTCACATTGCTCAACACCAACAGCAAAATACTGTATTGAGAAATGGGCCATATCTGGCCCATGATCGGTTGGATGATGGTGAGTCATAGGAAGACATTTATCAAATGGACCAATTAACATGAAATTTTGATGTCCTGGATTCCTGAAATAATAAGATGTCCCCCAAAAATTGGCTAACAATGCAGAAAATAAATGTAATACTCTATATTATGATTTACGATGAATGAAAGAAACTTTTTCTACTAATAATTTATGAATTATTTCATTAAAAAATTTAGAAATATTTTCGCAAAAAAATAATATTAATAAGTAGTATGCTATTTATAAAATATTGTTCGGCTTCTTTTCTTCCAAAATATTTTGACCTGAATAAGACCGGGCAACGCCGGGTACTCTGCTAGTACAGCTATATAAGATGCTTAAAATTATTGTTGGAAGGATATTAAATACTATGCATTTGTGAAGCTGAATGCTAAATCCGATTTAAATTACAATTAACTTATAGGCATTTTTTATCAAATTATCGTCATGAAAATGCCAGATCATAATTCAGGCAGATTTATTTTCTAATTATGTCATCTAGTGTACATTTTTTTCACATTTACGACATAAAAGAACGATATGCAAAATATTAGCAATTTTACGTTTGTGAGAATCTGATTCCAACTGATTTAGCTCCTGTTACAATATTTGCATAAGTGGTAAAATATGTAAAAAAAAATAAATGACTTTAATAGATCATTTTACTTAAACCTTTCCTATGACTTATACTGCAGTGCTAATGAATAGAGGTAAAGAACTTTGGATTATTATATTTTCCATCTGCGGTTCATCGAAATACTTCTGAAGATACAGAGAGAAAATTCTTATCACGATGTTGCCAGCTGAGTCGTTTGATCAAAACAAATCTTTCCACGTGATGACATCGCATCGATCACGTTCCTGGAACTGTTGAATATTAAATATTCCGCGCTGAAATAATCATATTTCGTGCTTCCGTTCATTTGAAACTGAAGATCAGATTTATATCTGTAGACTATTTAACTTTTGACTAGAAAGATTGATTTTAACAGAAGTTTTTGATTATTTTAAACCTTCAGAGCTTCAGACAATATTAGAATAACAGTTATTTTTTTTTTATCATAAGAAATGTAATTCTTTGAATTTAAACAAAAAGTTTTTTTAAATTTTGATACATAAGTTTCCATTATGAAAATAAATTCTGAATGAAAACGGTTTTTAATATGAAATTGGCAATTCTCTCGTAACTTTTACTATTCAAATCAATTTTTCTAAATTAAAAATACTTTTTGGAAACGTGAATCAGAATGTCGTTACAGTTGAGTGTCAATACTAAGTTTTTAAATCATTCAACAAAAAATTGAAAGGAAATGTCAGAAACTGCTCCCCGGAGTGGCCTCCCCGAAACTTTCTCCCATACTTCTAATATGGGTGGGAAAAAAATACACCGCGCGACAGATAAAGTGCAGTATTCCCTAAGGTGGGGAAAACGCTCCAGTGTTCGCCCCTTTTTATGCGTCGTAGAATAGGTTAAAACCGAATATGCAATTTCAACGCCTTTTTTTAACCGATTTAAACGAAAATTGGAGATAAATCTACAATCAGGGTTTCAAGACTGCATACGAAATTTCATTTATCTAAGTCATTTCTTTTAGAATATATCGTCTTCAGAAGTATGCAATTATGCAAACCAATAGACAGTCAACCCTAAGATTAGACAGATTTGTCCCAAAATTTGAAATGGACCTACATTCCTAATGATAAAACTGTACTAAATTTTATCCATCTAGCTAGTCAAGTTTTTGAGTAAAGTATTCACATGAACGCGGACGGACAGACTTCCCGTAGACGGATTTTGTCCAAACTTTGACAGAAACCTACAAATTATGTGTCAAGATCACATGCCAAATTTCATCCCTATAGCTCTAATAGCTTTCGAATTATCATGTTCACAGACAGACACACACAGAGACAGATATAATTTCAAAATTGTGGTTCTCGGACTCAGAGAGGTCTAAAGCGTGGAGATTCGTTAAAATCTCGAGTTCGATTTTTTTGACGATAACAATACTTCCTCTTTGTAAGCTTCTTATACGAGAAAGTAAAAAGACAACCTGATGAGGAAGGTAAATCTAAATTTCCTTAGTTTTTTAATTAATTGCTTGTTTGGGATTTTTATGCGTACATTTGTATTTGATTAATTATAATAAATCTGATTATGTTCTTGATAAATAATAATATAACATATTGAGATTCATTATAAATATAGGTTATGAGAGCTTTCATCAATATTTTCCTCAAATGCCATAGAAAAATGTAAGACGATCTTTCTTTAAAATTGGAGCCTTTGGACTGTTTTTAGAATTAGGGCAAAATAAGAAGATACAATGTACGTCGACATCACATCACTACCCTAACAACAATTATAAAAATTCCTGAAAAGAAAACTGATAAATAAGTGAAAATTTTGTTTTAAAGTTATTAAAAAAAACTACTGATTTTATACACCTGAAAATTAACCGAAAACCTTTAACCAATGTAACAACATAGTACAATAGCTAGTTCAAAGAGAGTTCCAGGTGACCTTGACCTATTCTAATGAATCAATCTTCATTCTTCAAATATTCTGACTTTTCATTTAATATAATTTGTTTTATGAAAACAAATGGTTTCTAAACTTTCTCAGTGCTGAAAAACTAAAAATACTTTACAAAGAAAATTAACATTCTTTAGACGAAACGATTAAAGGTATTTTCTCTCCTTGTTCAAATGTTAAAACTGAAACCGGTAAAAGTTTAGGAAATTCACTGATTCACTTCAGTAATACAAATATTAGATCGATATATGTTGCAGGGTTGCTATGAAGTTTCGTTAAAACCCCAAACATAATTCCATTTCAAACAAGAGAACGATGTAGCAGAAAGATGCTCATCTTTTATAACTCGTATGAAATAAAGATTCCCATCGAGACAGTCCTTCTCATTTAGCCATTTTATAAATTTTATGAATGCCTGTGGCTCTAGGGTGTCTCAAAAAAACCTTTTTTGAGAAAGCCCTGCTCCCCATGGTTTTTCCCATTCCTTTTGGTCCTAATAGAGTATATGAAGTTTCAGGCCTCTAAATTATCAGTAGGGTTTTCCTGTAAAGCCCTAAAATTTGAAAAAAGCTCTTAAAATGTAAAATTTTTAGCTTTTTTATTTGGTTACTAATGCATTAAAACTGGTTTATATTTTTTTCCTACGTACATGTTTAGTTAGAATATAAACACAATTAAGTATTAACTGTACCATTAGCCACTTATGACTTGGGAGAAAAAAGCATAAAATGATGACAATTTGCACTAATTCCGCGTTGTTGCTTTTTGGAAACCCAAAGTAGGAAAAAACTCCTTGATTTAAGAAATCAGATTTGAAAAATTTAAAGTAGTTAAAGTGATGACATGAGATTATTTGAAAGTTATTAGAACTTGAAAGTTATTTGGACAATTAACAACTGTAAGTATTTAATCTTTTTTTTATTGTTAAGTGCTAAACTGTCAAATAAAATTGTAGATTTTATCTTATCGCTGTATTCATTTTTATACCCTTTTTTAACATTTTAGTAAATTTTTAATCTGTTATTGAGAATATAAAATGTGGTGTGGTGTTTCCAAAAAGAAACAACGAGGAATTAGTGCAAATGTTCATCCTTTTATGCTTTTTTCTCCCAAGTCATAAGTGGCTATGGATACAGTTATATTTGTAATTAATATTTATAGTGTTAATATTAATAGTTAGTTAATATTTATTTGTGTTTATATTCTAACTAAACATATCCATAGGAACAAATATAAACCAGTTTTAACACATTAGTAACTATATAAAATTTCTTAAAAAATTCTAAACATTTTACATTTTAAGAGCTTTTTTCAAATTTTAGGACTTTACAGGCAAACCCTATTGTTAACTTAGAGAGCTTAAATTTCATATGCCCTCAATTAGAACCAAAAGGAATGGGAAAAACCCTGGGGAGCAAGGTGTTTTCAAAAAGAAGGGTTTCTTTAGACACCCTACTGTGGCCCATAAGAACTTTATAGAAAACTCTATTTGCCCATCAAAACGAGAGAGAAAGCAAATTGAATCAACTTGTTGTGGGGTTCCAAAGGAAATTCTAAGTTGAATGATATAATGAATTTTTCTTTTTACTTATAACACTAATATTTTATTCTCCATGAATATTTTATTCTCCATGAATATTTTATTCTCCATGAATATTATATTCTCCATGAATCTAAACTCAATTCATGTGCCATTTCAGGAATCCTCGACTGGACTGCGGAACTGACGACATTCCCCGATTGGACCTAAGTAAATGGAGGGACACCAACTACAAGAAATAAAACGAAACCAGTGCCCTATGTACATTATTTGCACATAATAATTTAAGACTACTTCCCGAGCGTCGGACGTGGAAAGACAAGCATGTGCCAGTCGTTCCGGGTGCAATTCGGAGTATTTGCCATAATGTCACATACATAAGAACTCCTCGTCCATTCACAAACAAAGAGCGAAACGATGCTTGCCTCCATCTCATATATTTTAAATTAGATTTATTCACGAGAAAGCTCCTGATGATATTTTTACTACTGCACATTTTATGCATTTGAGAACAGAATTAGCTTTTTGACTCGCGTCAGACTATGTCCACATTTTTATCGCACAATTAACTTTAAAGTTCTTGCATTTTTGGGCTATGCAACAGAGTTAGTTATCTTTGTAAATCCAAGCGTTAAGCTGAATACTTATTAGTAGGGCACAGTCTTCATAAGATTTAATAGGAATATTAAAGAATGTTTTCGAAAAAAAAAGGTTTACAAGACAATTTTTTGTAGGTTCAGTCTGTCAAACTGTATGTCTGTCAGACTGTCTATCAGTCAGACTGTATGAAGTAAAGCCATTTGCAACACATTATCATACTTTTATATAATTTCAGTGGCAATTTTCTTAAGTGTAATACAATTTATATTTTTAAAAATATTACGTGGAATGAAAGTTTAATTACAAAAATCTTTTTAGAATTAATTAAGGTTTAAAAATTATTTTAGAATGTTCTTTGTCTGAAAAATGAAGGATTTCAATTTTTTTAGCATTTGAGGCCCAATCTTTTTGATATGAATGCTCGTCTTTCAATTCACCGCTTCTTGGCAACGTGCACAAAATAGTCAATAATTGGCTTGTTGTTATATTTATTAATTTCTCATCAAATGAAACTGTTTACATTTGTTAAAAAATGGCTCCCTTTAAAGAAGCGGTCATTTGGAAAATGAGTTAACTAAGTTAAAAATAACATTACATTTAGGAATATTATTTTTATAACATTATGTTGTTGAATGTTATTTTATAACATGCTGCTTATTTTATAAGATTTATTTTATAACAGGAATGTTATTTTATAACATGATGCTTGAAATAATTAGAATGAAATTTTGTTCTAGAAACTAAACATTTAATTTTTTCCAATGTTCTTTGCTGAATGGATTCTTCTACTTCGAATCACGTTAGATCGACTTGTACATAATTGCGTCCAATCGGCGCTCTCATATTTGTTTTAAGATATTTGTAAATAGAAATTGTGTTTCAGTTATATTTAAGCAAATTGTCCGCTTCTCTTCGACAAAAGCGTCATCGTTATGTGAGTTGGTGCGTCACACAACAATTTTCACTGTTATTTTTTTTCACAGCGACGAAAGAGACTCAAATTTTACACACTGTTACCATGAGTAGAATGAATCTTTGTATTTCATTCATTCTATTCAAACATCATTTGAATTCTCTTTGTGCCAGAGCATAATATATGCTATAAAATAACTGTAATTTTAACCATAGTAATCATACATTAGCATTTTGAAGTGATATATTGAATACTGGGATTAATCAAATCTGAATTGCGAATGTGTAATCTTAATTTTTGGTATAAGAATCAAATTTAATTGCATAAATTATAACCTTTTCGTGAATGAAATTCTATTTAACAGTCTTATGAGGTCGATTGTATAGGGAATGCAAATGTTATATGTTTTTTGTGTTCGAATAAAGTTGTGTTATTTTCTTCTTGTCTCCTCTCTTGTTTTTGTACCTAGAAAATGTGTTTGTTTGGAGTTAATTTATATGTATGGCTTTAGAAGTAAATACTAGAAATACCAAAATTGTTCCAAAATGAATATCAAAATATTTCTCTATTAAAACGTTGTAATTCAGCAATTTTGAAATATTAAATACAGAGTGTCCATAAATTATTCAGCTGCTAAAAATAATTCATAAAAATATAGTTTTAAGAAATATGTTGAAAGGTTTTATTGTCGTCCATGACATCAGTGCAAACATTTTAAAATTCTTCTTTTACAGGAAAAATAGTAATGCCTAGTGAAAAAGAAATTTTGAGACAATGTCCGATCAATTAATGGTGATCACTTTGAAGTGTACTGAACGCTATTTATGTTGTAAACCTTTTTTTTATCTTTACACTTTTTCTATCACTTTCCAACAGTCTTTATGAGAACTGCTTATCCGGCGATTTCCCTAAATTATCATGTTGTTAGTTGCTCAAACAATATCGCAATCTAGTTTCTTTTTAATTGGCTAAACAATTTCCCCATACAAAAGAATTTTTTAAAAGGTTTCCATTGTTACCGTTTCTTAATACGATGAATAACACAGGTCTGCAACCAAAAAACTGCATGGGATTTTTTGGCCGTTTCTTATAGATTTTTACTCACTGAAACCGGGAAAAATATTTAAAAAATTCCATCACGTCAGGGTTTCTTTCAAAACTCATGTTTTTAGTTTAATTAAGAGTAAGATTTTTCTTTTTTCTTCCGAAATCTGGTATCCTATTCTTGAGTCAAAAAACCATATCCAATAATGATTTCATATATTAATTTCATATTTCTCAACTCATGACACTCAAGAGAAAAACAAATAGAAAATACGAGGAATTTGAGGAACGAACAGAAACAGTTACACACAGACACAATCTTCTAATACGATTCACGTCCAGTGCCTCATACCTCAGAAATACCAGTTCTACACACACCTTCAAGTTTGGGTGATATCCGGAGTGATTCTGAGGATGGAGAAACATTACCTCACCAGGACGAATCTAACTCAGATTTTTTTGTTGATGAGGGACCCCAGCCATTTTCTAAGAGCGAGCTTGATGATCTAGTTAGAGATTTAGGTCTTTCTAAAGATGGAGCTGAATTGCTAAGGTCAAGACTGAAAAATAAAAATCTGCTGAACCTGGAACTTCATTCTACTGGTACAGGCATAGAGAGAAGGAATTCACTCAGCTTTTCTCCAAAGAGGAAGATCTCGTTTTTTGAAATGATGTTCAAGGACTAATTGAAGTGCTTTGACATAGAATATGATCCATCTAAGTGGCGCCTATTCATAGATTCGTCTAAAACAAGCCTCAAAGCAGTCTTGCTGCATAATAGTAATTCATTTGCATCGCTCCCTTTAGGACACTCGGTGCATTTGGAAGAAAACTATAATGATTTGTCTATGATTCTTGAGAAAATCAACTATCAAGAACATCGTTGGATGGTTTGTGGAGACTTCAAAATGCTAACCGTGCTGTTGGGTCAGCAGCCAGGTTACATAAAATATCCCAGCTTCCTATGCTTGGGGACAGTCGAGCCAGAAACCTCCATTGGACCAAAACTGACTGGTCACTTCCAGGTGCCTTAACATCCGGCGAAAAAAAAAATGTCATAAATACTACCTTGATTCCACCTGGAAAGGTTTAATCACCGCCTCTTCATATAAAATTAGGGCTTATGAAGCGGATTATTAAATCACTGCCTAAAGATGTGGAATGCTTCAGATATCTGAGTTCCAAGTTCCCAAAACTGTCAGAAGCCAAGTTGAAAGAGAGAGTTTTTACTAGCCCCGACATACAAAAACTGTTATCCGATTCCCTCTCTTCAGAAACAATGGGGGACAAAGAAAAAGAAGCGTGGGACTCTTTTAAGGGCGTAGTGCACAGGTTTTTGGGGAATACTAAAGACCCTCTCTACAAAACCTGTGTACAACGCATGTTGACAGCGTACGAAGCTCAAGGATGCAAGATGAGATTAAAAGTTCATTTCCTACACTCTCATATTGACTGTTTTCCTGAAAACTTAGAAGCCTATAGTGAAGAGCAGGGTGAAAGATTTCACCAGGATGTCCGTGATATCGAGAGACGTTACTAAGGGAGATGGGACGTCAACATGCTAGCTGATTACTATTGGATGCTCAGGCGGGAAACAGAAGATGGAAAGCGAAAGGGCGTGTTCGGAGGATCATCAAAGACAAGAAAAAAGTATCATAGACAAAAAAAAGTAAACATTTAGTGTTAAATATATCATGAAGGAATAGTTTTTTGTTTCTTTTTTCCAATTATAAGAAAAATTATGCACAGATAATTGTAATAAAATATTGATTTTTTTTTCATCGCAGTTGTGTTTTTTTATGTAAACTCGCCATGTTTTTCAAAAAAAAACTGTACGTGATGGTGGGGAATGGAGATCATTTTTGTATTCAGCATCCTAAAAAACATAAAATTTACCAAAAATATCCCATGCAGCTGAAAAAAAATTTTTTTTTTGCAGACCTGTGTAATTTATAGACACTCTGTATTGTAAATACTTTGGTTGAGGAAGAACATAATCATACAGGTTTGTTTTAGAGTTTTCATGCTATCTCTACTAATAATAGTGTGTGTGTGCGTGTGCGCGCGTGTTGGTTTATTAGATGTCGTAGACTTAGACTACAAAATTTGGCAAAATATACTTTGAAGGGTGGGAATGTACACCTAGGAGCCCTTTTTTGGAATTTTAATTAAAATTTTAATTAATTAAAAATTGACGAAATTTCGACGTTTTTCCTTAATAACTTCCGAAAATATTGCAGCACAAAAATTATGTTTACACGATCTGAAAGTGCAAAAAATTACCTTTCCAATACAATGTATTTTCGAATTTTAATAAATTTTTAAAAATATTTTTGGCATAATTTACAACATTACTTTTCATTGGTGCAACGCAACTTAAACCGTTTTCATTGTTTAAACAAATATTTAATTGCATATTTCTCTTTCATTGTTGTAATCTGAGATAGGATTCTAATACATTTTGTTTTCGTATTTTATTTCATCAAGATTTTTGTGAAATCTGTAAACCAAGCTCTCCGATATAATGCTTTGTTTACATTAAGAAATATATCCATTTATTTATTTACAACCCGCTCCGGCCCAGCCTACCCAAGAAGGTGTAAGGCCTTCCACAGGCCGGAGTTGAAACATAAAACAAAAGAAATGAACTACATTAAAAAAGAATTTACAAAGAACCCCAAGGGGTGAGCAGAACATTTTAAAAATCGTCGTTTACAACAATGAACTCAAAAAAAAGGATAAAGAGCAAAAACACAAAAAGCTTAACATTAAAAAAAACAATTAAGAGCAAAAACACAAAAGGCTTAATATTAAAAACACAAAAAGATTAAGAGTAAAAACACAAAACGAAAAAATTCAAAGAGAAAAAAACGCAAAAAGCTAAACATTAAAAACACAAAAAACATACAAAAAATTAAGATAACCAAATTAAAATCAATACCATTTAAAACCAAACAAAAATCGAGAGACAATAAGCATTACAAAAACCGCACAAAAGCACAGAAGCACGCAAGAGATCTAACAAAAACTTTATGAACGACAAGTGCTTTCGATCGATAAAAAAGTGCTTTCAGACATTTTTCAACGAAGTTCTTTTTTTTTCGAAAAATTTGAATTTTTAAAAAAACATTAAAGATCTGGATATGAAATTTTTACCATAGATACCCTACTATATAATGCGTATTTACGTGAAGTTTCAAAAATTTCACTTTATTTGTAAAAAAAATTAAAAATACTTTTCCAAAATTTACTTTTTTTTAAATTTACTCCTTCCCTAATTAAACTATCTTAACGTTCGACGACTCATTTTATAGATCGTTTTACTAGCTATAACTTTCTAATTTAAAATGTCCCTGCCTTTTAATGCCTTTTATTTAAACGCTAATTTAAATGTCTTTTTATTTAAACGCAAAAAACGAATCATTCGAACTTCCCTCACCCTTATCCGGTTCGACCGCAGGGTACAAATATAGTGCCATGTTTCATGTGGCCGACTCAACAACTTAAAGCAATAAAATTGCTGTTATGTATTTTTTCCATGTTTAAGTACAATTCGACTGGACTATTAAACTGAATGGTTATGGTTGCTACGATTTCATTATTTTGTCAGCAAGTTTTAATCTAGCTAACATGCCTCTGGTCATAAAATGTGCTTCTTCATGTTAATGTTGAAATCAAATATAAATTTTACAAGAGGAATAAGAAAGTGAAGATAGTGCCGACAACACACACATTCACTATCCTGACAATGGACTCGTCTCCGGGACCAGGGGCGAGGTGTCCCGTAATCAAGAAGAAGAAGTGCCGACAACACGGAATTAGAGGTTACATGACATGGTCACTTATTTGACTCCATTTGGAACATTTATGTAGACAACCAACAGAAGAGGACCAAGGTCACTAATAGAACATGGGTTACATATCTACCACAATCTGAAATTTAAAATTACGTTGTTAAAAGAACCATGAATATAAAATAGTGCAAGATTCAACTGAAATCACATTCGCGGCGAACAAGCTGGTCGCCGAAGGCGGCTAGTTTACAATATACAATTGCGGATACTAGAAGCTATCAAATTGATTTCATAAAACTGAAAAGTTAAGAAATCTCGGGAGTTTTAATTTATATAATTATATAAATGCGTTCAATAGAATAATTTACTTCATTTAATTAGAATTTTAAAATTAAGTTGGTCAGAAATATGCCAAGATTAACAAGAAAAAAAAAAATGTTATGAATTTGATTTCAAAATGTTATATACGTATCAATTTGAAATGGTCCGTTATACTAAAAGATTGAATAAGTGTGTGAGCGCAACAAACTATTTTAAAATAATATAATATTTTGTCCATTATACAAGATGTTCGAAATGACTTGAAACATAGGCAAAAATATTTGATTGCAAAAGTACTGCAATAAATGAAACAACAAACATGAATGAAAGTGAAAGAGAGATTGTTCAGAGAATGAAAGGACAACATTTTGAATACATCCCAATTGAATGCCAAAATCGTGATACTTTTCCTTGCACACATTCACGAATGCGTTTTTCCAAATTTGAGACCACATTTCTGAACATGCCATTGCTTATTCTCTTAATCTCATTTTCAATATTTGCTTTAAATCATCGCTGGAAAATGGATTTTCGAATAAACTTGCGTGTTTAAGTGGCTCTAGGAAAAGAGATCAGCTGCAACCACTTAAGGTGGTTTGCGCTTTCAGTTCTTGAAAAACTCCGAGCGTGTGATTTCTTGAAAAACTCCGAGCATGTGATAAATCTGATTGCTGTATAAGCTTTCTCACACTCTTTGTTGATGACTGCAAAATCTTATTCCTGACTTGGTCCATTTTGTTCAGACTCGGAACAGACAGCGAAAAATCGTTTCTTACCGAGAACGCTTCCAAGTTCTCGGATCGGATAGCTAAGTGGAAAATAAGTGTCTTGTTAGGTTCACGAATATTTGGGAAGATTGGAACTCACACTTCCGTAAGTATTCGTTGCGAATTAATCATCTATTCGTTCTGTTTGATAAAATCTCATCTCCAAACAAAGCTAACATCAGAAACTTCAACCGAAATTTCAAGTGATATATTTCTTGAGAACAGAATAGATGTACCATTTATCGAAACAGTTAGTCATTAATATCCATTTTGAAATTTTTACAATTTTTGAAAATATTGATTGCGCGCTTTTTTCAGTAACTTATCCTTCTTATTATTCTTAGAAATTAAGTTTATGTATAGAAATAAAGTTTTTTTAGATCTATTGAACAGAAAAGTTCCAAGATGAGTAATTTTTCAAAGCAAATTCTCATTTAGCAAATTTTAAGGTTTCTTATTTTTTCTCATTTATCTCAACACTATAACATAGCCTGTACTAAAAGAATCAATATCAACGTTTTTGTAATGAAATTTATTACTTATGAGTCGATTGTTTAGTTGTCCTTGTTACTGCAATTTTTTTAAAAAATTGGGGTTACTCTCCCCTAGACTTATACTTCCACAAAAGAAAGTCGCTTATAACTTATATTTTGCCAAGATGTAATGGAACCAAACGTTCTTGATTAGTACTCATAAAAATCGTCCAAAAAATCTATATATTTAAAATAGTTGGTTAAAACAAACAGCCTCAATCACTGGACCTATTTAACCCATTTTTATTTCATATGAAAGCTCATGACCCTTAGATTTGTCATCTATCATCACGTTCCCCCCCCCACACACACATTCCCCATTTTCGGGAGAAATCTGGAAAACACAATTTCATTCTCTTTGGGGAAAAACCCTTACCGGAGCCCCCAGCCCCAACCTCTGTACCAATTTCGTCAATTCTTATTTCATGTAAGAGCTCATAACCCCTAGATATGTTATCAGTGGTCAAGTTCCCCTCACTACTCTCCAATTTCGAGAGAAGTCGCAAAAACACTACTACACTGTACATTTCTCTATAGCGAAATACTTTGACAGAGCCCCAAACACTGTCCCGATTTCGACACATTACAAATATAGATACAGGCTATTAATGTTACGGGCGACCAGCTGTAGTCGGAAGCGGGTATATTTTCCATGAACGTGAGTGGCAATGCGCAGTGGAATAAATAGAATAATTCAAAATATATATAACATTTTCATTCAACATGACTGGCAACGAACCCGTTAAAAAATCTCAAATCTTAATCATTCGTTTATAATATCTGATATAGAACCTGAACATGGCAAATGGTTAGACTAATTTCTTAAAATATGGTCTGATAGATATGCATTTAATGCTGAAATTAAATGTGCTTCTATGATTATTAGACCTGTGAAAATATTTCGTACTTCTAATTTTCGTCGACGAAATTTTTAAAGATCAAATCTTGGATGCATTGAAAGCACGTTTTAACGTGTTTGATTAGTTTACAGATACTGTTACTCGCCACCAGGAGGCGGAAGTGAACTATCGTGTGTTTTATAAACTGTTAGTTGAAGAAGATGGCTTGGCGAAGACAGGTCGTACAAGCGCCGTCGCCCGTTTTGGAACAGGAGGAGAGTGTATCGTCGCCATCGGAATGAGAAAAATCGAGTTTTAGCTTAGGTTATGAATAAATTTCCATTGTTGTTGGATTTTATCCGAACTTTGATATACGTTTACTGTTCTGATGCAAGGAGCACATGTTATTCATCCAACTCGTTACATTTTTGAGTTATCGAGTTCATTTATACATTTTTGAGTTATCGAGTTCTTTTATGCACGGAAGAACAGACAAGCACACAAATATAAATCCAAAAAAGTTCTTTTTTTTTCTTTTACCGGAAGCAGAAGAATTGAAACGTGGATATAGATTGCTTAGTTTAGTCCTCGTGCTGCTTCATTAACGTTCCGTTCTGAAGCAACACGAGCTGTTTTGAGACGGCCCTGGTAGTAAAGCCTCGGCCACATGACAAGCCATGACAAGCACGACGCCTGACCCTTCCCCTTCTCCAAAATTCCGGACCACCCCAGCGGGAGGACGGTTGATCCACTACATCTGATTTTAGGTGCAGAGGGCCCAAATGCACGGCGAATATGCAGTGGAATCGGGTTTCGAACGCTCCGGCACAGAGGCCGAAACCTTACCAATAGGCCCGCGGATGTTCATCAAGATCTCGAAGTGGAATTTGGCAACAATTGTAATTATTTCTCTATAAATATTTCTCATACGATAGAGCGAAAATTAGTATTGTGAAAAGGAAAAATTTTCAATCGATTGAAGAAAATCTATCATTTTCGTTCATACTGCTTGACAACACTGATTGTCAACGAAATTTTGTAAATTTTCTTCGGAATGTACAAATCGATATTGCTCTTACATTTAGAGCGAAATTCCCCTTGAAATCTTTTCGTTGATATGGACGATGATTTAAACAATAATGATGAGAAAAATTAAATCACTTTCTGCCGTGCATAAACTTTCCCACTGTGTATCGTACAATTTCAATTCTGTAATGTTTGATTCATTTATTATTTCTATTCGTTACGAACTATTGGAATAATAAATGCATCAAACTTATGAACTTTTCAATACGTCTTCATGCTCAGTACTTCCTCATGTTCGATGCATGAAATTTTCAACTGACAGAACAAGCTATGAGCAACAGTTGATTCATACTAATCGAAATTTCTGGAGAAACTGAAAAAAAAACACAGTCACGAACAAATAACACATATGTAAATACATCTTGTGGCAGTTCCCTGTAATGCACGTATACATGATTAAACAAGCAGCAGGTGCAAAGCTTTCTTTTTATCGTTTTATTTAATTTTAACGAATCATCTTAGGAGCATATGCTTTATTCTTTTCTTCTGCAATAAATAAGTGATGGATCAAAAATGAGGCGGGGCGGATGTTTGCTTTTCTAATTAAATGACAGTAGCTTCTGAATTCGTCATTCAATTCAACATATTACGCATGTATGCCATTTTGTTCCCTGCGAAGGACTTCTCTAACAAAGGTATTTTTTCCATCTTTATGAATATTTTAAACTTTGAAATACACTGTAAATCAGCGGTTTCCAGCTGTTTAGTTTGTGGAACCTAACTTTCCGTATTAGTTTAATCGTGTCATCTTCCAATGAGTTTTATAATTTTAAGCATTTAATATTATAATATCTGTTGTAATACCTGTATACATGTGCCTATGCTTAGCGACGATATTATATTTTTATATTATCAGAATGTATCATTTCTAATTAGCTTTTTAATTAATTTTTTGCATATGCACATATTAATCTCTTTTTTTTCATGACTTACTGCATTGGTTGAGAATTGCAACCTTAAAATATTCAATAATTGTAATTTTTTAAGTTACTCTAGACAAAAATTATTGAATAGAATATTTTTACCTGTATGTCCATTAATATTGGTTACCATCTTAGTTCGGCAATAATAACTTGCTATACAATAAATGTAAACTTAATAGAAAAATAAAAATAAACACATGTTCTATATATTTGAGTCTGAAAATTAACAGAAATCAGAGGGAACGCATTCTCAAGCAATCTAGCTTTTATATACTACGACTTTTGAGAAAAAAATCGTTCGCCGCTCTTATTAATACCTATATCTATAAAGAAATTGAAATTTTGATGATTTTAGATTCTGTATCTTTAGATTCACACTAAAAATTGGACGTAGATTTGAATAAGGAACCAATGCCAAAGCAATACTTTTTTCGCTAAACAATACAGAAAAAAATGATTTTGGTACATTTTTTCAAAATTAACTATTACTTTATAACTTTAGTACTTTATAAATATATATTACTTTATTACTATATTACTTATAGTCAGTTGGTCCGGATATGGGCTATAAATTAATCACTTAAGTATATTTTTCAATATTGAATCCGAAATTTAGAAAATGATAATTGTTTCCTAATTGAGTA
Source organism: Araneus ventricosus (assembly GCA_013235015.1). Classification (NCBI taxonomy): domain Eukaryota; kingdom Metazoa; phylum Arthropoda; class Arachnida; order Araneae; family Araneidae; genus Araneus; species Araneus ventricosus. The sequence goes on from BGPR01001105.1 coordinate 253,947, forward strand.
TTCAATCTTAATTACACTCAATTTACCTTAATAAATTTATGCAAATTCTTAATCGAAAAAATGCAAGCCGTAAAAAAAATATTTTTATCTCATTTCAAATTTTATTTTGTTCATTTTTCATTAACTTTTTTGTAACTTATTTTTTAAAATTATAATTTATTCCAAAAAATTAATTTATTCGTTTAGGTTTTCTCAAAAACGATTTCTGCTATTTTAATGAAATCTTGAATTTGTCACAAAAAATTTAAACAAATGCAAATTTTTTTTCATAAATTAATTAGTCTAAATGCAACTTTGTAGTGCATTTTGTTAGGAGTAAAACTAAATTATTAAAAGTTTCAAATGGTCTCAGTAATTTTTTCTAAGCGAAAAAAAGCAGTGCTTCTGTTACACTGTTAGCTGTAGGCATGTAATCATAAGCATACGGAAACAGATATTGACAGACAGACAGACGGCTGAACAAATGACGGATGTAAAGCAAACCACAAAAATCCGAATAATTCACTGGACATTTTATTAATCTTTGTAATGAGAAATATTTCCTCAGTAAAGCAATTACAGCTTTATATGCTTTTTTTTTCATGTTCACAGAAAAATAGTGAAAAAACAAGTCAGTTGATTCTACAGTCCACAATTGGTGATGTTATTCTTAATAAGTATAGCAAATCAAAACTTGATAAGAAATAATATTTGAAATCTCAACGGAGTCCAGTAGCACAAAAATTTCAATAATTTAAGTGATATAATTTTTTTTTATTTCGTGCAGAAACACTGTTAAAAAGGTTTGAATACAGAATTATTATTATTACACTCTACATATTTTGCCGAGACCTTAACTCTTTATTATAAAAAATAATAAACCAATCTTCCCTGACAAATATTTTTATTACGGAAAAATATTAATATCAATTTTTTTCACTCCCAGCAATTCATTAATGATTTTTAGTTTAAAAAGCTGTTTATACAAGATGTACAACTTTTCAATTCACAATATAAAAGATAATAAATATTTCGAAAATTAATTAATTAATAGGAAATATGGAAATTGTAATGGATAATTTTCCGCGCCATTTCAGATTATGTTTTCTAAATTGGTAAAAAAATACTTAAGGAATAAAACATTCAACCAGAGCATCTTAACCTATTTATTGGAATTATAAATTTGACGCTTATTAATTCTCAGGAATTTTTTAAGAATTATATTTTTATTCTGATTGTTAGATATCCGCATGTTTTAAAATGATAAAGTGTTCACTTCGTTGCATTCAAATCAAATTTTGATAGACTTGAAAAAAATTCTTTCACCATCATTGTGCTTCTTCATTCTAAAAAGAATGAAAATAATTTTTTTTCCAATTTTTCATTTTGAATTCTCTTTAAAACAAAAGTTTTAAAATTGATTATATTATACTATCAAACTATAACAAGCGAAAGTAATGTATATTTTTTTGCGGCTCTTGGAGGTTGACATTTTCGGAAATTATAATATTTAACTGATTACTTATTCAAAGTGAGTAACCAAAAAAAATATTGAAACTGAGATGGCGAAACAACATGTATTCTAAAGGTATATCCTTCATCTTTATGTGCGACATGCTTAAATTTTTTTTTTTTAATTTTTAAATAGCGAGCAGCTGTTTTTCTGTCCTTGACATCCTGATTAATTTTCTGTTAACGTCTTGGAATGATTATAAATGGAAAACTAAGCAACTTCTATAGATAGAGACCAACTCTAAATTAAAATAAAACGGATATGAGAAAACCAGATGTGTTACTATAAACAAAACATAGACATTAAGCCTAACATGGCTATAAAATCAGACAAGAAATTCGCGGATTAGGAAGGGAATTTTAATCAATCCCTTACGGAATCGTAACTAAATACAGAATTTGTGATTTCGTGAAAAATTATATTTTAAAATTTTTAACTCCATTGTCGAAAATCATATCATGTGAGTAATTAATTTTAAATGATTTTTATTGAAATCCATAATATTGTTATGTTTATTTTTCTCTTCGGATGAAACAACCTAAATTTTGTTACTGATTATTTTTTTAACTGTATTATTGTGGGTTGCACTAGGTTGTGGCAATAGTAAGATGTTATTCCTTTTAGAATTATTTATATTACATGTAGTTCGATGTGCTTATGCTGAAATAAATTTGTTTGCCTCACACACGTGGAAGTATTTTATGAGAATTTTATTGATTTTTCGCATATTTAGAGAGTGTATTTAACATCTTTTATTATTCTTTAATTGGGGAATTTAGAACAAAGAGCTGACGTGTGTCCAGGCTATTACGCAGACGAATGGGAGGAGTTATAAACTTTTTTGGAAGTTCGGTTTAACGAGCAGCGGTTTGCTTATTAAGGACATCCTTGGTGGAGGATGCGTTACATTGGTTGAAACATGCATACTGTTGCTGAAGTAATCTCAGTAGGGTTTTCTTGTTGTTCTACGAAAGACCTGTATGGTACTGCTTCCATTCATAAATGTAGGTAGAGAGAAACCGTCAATTTATTAATTGCTCTAACAGCTATTTTGTATTGTAACTGAAATTGTATTTTATTAATTGAAAATTTATGTTGATTGATTGATTCTAATAGGTATGTAGACGATATTTCGAAGCTTCTTGAATTCAGTAGAATATTACTCTATATTCTATTCATTTAGTGATCTTGAAAAACTGTTTTAGATGCATCTGTGCTTTGGGGAGCTTAGTCGCTAAATTTTTATTTCTGAATAAGAATAATTAAACTTTATATTTTCAAATTGAGTCGGTTCCTTTAGAGCAACTAATAATTTTTATTTCCTGTATATATTTTCTAAATTATTATTTAAAGGTATCAGATTTTGAAAAAAATAATTAAGTTTTAATAAAATCATGTGAATGAAAATTAAACTTGCTGTAAGTTCCATTAAAAATAAATGGAGAATTTATCTAAATTTCCATTTTTCCTTTCTTTATTTATCTATTATCTGTTATGCCCGGCTTTTCTCGGGATTAAAATATTTTCATGTCTAATATTTTTGATGCTAAAAACTTCTTTTGTATAGAAAATTACAATACCCAAAATTCTTTTATCTTCTGAAACGCTATTAATTAAAATGAGAAAATCAATCGAACCAGACGATTTTTAAAAACCGCAGATAGCTAATTTTTTTGCATAGGTACTTCAAATTTTGTACATAAATCTTGTGGTATAAGAAAGATTTTAACGGAAGTTTTGGGACAAATAATTACATAGTAAATTTTTAATTAAGAAAAAGCGTTGAAATAAATATGAATAAAAAAATGATAAAATTAGTCTTCATCAAGAATTCTTCTAATGTGAAATAGTAACAGTTCTTCTTATGTATTCTTGTTCTTCACCAATAAAAAAAGTGTTACAAATTGTAAAATTTTATACACAATCTAATTTTTGAAAAAAAATTTTAATGAGGACAACGAATTGAACGGAAATGAAACTTGTGTCAAAAGAATTTTTTTTAACTTTAAATATGTGTAAAAATAGTTTTTGTGACATAATACATATTTTCTAAAAATATCACGGAAAATGCCGTATCTTGCTTAAATTCCAGTTGACTGAAATTTTAATAAGATTAGGGCTTTTAAAAGTTGATGATGATCTATCTCGTCTTATATAAAATATATTTATAAAAATAAGCAAAAATTTCAGTAAAAAAGGTAGGTTATTTCAAAGTCTAACCGTTGCCTGGCAACGAAGTATCATTAAATTTGCTTTATTTAAGAATCGTCTCCTGTAATAATATATTTACTAAATTTTAAAAAATTAATAAATATTGAAGAAAAAATTCACAGGCATAAAATTGGTATCATTAAAAAGGTAAAATTTGAACTTTAAGATGGTATAAAACTAATTTTTGAGGAATAATTTGCTCCGAAGTTACTGCAGAAAAACGGTTTCTGTTAACTTCTAATTAACTGACTGTTTAATTAACATTTGCACTTTGAAAAGTTTACAGTAATCTGCCCCTTGTCTTAATTAATAAGTGCAAATTTTGGTTGAAATCAGTGCTGTGGTCTAGGAGGAGATGCGGAACATACATATATACAAACATACATACATACCCACAATGACTTTTATTTATATTAAGATTTTAATGTAAACAGAAGTAGAAAAAATGCCAATTTTTTTTCTTTAAAGCCATGAAATGCCAGGTGGCATCATCCAGTAGATGGTAACATTGAAAATCATTCTCAATGTCGACATCAATTAATTAATAATTTTCTGAACTTACGGATTACATTTTTGACTTCATAGATTTAAAGTCTCCAGATGTAATTTCAATAAATTTAAAAATAAAATTTTTAGACTCAGCAACCTATGAACCAACTTTCAGGCTGAGCAGCTTATGAATTAGCTTTCAGATTCATACGAAATTTTTTACTGTAATTTCATTTATTTTGAAGATAAAGATTTTAAGTTCAGCAGTAGGGAAAAGTCGGGTAAGACGAAGAAGAGTGTAAGATGACGAATTGGATTTTCCTCGAAAATTATCCTTGATGAATGCACCGAAACTGCATCATCAGAGACCTATAGTGACACGTTTCACACCAAAAGATTCCGCCCCTTATTAGTGTGATTCACAGTACGCGGTATTGTGTTTTTGAGTTGTTTCTACGCAACTTTTGGTTGCTGCTTGGTAAGGGATAGCGTTCACGGAGTAAATATTTTTGATTTATATACGTGATATTCGTGAAGAGCTAATCAAAACATGTTCATTGATGTATTATTAAATTTTTTCTGATGAGCTGATATCCTTCAATATTTTTTTGAAATAAAAAGGCGAAGTCGTGTAAGATGACGAATTGGTTGGAGGGTAAGATGACGAACCTCTCCAAGCTAATTAATGAGCTCCTCGTGCTACCTGACTGCTACTTGCCCTTCATTCACCTTCCTGGTACTCCAGTGGAAAATGAGCATCTCATTAAAAAAGGAGAAAGAGGAAAACGAAGACAAACGAAAACTGTGACAGTTGAAGAAGGCTGAAGTTAATAAGACTAAACGCAACAAACCTTCTAAAAATTCTACAAAAAAGAAGAAACTTTCTAAGTGGCACTTCAACTTCTAATGAACTTAATATGGAGACTCAACTCATTCATTTGAATTTCCTTACGTTGACGCTGATGACAATCTGGTCCCAGAGGACCTCGATAATGAAGAATGCATTATTTGCAGTGAGCAAGGAAAAACGGAATCGGGATTCCAGTGTTTTATGAACAAAACTCTAGTCCCATTCCACCTGTACTGGCTGGGACAAAATTTAATCCCATGGCGATGCGATTTTTATAATTGATTTCATTTCTTAAAGTTTGAATCTAAAATTTCGATCGATAATATTTCATTTGTTTCATGCTGTTACTCAGTCCGATTATGTATGTTTTCTGTTATGTGCAGTTTGATATGATCAAGATGTTATCTCAACAGTTTTAAATAGCTTTATGATAGTATATAATGTTGAATTAAATTGTTACCTCAGTTCTTCGTCTTACCCAACATCATTCGTTATCTTCCCCGCACAGTCGGGTAAGATGACGAAAATGACTTTTTTTTCTAAAATGAAGTTTTGGGGTCTGAAATGAGAAAATAAATTTTTTAAAAAAATAACACTTTAAAGTAAAGAGTTGCAAGAAGATTTTGCCGATTCAATAATCCTCCTTCAACGAATATTGAGGTCAGGAAAAATCCCCAAAGCTTAAGGTCGCCATCTTACCCGACTTTCCCCTACTAAGCTTTCTGCATGTACTTATCACTGATGTTTCATTTGAGACATTTTTATAATTTTTTTATTGCTCAAAGAAGTAAAGAAACAGTTATCGTAAGTCATTCTCTTGTTGAACCGGTTTCTACAATGAATAAAAATTTGCTCAATCATGGTAACTCGTAGTTTGTCTTTCTCAATACAAAACTTTCTCTCATTGTCTATTAGATTAATATTAGAAATAACGCAATTGGCCTTTTCTATTCCTGGTGACAAAATAATTCCGTTTATCATATTATGCGCTTATCAATTTTTTGTATTTTATCAAGTGAAAATCTCATGAAACAATGTCAGCTCGTTATCGTGACATTGATATTACATTAATATCATATTTACAAGATAGTGTTTTGTTTCGAAACACAGCAAACAAAAAGAGAATAAATTTTCAATTTAACTTTTACAATAATTTCAGAAATCCGAATTGTTAGAAAGAAGAACCAGAAGAGGTTTCTAGGTCTTCAAAATGATCAACGCCGATGTGGACAGCATAGAATTACAAAAAAAAGGATGTAAGTACAAGTTTCTTTCTTCTGTACCAAAAACTATATTTGTTAATGAACGACGGCGGGAACAGCAACAACAGTAGGTGATTCAGCCCTTCTTGAGAAAAATAACACTGTTTAATAAATTGCTACTCGAGGTAATAGTACGAAACAGAAAGCTACATTTTGAATTGTTATTGAGTTCTGTATAAGGTTTATGCTTCGACACACGAATTACGTCATTCATCAGGGGCGCTGCCATTCGTAGATTCATTTCGTTGAAATACTGTTAATTTGTCAATGTCTGTAATTGTTTAAAGATATCATATTTTTTTGGAATCTTATTTATTATTTAAATGGCTTGCTAAATACACTGTAACCGTTTATAATTTGTATAATGATATTATGTAAGTAAGAAATTAATTTCTGTTTTTTTAGTTAATTTGAATTTAAACTTTTTATACAATCCATTTACTTCGATTTGTGATTAAAATCAATGGCAGTAAGTTTGCACCATCAATATGGTATAAACAAGTAAGATATATTTTACGGTATTAAATGAAATGAAGAACATCGTCTTAAATATTTAAAAGGAATAAAGCATTTTATATATTAGTCGGATTTATTCACAAAGAATAAGTTATAGATGTGATTATCAAATTAAAATGGCTATTAACGAATTACAGATTCTGAAACACAATAAGCTTATTTAATTTTTAGTTGTTTTATCAGATCTATGAGGACAACTTAAATTTTCAAAACTATCTAACAATTTAAGCTGGAGTTTTGAATAAATGGAAAGGGTGATATTTGAAATTTCTTCAGCAATAACTTCTAAGTCGCTCTAAAACGTAGCGGGTGTACTTAAAACAATATTTTTTAATCTAAATTTGGCAGTTCTTTTAGCAAAAGGTGAATGACTTTCAGTTCTTTTGATCTGATAAAAACAAAACATTTAGTTCTCTTTTTCCTGATAACATCTCCATTTTATCAACTGTAACTTAATAAGGATATGTGAAAAGATATATTCATCTATCGAGTTGCTTAGATTTATAATTTTCTAGATGTTGCCTTTGTTTATGCAAAATGAAATATTTAATGGTGTATTCTCTCATTTCCTTGAGGTCTTTCACTTTTACTAAACAATGGTAACATCTGGAGATTAATGTAACAAAACCACTTCGTCGACGAAAATCTTGAGGGCTTTAAACAAAGTATTTCTACATTGGTGGGGGGGGGGGGGGTAAAAATTAATAATTTGATCCGGAAATGGTTAAATACATAATATAAATTATTTACTTATTTTTGTTAATTGCCTAAATAAAATTAAGATATATTTTTTGACATAATTTTTCCTCATATACTGAAGAAAAATAATACTGAATAAAAATTTAATTAGCTGATGCTAATTAAATTAGAACTATAATCAGTGACAACTCAAGTTGACAATGCAGTGACAGATATAGGACGTGTCACACATTACACCTGCTTAAATAATCCTGCCTAATGAAACTCTAGATTTAAAACGAAATTTGTTTTATTTCATGCACGTTTTCAGCAGTTCAAAGACGAGAAGAAACACATACTGCGTCATGCATCAATGATACGGACACTATCAGTTTTCTAAATTGCTTCGTTCAGTTACGTATAGCCACAAATAGATTGTTCATGGCGCCATCTAGTGAAGATTCAACATAATGATAAGTCGTATTTACCATTGTATCTCGACATCAGTGTTATGATAAAGTTTTTTCAATGTCTGTTCTGTATAAATGATGGGAACAACATTTTTTTCTATAATGCATCACACTCGCACGCACTGTTCAAGAGACTGAAATATTTGTGATTGAGGTAAAATATTCAGACGCCCCAGATTAGACGAGACAATCTCGAATTTCTAATGTTTGTTAATATGTTCTATAAACTGAATTCCGGATGACCCGCCTTAAACTTAATAATAAAAAAAATGGAAAGATAAACTTGATTTAATCATTACAAAATAAACTTCAGAAGAATTTGTTCACGATTTTAATACACATATTATATGATTTCCCTACGGCAGATCAAACTGGAAGCAAACGA
>BGPR01001105.1:266842-311972 GCA_013235015.1 Araneus ventricosus
TACGGGTTTCGTGCATTTCAATTAAAATATATTTACCATAATATTCTGCATAAAGTAGATATCAGCGGATATTAAATTTTGGCCAGATTGTTTTAAATTTTCAACATAATGAAATATCATTTTTCAGTATGCTTTAACTTCTTAACTTCACCTAAAAATTATAGGATTTGAAAAAACTTAAATACAACATTTTAAGTAATTGTCTGAAAATTAATTTTTTGTATCAAATATTCTATAGATATCTGTCATTCTATACAAAAATTATATAAAATACCACCTATAAAACATTAAATAAAATCTAAGTGGACGAAATCTTATCAACTTATATTAAGTGGTGTCGATTTCTAAACTTCCATATATTTGTGTAAATTTTGCAACACATAAATCTTTACAGAAAAAATATTTAAAATCCTAGATTTACACGGAAATAATACCGTGTGAAATAGATCTAACTCTAATTGCATCATACAGTAAAAACTGTGTATAAGGATACTGTTTATAACGATAAACCTGCCTATAACGATATTGTCTTTGGTCCCGGCGGAATTCCTCTCCTTACAATGATTATCACTTTTTAGATGCCTGTTTATAACGATAATTTTACCTCTATAGTCCTACTTAACATGTCCGATTTGTGTCGGATAAACCATTAGCAGCAAAATGTAGAAGAAATCGATTAGCAGCTGGAAGAGCAATGGTAGTAACAGCTAGACAGTGTACATGTACCTACCGCAGTGTGTTACTAATGTTCGAAACTCTTGCGATTTGAAGGGAAAGTTCTAAGCAAAAGTGTCGAACAAGCCATTAGCTATACTCTTGCTCTGCGGGAGGTATATGTGCAGCGTCTAATTGTTATCACGGCACTTCAAACCGCTTAGCTCTTCTCCGGTATTTTGCTGTTAACAATTTGTCCGATACAGCTGCAGCGAGCCTTAGAAAGCTAGTACAATACAATACCGATTATTTTTTCCTTGATGCCACATGGGAGAGACAGCAGCAGAATCGGGGAAAGGGGCAAGAAACCAGAGCATGTTGTAGTAAGGAGATGGGGGAGAGGAGGGGCTAGCAATTGGAATGTGAACAGAAGTTTGTGGCCTCTATTTTCACTTGCTATTAACAGATTATTTTCTGTAATTTTATTATGAAAAAAATTATGCTTACATCTTTTTTTATGCATACTTTTTTATTAAAATTCTCACATTGAAGTTCTTAGAAAAATGTTTAAAGTTTAAACAATACAATTTCATATCAGAGAGTATTTTCAAGATGAATCAATAAGCGCGATAAAATTAGTTATTATATTAGTAAATGCACATGTACGTAAATATTGGATGCGAAAATGTTCAACCTGTCTATAATGATAACCTGTCTATAACAATATTTTTTCTAGATCCCTACAATATCGTTATATACAGAATTTACTGTATTGATAACATAAGATATGAAAGAGAATTTATATTCAAACATTATATTTGCGCTTAACTTTATTAAGAAATTTATTAATGATGCTAAGTGTAAATAGAATTGATAGGGTTAATATAAATTGAAAGGGTGCAAATATAAATGATAAGTTAACATAAACTAAAAGAGAGCAAGTATAAACGATATGATAAATATAAATTAAAAAGGTGTAAATATAAAAGATAGGTTAATATGAACTGAAAGGGTACAAAGATAAGGTTAATATAAACTGAAAAGGTGAAAATATAAACTGAAAGCTTTATAAAGTTATTGTTCGAGGTAAATGCTTAAAACAATGCCAAATCCCATGATACATGATTTCGTAATGATTTTAAGCTTTTATTACCTAATAGCGACAGATCTATCTAATCGATTAATGACGTCTGTTTGTAAACTTTGAGTTTTCTCTATCTCTTCAATGACAATTTCCTCATACTCTTTGTTCGGAAAATCTGGTGTTCAAACGGCTATCAACAGTCGGTGTCTTTGAAAGGAATTTGATAAATAAAGAATTCATTTACATGCAAAATTTTATTTCGAAAGTTTAGCAACTATTTAAAGATTTAAGGATAAGTTATCACGTCTTACGCATTCAATGATAAGATTTTCTTTTATTTTTAGCCGTGCGATTTGTTTCAGAAGTATTAGAGAACGCTTTAGCTTCTCTTGAAGTAAGATGGAGCTTAACTTTTCGTATCGGAGAGTTAAATAAAAAATAAAATAACAGTGTTTCTCTCAGCCGTATGAACTCACAATTGAAACAAAACTTTGATCGCAAGCGTTGTTAGATAAGAAATGATATTTTTCTTTTTATTAAGCTTTTATTAATTTATTTGAAGATTATTATGTCAGAAAGAAATAATACGTAAGATTAAACTGGGCATATATGGAAAATAATTCATCGATTTTAATATTTAATTATTATTTGAAAATATAGCAAGAAGTCTTGGTAGCTAAAGTATTCAGCATTAGTCTTTATCTTGTACGATATTTTCTGTGGCTTTCACTATCTTACATAGTTTAAATTATTTCAGCAATATATGAAAAGGTAAATAATGAAAAACATAAAAGAAAGACGAACTACTGGCTGAACAGGCTGATGCATATAGATTTGAACAAAAATTTGTACTTCGATCCCTATACGTCATTCACCAGCTATTTGCTCTCGCAACTGCACGAAAACGTATTGGTACCTTGTATAACACAACCCCCCTCATAAACTTCTAAAACATGCTATTCATGTTATACTAATTAAGTGATATTCTGAACTAACGTTGCTCACATGAAGAGGAAAATTAATACATCAACACGATGCTTATCAAACAAAAGGCACTGAATAAATCATCACTGAATACTGTGTTTGAAATATGATATGATTGGAAAAAATAGCATTAATACAAGAAAATTTTTATAATGATTATTTTTAAGACAATGATAAAAGTATTTTCATTTGATTTAAAATGAAAAACTAATCGAAAAATAATAAAATCTGATTATAAATTAAAGCTTTCTTTCTTGACGGAGTATTCTAAAAAGTATGTAAACTTTGCTTTAATATAGTATTTAATATAAAATTCCGGCGTTTTCACATAAGTTGATGCTATCATACAAAGTTAAACAATACATTTAAGCGTATTGTAATTAATTTAATGTTAGCAATTATGACAAACATGTAAAACATGCAACTGTAAATCATTGATAACAGAGCAAAATTAATAACTTGAATTGATTGCGACCAAATTTATCATACAAAAGAGCCAAACAATCAGAAAATCCTGCTGCACGTGGGAGATGGAGTATAAAATTTTAGTCGCCTTAATTAAATATAATTTCTTATTAAATCTATGTACTGTTTCAAAGTCACAGGTAAACAGTTGAAAAGTTACTCAGCTGATGCTCAGATGCTATGAAGAGGAGTTGGGTGAAAGTGGTATTGTTACACGTTTTTATCACCTGTATAAATAGAGTGGATACAATTCAGTAGAGTGTTACTTTCCCGTATACGAAGTATACAACGAGAAAATAATGCAATCGCCAAAAAATTCGACGTCGCGATTTTGATGAATCTCCACGTTTCAGATTTTCCTGTGTCCGAAAATAAAAAACATTTTTGGAATTATGTCTGTCTGTCTGCCAATACGATAACTCAAAAATGCAATTGTGGGTGAAGTTTGGTTTTTTTAAAAACACACTGTGAGTTCCTATCAAATTTTCGAGTAAATCCGTCAAAAGGAAGTCTGTCTGCCCGCTCGTTGCCTGTGAACTCCAAAACTCAAAAACACAAGCTAGATGAGTGAAATGTGGTATGTCGTCTTGCAATCAAAATTGTAGATCTGTATCAAATTTTGAACTCACTTGGTGAAAGGTAATAATGATCCATAAAAAGGTAATAATCCATAAAGAAGCTACTCCCATTCAGTCGTAGCGCGCTGGAAAAGCATGAATGATTCGGCCACCACGACAATTAATCGGGCACTGTGGCCCCCGCATTAAAGCTCCCATTATGAGCAGCTCATGCAACGACCCCTCAGACAGAGGTACGACACGTATCGGTAGGGGTAACTCGACCTTACTGAAAAGTGCAAAGGCAAGAGATTCAAAATGCATACTGGTTTTTCTTCACAAAGCTAAACACAAAACACGTCCTATTATATAAGTGTACGAGAAAGTTGAGGGGAGAACACTCCAGCTGGTTTCAAGCATATTTCCTAGTTGTCAAGTATATTTCCTTTGTCCTCTACATTTGATGTTTATCGGAACCTCTGATCTAATCAAAGAAAAACCTTTTTTGAATGGTGTTTTAAAAAATTAGCTAAACAGAATTGTTAGAGGTACGAAAAAATTTTGTTTATTGTCTATTAAATTAAATTGAATCTATTACAAGTGTTTAAAGGGAGTAAGTTCTTATTAAAATCCTTTTACAAGTTTTAATTAATGAAACCTGGAGCAAAATTTTGATTTTCGTTTAACAGTTTTGGCAAACTTCATTGTCCTGCCTCAATGAGACCCGGGAACTTATTTAATAGTTGCTTTATTTCTCTCAACGATGACAGGACTTCTTTAAATTTTCAAACTGCTCCCATGCGTTTTGGAACTTTCGGCTGTAAATTTAGGGTTGAACAGACGCAGATATATTAATCTGAGGACTATTTTTTGATGGTTGAGCCTGTTTTATCGTACGGAAAATACTCAGAGCATTTTCTGATTTTTCTTAATTTGGGGGAAGGCTCTAAATAGACATGGCGTTTATAAATTGTTAGGAAAAGGATAAATTAATCATAATATATTGTATTTACCTTTTCTCGGTTTTTCTTGACCTAAATTTTCCGAATGTACGCGATAAACGCCTACATCAACAAAGCGTAGTTCGCTTCTGTTCATTCCCGAGAAATTGTTTTTATTAATCATTAAACACATTTCTCTTAATCTATAAACATATCAGTATTATAAATAATAAATTAAAGTTCATAATCTCATGCTGTATTAGTATTGTGCAAGATTAAATTATTTTTAGATGCGATCATCTAATTAGCATGAGATTCCGATATTTATGATTCCGAGTCGTAACTGCCACAATGTATGCAAATGAATATGCAAATCTGTTTCACGTGATCGCCAGAAGATTGTATAAAAGCGGTTGCAAGCATTTGTAATTGGATCCTCTCTTTGCTTTCGCTCACTGGCTGATTCACGCTACTGTTGCTCAAATGAGCATGTAAATATTTTTCTATTTTTAAAGTTGTAATAGTAACTTTGTGCTTTTATATTTTTTTTTTGTTGCACTTAAAGAAATAAATGCCGTTAGCCGTAAATATTGTTGATTCTGATTTTAATCAACTAAAAGTTGTTGCATTAAAAGTCATATTAGTATTCGATTAGATTTAAAGGCCACTGCGTGATTATAGAATTTCTTTGAAGTAAAAATTCAGCCAAAGTTTTACGTAATATTTTTCAAAGAGATAGAAATCTCAATATAAAGAAACTGTATTGCAGTTTTTATTCCAATTATTCCTGAGTTGTTGTTAGCAGTGTATACAGGGCATCTCGAAAAATCCTGTAAAACCTTCACGTGTTAGACTGTCAGACAAGTTTTGCATAGGAAGTTGCAGCTGGAAACGCGACAGTAACGTGATCGGCCCACAAAGAAAGGAAGAAGATAGCAATGCTAAACATGGCTTTATCAACACACAAAACGCAGTGATGCGCATTAGGGAAAAGTCGCGGTTACATTGCAGATGTTCAAGATTCCTTATATAAGCTGCATGAGGTTTTGCGAATTCGACGCATGGATTCTTGATACTTTTAAATTTAGCAAGAATGTCACGGAGAAGGGACAATATTTCAACGATTCTGGCAATGAGGTGGACTTCCGATGCTGCATGTATATTGTATAACAGAGACTTCATGTATACCCATGGAAAGAAATCCATGAGGGGAGAAACAGTTGTCTGGAAAATGTCTGTCTAGGAAACACTCTCGGTACATGCATACTGCAGCTCATCCATGCAATTCACATAATGCACTCACATTAAATTTATATGACAGTACCGATACATTTTTCACGCGCAACTCCTTTATCTGAAATGGCGCTGAATCACGCTCTCCAACAAGCCTATGAATAGTAGTCGTCAGGCTCATTTCTGGAAACAACTTCCTGTGCAAAACCTCTTTGTCATGGCGGGCCAAAATTAAAGATTTTATGTAGCATTTTGAAATGTGCTGTTCAAATATTTTGGGTAAATGTAAAGATTACTTACTCTTGTTTATAATATGGAAAATATTTTTAAAAATATATTATCGTTTTAATTATTACAAAAGTTAACTTTTTATACTTCAAAAAAGTGAGACGAAATAACTTTCTCTTTTCGTCAAGAATACGCTGTTTTTTATAATTCAGTTATGGTAAAAAAAATGTGAAACAAAATAGTTTACCATTTAAATAAAAAAATTTACACAGTTTACTAACTTTAATTCATTACCTCAGAGGTTCTCATCTTCTTAGCATTTGAGGTCTAACTTTTCATACCAGCTTGATATTGAACCCTATATCATTCTTTGTTTTATTGATTTCATTTTACTATACCGATGGATAAAAATTAAAACAAAACTACTTCATGATACATATTAAGAATTTGTGATACATTGATGCAAGTTCTACTGAAAATAAACATAAAATATAATCCAAGTTCTGTATTTAGACGAAGTTTCACTCCCAACACTTCAAATTTAACAGTGAAAAACAATAAAATACTTCAAATAAAATCAAAATAACTCCATTTCAGTGCCTGTTTGAAAACGCACAAACATATAAGTTCGTTTGTACTCTGACAACCTTAAATGATTTCGCAAGTACCCTCCAGGAATAAATATTGACATGCGAATAACTTCCTTTATTGTTAGTTCATTAACATACCTGATCCCCTCCGCATGTCTTCTTGAGACAGATAAAGCTCTCAACAAGTAATCTACTGTTTACATTTTCTTTTGCAACTGATAGCGGTCATTCAAAAATCATCCATTTAGTGTGCGGGCATGGCACGTTTTCGAATGATGTAAAAACGCCTGAACAGACGGCAATGCAGGCAGAAAGGTTATTTTATTTCTTATATAACAATAAAAAGGAATCGTGCACAAAATTCAACTTAACGAAGATTAGAAACACTGCCTTGAAGTGAATTTAATATTGAGTATATTTCATTAAATGCATTTCATTCTGCGTTCAGGTTCACAAGACAAATCACTAGTTAATGCTAAAAATCTGTTGCTAACTGCTGATAAAAAATTTAGAAATATTTGTATTTTATAAATACAAAAGGCAAATTTTGTTTATCCCTCATCTTTGTTTAAAATCTCAGGGAATTATTACGTAGTAAAATAAATTGGCTGAAATTTCAGATTGAAGTTATTTACCTTAAAGATGGTTAGTGGAATTTCTGATATTTTGGTAAAATCTTAACTTTCTAATGGATATAAACAAAAGTTATGAGCATTTTCCACTGAAACAAGGATAAGAAATGAAAATAAAATTATTTTTGTGATTAACATTTTTGCATAAAAATGAATTTTAAAATGACGATTAATCTTAAATTAGATAACAAATAGCTCTAGAGATGAACAGAAATTATATCTACTATGCCTGTTACATGGTATTTTATTAATGGAAAATGATCATTTATGAAGTAATATAATATTATTTATTTAAAGTAACCCATTCGAAAAATATTTTAAAAATTTATTTGAAAGCTATTCAGCTCTTCCCTCTACTAACTCGTTAACCCACGTGGCTATATAGTATTCAAAGGTATATTTCAAATTTATATTTTATTTGTTAGTATCGTCTTCGACAGGATAAATAGAAATTAATTCTACGACTTCAAAAGGAAGACTATGTGCATTTTTTTTATAATTTATTCGTCAAACCTCATTGTTTCTCGCTAAGATTATTCGTATATTCATTCTCTAGAAACTGATAAAATATCTCATCAGTCGCAAGCTTCGTCAGTGGAGATGAGAAAAGTCTCATCACCTTTCTTTTCAATGATAGAAAGAGTTATGAAACACCACATAAAGTTAAAAATGTCGTTCTAATTAATAATATGAAGCCAATTTATTATGTATCATTTATAAATATATGCTTGTAGACCGACTATCTTCAGAAAAATGCCATTCTGAAATCATCATGAGTTTTTCCGGGAAATATTTATAAACTAACAGACTAAAATTATTTACTTAAAAGTTTACTCTGATTATAAATGCCTGACTTGACGTAAGAGAATGTGCCAACCAATTAATTTTAGCTGTCTTGCTTTATAAGGAATAGATATTAGGATCTGTGTTTGACATACAATTAGCGCTTTTTGAGAAATTTTTCCAACGACTCTCCAAAAATTGGCAATAATAAGTATGTCATGGTTTTATTTAAAAACAGTCTCAGAACCAGTATCAGTAACTTTCTCAATAAAATGTGCTATGGATGATTATTTACGTCAAACGATCCAGATGAAAGAAGAATGCAGAGGATTTTCATGGTATGTCTTCCTATCGTGAATTTTCTTTGGGTGTGTGGATATTAGATTGTCAGATTTATGCGACAATTGTGAGCGATTGCTACCTCTTTAAGACAGAAATAAACCGAGTTTCTCAAGAGGATGGATGTTTCACGGTCGATACATCATTTTTAATCGTAGTAAGAAATTTCAACTTGAATTTAAATCTATTTCCTTCTTCCTTTCAAGCAGATCATGTAAGTAAAGCTATGCACTTTGAATCTTCCCTACAGGTCATAAAAATCGTTCTTTTGTTAAGATACTGCATACTCTCTGCCTAATGCTTAAATAACCTTATGGTTATAGTTGCATGGGCATGGAGTGGTGTTATGTTATGTTATATACTCTCTCCTTGCACTTGCACATCTGTCATAAATAGTAAGACAGTTGTCAAAATATCATGGGAATGAAAAAATCAAGGCCCTTATTAGGTTGAATTCTTAATTTTTAAAATCGATAGGTCTTTCTCTAACTAGTTTGTACATAAGAGATGGCATCAAAAATTTTGGAGGCTAGTAGTGTAACGTGCCAAGCCACACACACAGTGACAAGAAGCACCAACATTCATAAGTCAGTGTGCCAAGAAACATCATACTGTGTGCTTCGTTAGCTGAGTAGCTCGTTCATTTGTTCCCAAGTGCGTTACCACCGTTGTGATCCCAACGTGAACAAAGACAGAATATGAAATTTTGCGTGAAACTCGGAAAATCCTGCCCCAGAGCGGTTGCACATGATGCAGCAAGTTCACGGCGTTGTAAGGTGTTTTGGGTTGCAAAAAAGGAAGAACTTCATTTAAAAGGCGATCAGAGATCAAACCGAATCGCAGCTTGTCGTGCTTCGAGAAATGGACTTCCAGGACACATTCTAAAAGTGGCGAAAACGTTGGTAACGCTGAATTGCGGTGCAAGATGACTACTTTGAAAGTGACAGTATGTTCACGTAAATAAATGAAGTAATTTCTTGAGAACAAAGTTAGTCTCACAACTTTTCTATACACCCTCATACTACTTACTTATATTGTCTTAAAGTGCATGTGTTAAATATAAAAAAAAATCACGACTGGCAATTTTTGAATAATTCTAAAACATTACAAGTGACGCATTCTTAACTGACGTATTAGCCCTAACAAAAAATGTCTTAATGAAAATTATGTTTTAAGTCCATTTTTTCTTTTCTTTCCGCATGCATGTCGTAGCAGCAAGCTGTAGTCTACGCGTCATTTATTTTACATTGCTCGTGCATGGAAAATGATATTATTTTCTGTAATTTCATTCGTAGAGCATGTCGATGCTTGAAAAAGGCTATTATTGTTTGCCTCTTTCATCACGTATTTGTTTTTAAAGTGCACCTGGTGTAGGTTTTGAACATTTGCATTGCAACATTTTCTTTTTATAAGCTTTATTCCAGTTTTGGAAACGATCTGCTGATTGGCTTCAGTAAAAGATGCAAAGTTTAATCATCTATTTCTAAATGCTAAATTTTAGTAATTTAACGAAAAAGAATGCTTCAATTTGTTCACATTGCAACCGCACTTGTAAAAAAAAGAGAGAGATGAGCTATCTTCAGCAATTTTTTTCTCACTAGTATACAAAAAAATTTAGTAAATATTAAGCAACGGTGCATAGTCGTTAACTGTTTGCACAAAAAAGTAAGCAAACACTTGCTTTATCGGTGTCAAAAATGTCAAATCGTGGCGTTATTGACTATGATAAAACAACATACCAATAATCATTTTCTGTCAATATATTTTTGAAGTTGTTGAACAATCGTATTACAAAAAAATTTACCTTGACGAACTGAAAAAAACTAGAAATTCAGCTTCGCATTTATCCATTTATTGATTAACTGAAGTAGTTAAGTTTGTCACTCATAAACAACTAGGAAAAATTTTAAAAGACAGTCATCGTTTATTTAATGTTTAATAGAACTTTAAAAATAGGTAAATGAAATTGAAGCATCTAATCTAAAGTGCTACAAATCGTTTCTGCGTGATTTTGTTTAATTCAGTAATATTTGCATCCAGTTTTGAAGCAACAAGAAAAACGGACCTCGTAATTTTGGTCATAAAACAAGGACGATGGTTGGCGCTCCCTCTTTAAACTTCCATCCACACCCTATATAAATTTTCTATAAATGTCAAAAATTTTAAATTACAACAAAATAAGAAATATGATACCAGAACTCATAGAGACTATGCAAAACTGGTGATCGCTAAAAAAAATAGTTTGTAAAAATTGAAATATAAAGTATGTAAATTGAACAAATATACATAAAATAATGAGTGCATAAATATTTGATGATAACCAATTAATGGTCTTGCAAAAATTTTACTTAATGCCATTAGCTTTGCGATTGGATCCCAAGTCTAGATTGGCTAGCATAGATTGATAGATTGGCACAGCATAGCTGAAACCAATTTTTGTGCCATTAAACGGAAACTTTCATTCCATTCCCAAGTCTAGAATTCAGTTGTATACGCCTACTGTAGTGGAAAGTTTCTGAACTTTTTACACGTTTTTAGAAAAGCACAATGCTTAGCATACTAAAAGTATCTTAAATTGGACTACTTAGCATACTAAAAGTATCTTCAATTGGAAGCAGATTAATGCGTTAGAATACTTATTTTGTTCAGTGAGTATTTACAGCGGCGGCGTAGCAATTCCAGATTCACCTATGTTTAAAAACTGGTTGTTACACATTTTTTCACTACAGAAGTGAATTTTGAAAACAAACAAGTTTAACTAGTGGAAAAAGTACCGAACTTCTTAAAACTTTTGAAGTAAATTTTAAAATGCCATGGTGAGAATTTCTTATTCACAAAATAGATTTGATAATTTTTAACGAAATTATTTTCTGAATGTGAAATATTAATCTGTTTTCGCTAAATTCTGAACAGTTGTTCTTAAAAGCTAGATTTATGGAAAATTCAACAGCATCTGAAGTTCTGGGGAATTCCACTGTTGAGAGTTAAAAAGCTCCTCTTTAACAAATTTATAGCTCCAAACGAGATATCTCGTCTGCCAGAAATATTCGCAAAGCGTCAACAACGACTTCTGATTACATCATTTATGATATTATTTACATCTATATTCGTTCTTAGCATGATATTCTTTCATATAATACGACGCATAATGTATAATAATATTTTAAAGCACAATAGTACTATTTTAAAGAGGCGTAAAACAGCCATGATAGATGCGTTAGAATAAAAAGAAATATAATTTTTCTCTTCCATACTTGTTACTTTCTTTATTATTGTATGTTAATTTATTAATTCAGGGCAGTGTGATAGAACAGATTGTAACCACTGAAAATATTTACGCTCGCAAGATAATGAGTTCGTGATAAAAAAACTCTTGTACGAACAACTTGATTTCTACTTCAACATGTGTGAAAAATTATGAATTCCGAAACCTTGAACAGACGATGAAGCAACATTTAGGGTCTATGAAGAAACAAAGCATTACAGAGACCTTATCAATGATAACGGACTGAATTCAGACTTTGCATTGAAATCGAGTTCGAAGATCTGAAGAAGCCTCATTTTTTCATCGATAGCTATAAACACGAATATCGATAAAAATACAAAGGAGCGGGCAGTGTTATTGACTGATATTAACTACGTATTTTCTTCTCAACCAAAACAATGTGAGCCCCAAAATGATGTGGTCAGCTTAACGTTTAAGCGAACGAACTTGAAAAGAAAGGGAAATATTTTGAAGTGACGTTTCAAGGTGAAATCTTTGTTTACAAACAGTTGTCAATGTCTAATGTTCTTATACATATTTCAATAAATGTAGTACTCATAATACGTTTAAAATCCAACAGAGAATTTTTGTCCGATTTTTACTTTTTGTATACCAGATAGAGAAAAATTCGATCTCGAGATTTTGATGAGATCTCCACGCCTTAATTCTCCCTGAGTCCAATAAAACAATTTTCGAAATTACGTCTGTCTGTGAGTAATAAATCAAAAACGCATCGAGCTTTACAAAATTCGGTAAGTTAAATCTTCATACAAAAATCCCAGGCCTTATCAAATTTTGGACGAAATCATGGACAGCCAGGCCGTCCATGTTCACATGAATACCGTAACTCAAAAAGCATAATAAGTGAGATAAATAAAATTTAGTACGTGGTTTTAACATCAATATATTAAGTTACATCTGTATCAAAGTTTAGACCCAGACGATCAACCGGAACGAGTTCAAAATATATATCCAGTTTTCTTCACTATACGACGAAGGTAAGCACAAAACGCGCCATAATACGGAAGTATACGAGAAAGTCGAGAAGAGAACACTCTAGCTGATTGAAAAATGTAAGTAGTAATGAAGTTAATTCTTGTAAAGTCACTTTCCCATGACGAACGTAACTACGCGTGCTATTTAACATTTAACCCCTTCTTGGTCCGTTTTTTTTCCGAATTTCCGACCCCAAAAAAAATAAAATTTTTATTGCTAAAAATTAATATATGCTCTATCCTGAATTCGAAAATGCAAAATATTTGTGTCAGTAAGCAGTTTTTACTTGACCTACTGGTGGTCATACATGTGACATCCCGTTCGCTGATCTCCAGTTTTCCCTGCAATGCATCCGAGTTTTAAATTAAAACAAAATACTCTCCGATAATATATTTTTCAAATCTATTGCTTTGAGGTATTTAATATAAATATCTGCATGAGAATAATTATTAATGATATGTAAAAAATGTTTCTAAGATGGTTTTACACCCTTACCATGAAAACAGCTTTGCAATCTTTCTTAACCATCAGAGCGTAGAAACCACATTAAAATCATTTATTGTCGATTATTTTAGTGCTTACATTGTCAAAAAAATAGCAATAGCAAAAAAATAAGTAGCGTCGAATTCACTTTCAACAATGCAGTGGGAACGAAAATGCCGAACGTGTGACAAGAAGGGGTTAATTACACTTCGTATTACGCTGTGCTATGGCTTCACGTCCTTTTCCTTTCCTAAAGTGTGCAATAGATTCCAAAATTCAATTAGCACGGCGCATTTAACACGCATAACGTAAGTATAAATTTAGTACACTGGAAAGATTACAAATAATAGACAGAATTTTATATAACAAGTTTGTAAAATAAAAGTTGTAGAATTAAATTTTTGTGTGTTACATAAATTGATACCGTTTTCTCCCCGCGACCCTACTTTTACTATCTTAGCGATTTTCTTTTCAATGAAACATTGCTAATTTTACCAGATGTTTCTTTTCTCACACGTGTATTCTTCAGCACTTTCTTTCGCATAGGGGAAAAAAATATTGAAAATTCTTATTTTCTATGTTGAAAACTTGCCTCAATCCTTTTACAACTGATTAAATTAATGTAAAACCTAATTTAAAGGAAAAGCATTTTATCACTTCCGAAATAGGGCGATATTAGAGGAATATGTTTCGTTTAAAGTCTCTCGACACATTTATAAAACATATCTTGCGTTAAAAATTAGTATTAATAAACCACCCAAAATTATTATTATAAATAAATTGCAGACAAAACTGATATCAAATTGAGAAAAGTACCAACAAAATTCGTTCATGGTTTTTGTCACGAAGTTGAAAATAGGGTTATTTTGTAAGAAAATGAACCGCGAACCCTATCTCTTTAGAAGTCAAAAGTAGGAATAAATTATAGATTCTTTATTTAGAACTGAAATCCATTCTCCTCGGTAAGCCTACCGGATCTTCTTACGTCCCCTTCCAGCTCCGAAAACAATTTGGGCAAAGTTTCAGTATAAATAATGTGCTGATAAGTTTTTAAAATTTTTATTGTAATTATTTTTCCGTGATGAATTCAATGTTTTAGTTTTAAACTTCGCATTGAAATTCTTCGTCTGAAGAAGAAAGTGATAAAGAAATTGAATCATGTGAGAACAAGAAAGGATAGACGTCATAATGCAGCCTCTCAATTTTTTACAAATTTTTGGTTATCTTATATTAGGTGGCCACAGTGGCCTACTGGTAAAGTCGCGGCTTCAGGGCAGAAAGGTTCCAGGTTCGAAACTGATTCCACTGACGTAATGGCCAAAGCCCCTCCCACTGATTTTGAAAGCTTTGACAGTGGGTGCCAGAGCCGATGCCACCCTCATCATCTGACCGCAGTTAAAAATTGCTAGGTTGTCACAAAATAACCTCGTGTTGTTTCGGAACGGGACATTCCTGTAAATAAATTTATATTAGGCAACCACTTTATATTGTATCCCCTTGTCTTTTTATTGTTTTTACCATTAATATCACTCCTGACAAGAAATTGCTGAAAATCAGAAGAAAACCTTCAGCAAGACGTGACGATTCCAAAAATTGGCTTTGCAGGCGATTTCCCCCAAACAAACTGAGTAGAAGGTAATCCTATGTTAGTACCATTTCAAAAATTTTATTAATAGGTACTTTGTTCACAAAGCACATAGTTCACCACAGAATATTCACAAAAGCTTATAATAAGTGTAGTAGAATTTGACATCGTTTCAGACTCTGATTTCCTAAACATTAAATTACGAAGTTAAGATGTTAAATTCGTCGAAATTTTTCAAATGATCTTCCTCTAGCCAGCTAACGCGAGTAGTATTAAAACAGATCTTCATGTGATTTAATTAATTTAAAATGTTTTTTTTTAAATTTATGACTTCTGGAGTAAACTTTAGATAACAGATCGTTGATCAATATTAGACTAATTATGCCCTGAAATTTTTGTGGTTAAAAACTTCTGAGTAATCGAGTACATAGTAGTATAATTCTTAAGAACTACTTTGGTTATATTTTTCTTTCAAAATTTAACACAATATTTACATCTTAAACGATAGATCCTACTCATAATTCTTTTCGTTTTAAAAGAAATTGATAGTTCGGTCATCAAGTCCTTAAACGTTACTGTTCACATCCATACAGGTTATTCAGAAAGTTATAACTTCATTAATATATGTGAGACAAATAATTCTTAAAATGGGTTAGAAAGCTCGTTATATCTAACTTTTTTTGAGGGGAGGAGCTTAAATATTTGTGTTGGAAAATCAATTTAAAATATATTTATTTTTAAAAACCACTTTCGCCCATGGCTTCAATAGAAGAGAAAGTACACAACATATGTCTTAGAAATTTCTCATTCTCGTAATGATTTAGTTTAGTTTCGTTATAGTATTAACGTCCCGTTTTTGAAGCAACGTGATGGTTATTTTGGGTGCACCTTAAGATTTTGAGCCGCGGTAAGACGGCGAGCACGACACCCGAGTCGACACCTGTCCTCTTCAAACTTCTCTGCCACACCAATGGAAGGACATTTCACCCTCATCTTCTACGCCAGATTTAGCGTGGTACAAGGCCCACATATATGAGGAATCTGGTAGGATCTGTTTTCGAACTGTAATGTTCCGGTCCCAAAGCCGAGACCTCACTACGAGACCACCGAAGCCCTACCTCTTAGTGGATATGGAATTTCTATATGATATTTCTTTCCTGTGTTGATTTCTGAGCCTTCTTTGGACAAATGTGGTAGATTTTAATTCAGCCAATTAAAGAACACAATTCACAATTGAATCGGCAGATTGCAGATGGGAACAAGTCCCATTCTTGGCGAAATTTTTTTAAAAAATGCTTTCCTACTTTTCTTATTCATAGTTATTTTTAACCAAACTATTTTATGAGATTCTTTACATAAGTGGCTACCTTAGTGATTTTCATTCCTTTTCTGCGGCTAACAATGACCGTCAATATGATATCACACGTTATGTGCGTTTTGATTTGTTAGCACTTGTTGCCTTTTCCAAAATGCTGATTCAATTCTAGTGATGGCATAGGTCACCATAGTGATCCTTAAAATAGTTAATTTTAAAAGGAAATTTTTAAAAATAAAGATTCTAAAGACAAAAAAGACTAGGTGTGTCAAGCTTCCTATTCTTTTTATTTTCGAATTCTTTTTCAGGGGTGATTGCGTTCAGGATTTATACGGAATTCCGGATTTTTTACCTTCTCAAATCCGGAATTTCAGGATATTTTTAGATTCACTCTCTGTCTCAAATTTTGATTTAGAACAAATATATATTTAGGATAGTGTAACAATCTTAGATTATATCAAAATCAATGAAGAAGTCAAACTTCTTGTCGAAGTAAATTAGTGAAAATCCTGTCGTTTTGTTAAAAAATTTGGGAATCACAATTATTCGAAATTATGTCGAATTTTTACAGTACCATAAATTTCAGGATTTTTCAAATGGAGTCGCAATCGCCACTGTCTTTTTGTCATATATATTTACGAAATTGCACTTGTATTAAACTGGACACGAACTTAGTGGACATCCTGTGCACAAACGACGTAGTCCGAAGGCGATTACACTTGGTACAAACTTATCTCAACCTCGTATTCTGACCTTACTATCATAACAACGACCTGCAGATCTATACTTTTTTATCGTTCCCGTGCTCTCTCTCCGGAATTGAGCAACGCTGCTTCGTTCCCCCCATCTTTTGTATTCTAGAAGTAGCGTCTCACTCTCGCTATGAGATAAAGTGGCGGAGATTCATCCACTTCTATAAAAAGATTCCGATCGTTTCTGTTTCGGGGAAAATGACGATGCTCGATGCGTTCGAAGAGTTATGCCATTTCTTCTGTGGCTGCGTGATTGGTAACCCTAAAAGAGGTAAATATCATTGTTTGTTTTGGCTTTGTTTTTGAATGGACATTATTTACTCTCGTTTTCAAGAAGTACGGAATTCAGTCCGTTTCTTTCAAAATATAATCCTTTTTAAATTTTACTTTTTTGTAATTGGATGAAAGTTGGTGTTTATGCTCTAGATTTTGAATTAGATCTTGAATTTCTTCCTAATTCTTGAATATCTTTTTAATTACTTTTTATTAATATTCTGTGTGCTATTCTTCGTATGATACTTCTATGTGCTGAAATTTTAAAGTCTATTTTATTGGCATTTTCTGTGCATGTTTTCATCAAATTGTTAAAAGAAAAATATTATTATAAATTAAAGCATTTTCTAAGAAAATGTATATGAAAATATGGGACTGTGCATAATTTTGAACAAAGGTTATAAATTTTGATATTTGTTGATCAAAAAAAAATTTAATGCAATAAAAAAGTTTTGAGAATAATCTACTTCTTTGATAAAAGCATTATAATAGATTGTGCATCCAGATGGCTATTTTCACAGAATGTGGATATTATTAATAGCTTTTCATATTTAGTGTTTGAATATAACTTAGCAAGTCCTTCGTTTTTATTTTTCAAGATTTGTGGGTAAATGACAGAATTTTGTTTTTCAGTTTTTTTAACTAATTGTAAAGGTTAGTTCTTTATTTATCAATATGTTTTCTTAAATCTTGCAACAGTATGGAAGCTAAACAAAAAGGAAAAAGTTTCCTACGAATTTCCTGTTTGGATTTAGAAGCAACATAATAAAACAAAAATACTGATAATAACAGCAATGTGTAAATATTTACAATACTACATTCCAAACGCTGTTAATCTACTACGCTGCAAGTTGCAATTACAGCTGGAACGATTTGATTTTTTGAAATATTCATGAAAATTTAACTTTTTATTAAAGGTATATTGTTAGAAATTCTCATAATCTCGCTTTTTTTGTTATTTTGAATATACATTCTTATATTTTCTATTTATTTTCATATTCAGTTATTTCGAATATTTCAATTATATTCTGTAAAATAATTGCTTCAAATTGTATTCGCACCTGAAATTTAGAATAGCTATCATCATGTGTGATATCATTGAAAAGTCTGGATTAAACGATAATTCAGATACGGATAAGCCTAATTTTTTCCATTTTTTATACTGTATATTACATTTAGGATAACTTACTATTAAAATGGAAAATTTAATAATATTATAAAGTAAAACATTTCTTTCTTTCGGTGAATAAATTTACTAAAAGAAGATTATAAATAAGAAGATAAAAATTATTTTAAAGATAAAATATTTTCCAGTCACTCCCTTGCATATCAAAAAAATGAAATTTTATACCAATAAATTGTACAATGTTAGTAAGTTGTATAGTTAATAAGAGTTTCTATCTTTTAAAAGAAAATGGAAATTAATATGTTCCCATATAATTTGATAAGTAATATAATTGCATTAAAATGGATATTTAACTTAATAATTCAGTTATTTATTGTTTTATAAGATTATTTAGTAATAAATACTTTATGAGATAATCAAACTGTTCAAACTGAGTTTCGCTTTTTTATGTTGTTTTACTCCTTGTATCTGCTTTAATCCATTTAGAGATGTTTCAAGTAGGAAGAGGCTTATTTGTAAATAAATTACTATTTTCTACAATATATTTAGCTGTAAATAAATTATTACTTTCTATAATACTAAAAAAGTGAAATATTGCAATGATAAAAGTATAGTTGTTACCGGCAATCTATAGAATACTTAGGCATTTTATAGGAAGCCAAAAACTGGCCAGCAATGCATGAAACGATTGACATTTCACACATTTCTTAGGCATTCTATATAATGCAAAATGACAAACCGACAAAGTATGAAACACGTCGCCGATTCGATTTTATAAAAAACTAGCTGTAACCCGTGACTTCGTGCGCGAAGAATTTGAAGTATTAATTTTTTTAAATTCACGAATGTAAATGTTTCGTTACATGTTGAAAGGGAAAATTAAAAGTTTTGACGGTTGATAATACATTATTGGAAGACTTACAGGAGTGTTTGCTGTTATAGTTAGGTAATTTGTTATTTGTTTATCTATGCTAATACACTTTTGTATACTACGTTGGTTTTTTTTTACGTTTTTTGCACGGATGTAGAGGTTTTGTGGTCTGGACACACGTGAACACGCCACATATGTTGCCTATGGGAAAAATATGGTTTTCGAAATGTACGCCTGCCCCTGAGCCTACCTTTTGAAATTGGATGGTAAATCCTTCGGTATTAACGGAATGCGTGAAATTAAAACACTCTCACGACATTTGGACCTAGGTGTGCAATTTGTAACCGTGCGCAGTTTCGGTACATCGAGGTTACGTATCAATAGTACTGGCACACCGACTTTTAATATCAGCTTGTCGGAAGGTACCCCTGACAATTCTAAGGAGTTCAAGAACTCTACAGGATATGATGTTACTTGTAACATATATTTTTTTTATTTATCTGACCTAAACTTTCATTAATCAGTGCCAAAATTACTAATTCAACAACCATTCTCTATTCCTCATATATTCTCCGTCACTGTAAATTACATCACTGTACTCAATGGTATCATCAGGCCCTTATAATCTGTGCACCATCCATCATGCTATATGTCATCCACTTCTACCATTTAAAATAATACATAAAACAAAATACTATATCGTCGCATATTTTCCTTTAGTTATAATTAACTTTAGTTTCTAAATTTTAATCTAAAAACTCTTGCAGCTATATTATATCTATCAATAGATTTCTGTCCCGGCGTCAATTTGTCGACAGCTTCTTGAATAAAATCTGATATGGAAAAGTATAAATCACTAAAATTAGATAGACTGCCAACTCGAAAAATAAAAATCAAGCGTCGAGTTGAGTAATTACATTTATTATTCCATTAATAAATTATTTGTTTATTTTCTCAGAAAGATCATATAATAGCGGCTTTTTTTATGATCACGTGATGTTTGACATTCAAAATAAGTTATACCACGTGTAGTTTGGCCGTGAAAGCGTAACAAACAGACAGACACACTTTCTCATTTAATATATTATTAAGGATTTATTATTTCTTAGGAAACGCAGGTAAAAATGACAGGTAATATGAACTCTGCGGTGATTTTTTAATCTAATTAAATAAGCTTTAGAATTCTTTAAGAACCAATGGAAACATTGCCAAACGATATTTGAAAAAAAATAAACAGAAAAAATAATGGTAAAGTAATTACACCCGTTGCCTAGCAACTCATCAGTATCAATTCTAGTATCATTAAATTTGATTTATTTTAAAATCGTCTGCGTGTCAACTTTTTTTTTAAATTTTGAAACATTAATTCAAATTGAAGGAAAAATGTCACAGATATAAAATTGATATCATTAAAAAGGTAAAGTTTTGAACTTTAAGATGGTATAAAAATAATTTTCGGGGGATAATTTCCTCCGAACTTACAGCGGAAAAACGGTTTCGGTTACTTTTTAATTAACTGACTGTTTAATTAACTTTAGCGCTTTAAAAAGTTGACAGTAATCTTACCCTAGTCTTAATTAATAAGTGTGCAAAGTTTGGTTGAAATCAGTGCAGTGATTTAGGAGGAAATGTGGAACATAGATACAAACATACATACAAACATACAATGACTTTTATTTATATTAAGATTAAGATAAAATTAAGTGCAATTCAACGCAAGAAGTAGGTTCATGTTTCATTTTGTTTTCTTTAATAAGAAAGGCGTACATTTTGTTTTGTACAATTTTCATTTTTCTTTACATATTTTGAATACAAATTTTTTAATGGAGCTCTTTCATTATTTTTCAAAATAGCATCTTTATTTTTGACGAATGTAAGTCTTATAAATGATAGCCTTATCATGAACTTTTTTCATACTTTGCCTAAATAGCATTTGCCATTCTATAGACTAGGTATTATATACAATGCCCAGGGAAGTATATAAAATTATCATATTTCATACTTTGCCTAAAAATGCCCGGCATACTATAAAATTATCATATTTCATACTTTGCCTAAAAACGCCCGGCATTCTATAAAATGTCTAAGTATTCTATAGAATGCCTGCGTGTCATACATTGCCGGTAATATAGTAACAAATTTCCGCATTTTTGTATTGATTGTCAAATGGCATTGACAAGAAACGGAAATGTAGATATGTTACTAATTTTAAACTCTAAAATGAGTCATTCCTTCTTGATTTTACTTATTACTATCTTTTCATTCAGAAAAAGATTATAAATTTTAAATGAATCATTGTACAAAATTTTATAACATTCTTTTATGAAACATTTCTATCCGAAATAGATGTGAATCATATTCTTTTATTGATATTAGTGGTAACGCATATCATTAGACTAGTTTAATTTTTGTGACATTAAGTTAGAGACTCCATATAGAATTTAGTGTTTTCTTTTTATACTTTACAACAGAAAGCATCCCAGATGTCTATTGAGAAGGAATCCAACACTCTTCTGTATAGGTATACTTGTCCTTTATTTTTCAAATCACTGTAGAAAACGATACGAGAATTATAATGAATAAATTATTAAAAAATATAGATACTATTAATGTTTATCAGTCACTGGTTGACTTCTATTTAATTTTGTCATTTTGAGAAAATAAGAAATAATAATAAAAAAATTGTTAATGCAAAACTTAAACACTTTGGGGGTGTATTATCATGCACAACACGTTGCTGATTCGGCTGTTTTTTATCATCTTTCCAAAGGATTTATGTATTTCTTGCAACGACAAAAACAAACAAACTGTGTTGTCTAGATAAATTCGTAAATATACTCATGCTCTCACCTCGACTTTCTGGTCTACTTCTACAATATGGCACTGTTTGTGTTTGATTCGGTCATATAATGTATAGAATATAGCAGTTTGAAACAGCACCTCTGCCCGTTAACCCATTACCTGCCAAAACTCTATTATTTTTCAACAAAAAATTACATTAATATGAAAACAAGAATAAAATATGAAAGAAAACGCTGTTTCTGAAATTTGTAATTAAACTGATTAATTAATTTTTAATTAGAATGAATTATCTTTTTAATTAGAAAATTATTTTTATTGGATTTGTACCTTTTACAGAAGTCAGCTCAACATTCAAAACCAACAGTCAAAGCTAAAATTTGCAGTATTTAAGGGAAAATAATTAGAAAACAAGCGTCCCAAAACAGAAACAATGGCAGATGATGGGTAAATCCATTGGATCCAAAATTTGATACAGTTCTACAAATTTGCCTTCAGGATCAAACACTATTTTTTTCTAGTTCTTCGCAGTTCTGAGTTACAGCTTTCACGTACACAAGGACAGACAAACAGACAGGCAGTCAACCCGATGACAGAATTAATCCAAAATTTGACACGCATCTGTAAATCTCGTGATAAAAGCAATATATGAAATTCGATCCATCTAGCTCGTCCCATTATCGTGTTTACGTGCACTTGGACGGACAGACAGACAGTCAGACTTCCCATAGATGGATTTTGTTAGAAATTTGATGGTAATTTACAGTTTTTCTATGGAAATTCCATAACAAATTTCGTCCACCTAACATGTTACATTTGTAGTTATCTTGTTCTCAGACAGACATGATTCCAAAAACGTCTTTTGTGGACTTAAGGAAGTTTAAAATGTGGAAATTCATCAGAATTTTCATCGGAATTTTGCGACGATTTCGATAAAGTAAAAAAAAAATGTATTTAACATAGTGATAAAAAAAATCATCAAAGTAACTATTTTTCATCTGATAGATGTGTCATCTTTTAATGCATAAAATTGCATCAAACTTAACTCTTCTTTATTTTTAAATCCCAATTTGCCATTTTATAACAAAAAATTCTAGCATGAAAAATTTGATTTGTTACCTCATCTTGCTGCGGCTGATTTTGTGTTATTATTATTATTTGCGAACTGAAATTTTATGTTCGCAGTTCCTATAATGCGACATCTCTATCTTTTTACTACCGATTCTGTGTTATTATTAAGTTGTATTATCAAATTAACTCTTCTTTTTTTTAAATTCCAAATTGACATTTTATAACAAAAAATTCTATTATGAAAAATTTGATTTGTTGTTTCCTAATCTTTCTGCGGCTGATTTTGTGTTGATATTATCATTATTTACGAATTGAAATTTTATGTTCGCAGTTCCTATAATGCGGCATATTTATCTTTGGAATAAGAGCGAAGTGCACCCTTCCGTTCAGTTCCCCTTATCAAACAAAGATACAATAAGTTACATTTGCTTTCCTCTCTGCTTATCATTTTATAAACATTAAGAGATATATCACGTTTTGCAAGTAGCTTGATATATTTATCGTATTATATAATAAAAAAACGAGCTGTTTCTTACGTATCTGACGAATATTACTTAATATCCGCATAAACTTTTACTAGTAGATTTTTTCCCTTCTTAAAAACATATTTTAAGTTACAGTTAATCAGATAAATGACCAACAAAACTTAAGAGGACAGATTAACTTAGAAAGTTACGATTGCCGAATCTTCGTCCCGGATTGAAAAAGAAGCTCCGGATTCTTTCCAATTTATAATAAAATATCCTAAATCGTTCAGTTTTTACATTTACTTAAATATTATTTTAAAAGAATTAATTCGATTTATTTTCTAAAAATTAGCTTCTAAAGAATTCCCCTTCTCAATTTAAACTATATATAAAATATATTCACCTTATTTTAGTAAACGATTCAACGTCAATATCGTAAATCATTTAATATTAGTAAATTCTGTGTATATGTCGGTGCTATCATTAGTGTCTATGATAAATGAACCAAGCATTCCGAATTTTGGCTTACTGCCCTGAATTGATACCCTCACAGCTAACATCTAGAGCATTCGGGATCTATGTTCAAATAATCAGGTTAATTTAAGGAACCCCGTCTTTAATTTAAAAGGAAAGAAGCTGTCTTAATCCAGTTAAATACAAAATAATCTCATTGTTTAAACTTCAAGACATTCGATCATTTAACCCTTTATAAGGCCGTTGTAAGTATAATTGCCACCAACTTCATCAATTTGTAAATGCATTTTTTAATGTTAGCATCAGTTCTCCCCAATTTTTCGCTGAAACAAAAACTGAGATGTTCCAATTTCTTTTCTCAAATCATAACGAAGTATCAGGACTTGATAATTAATTATTAATTAGCAAAATTAATTAATAAAATATTAATGTCATCGAATATTCTAAATTAATTTCTTTTCTTAAATGAATCTCAATCCAAAGCCATTTTACTATAGCACTACTAGAAAAAATAGCCCTTTAAAGGGTCAATAGAAATTATCCATAGTCATATCAAGATTTCACATGATTCTACTAGGGCAGCTTTTCTACATATTGCCTTCCAGAATGACCCTACGATAGTATTCATTATTTATTACCCATACGATAGTATTCATTTATTTATTGATTCTTTTGAAAAAAAGAAAATTCATAAAATGAGTTTTTTAGTACTTATCGCTCGCATTTCCACAACGCAGATACAATAAAAGAGCAATTCCTTTTGAAGAAACTACTTTTGTAGTCCAATTTAAACAACTTTGTGCTTAAAATTGCTAGTTTATCAAATCGTATGAAATAGTCATGTGATCGTGTGTATGTATATGGTTTATTATATTTCAGATAAAGCAATAGAAATGGGAAAGGAGAAATAAAACTTCTGAAATGAATTGTTTATAATTTTGCTAAGGTACTTTATTCTAAAAATTTGTCTACATTCTTAATGGAAATCTGAAAATATCTTATCTGAAAAGTAAGCGAAGGTTTCTTAATTTTTTTAAAATTCTGTTCAAGTTACAAAAAAAATTCATGAAAGAAAATTGCTTTCGTGCTACCCAATTTATTTAAATATTAAAATAAACCACTGAATCTCTGTTTAATATTATAGTTAGCTAAATTTATTTATTTGGTAAATTATAATAACAAGCTTCAACTTCAGGTGACTTTTGACGTGAAAACTTCTTTCCGCTCGTTTCAGTGATAGTCGGTTGAACTTTCTTGTGTGACAAAATATCGTCAGATTTGAAACGCTAATAACTACAAGACTAATAATGCGAAAATGGTTGACCCCACAACGGATAGATCTTATCTGTAAGAGTTTGTCGCATAATATTTTTTTGCCTGTGACGTCATCGTACCAGTGTATGCGCAGTGATTGTTATGAATTCTCTTTATGTAAGGTTATAAATAAGTATATCGTGGAAACGCGTTTAGGTAGGAGGTTAATTCTAGTGTCATTTTAAAGAGCTTGAGGAGTATTACTAGGACCCAAAGTGAAACAGTAAAAATATTTATCAGAATAAAAGTAAAAATCAGTATTAAATTGTAAATTTCAAACTCCGCATGTTTTTTTATTATAACAAGCAGAGTTTTCTTTCGAATTCTACAAAACTTACTGAATACTTGACAATACGTAAAAGAAACATTGTATTAAAATTTGAATATTACGGGAAATATGAGCACCTGTAGTAAATAATGTTTTACTGCGCATACACGAAATGTAGTTCTATATACTGTCAACAGATGCGCGATCAAAAGCTACTCTAAATAAAACAATAGAAAGGCGCAGTTCGGGTCCGCGCCATAGATTTTTCGTGAAAACGCCGAGATAAAATCATAAAACAAGTATTTCGTATTAATATGTAATTTAATTATCAACCTCTTTAATACAATATTTACACAGAGTAGTATAATGGTTACAGAAAAGATAAATCACAAGTTAATCGCATGTAGCAAGGCTCTGTGGTAGCTTGTGATTTATCTATTCTGTAACCATTCTACTACTCTGTCTAAATACTGGATTAAAGAGATTGATAACTAAATTACATATTAATACGAAACACTTGTTTTATGGTTTTATCCCAACGTTTTCACGAAAAATCTAC
Organism: Araneus ventricosus; assembly: GCA_013235015.1. NCBI lineage: Eukaryota > Metazoa > Arthropoda > Arachnida > Araneae > Araneidae > Araneus > Araneus ventricosus. Next base: position 292,951 of record BGPR01001105.1, read on the forward strand.
TGCGCGGACCCGAACTGCGCCTTTCTTATGTTTTTTCGGTTATTTTTGCTCTTACTAATATTGATAAATTTAACAGAAGTACACTCTATCAAAATTTTTTCTTGACGTGAAAATTTATATGCACTATTGCAAGTGGGATCGAAACTGATAGTTTAAAAACTCTGAAGAGCAAGCAACAACCTACATTGTATTGATGTTTGACAATGCATTTTTAGGCTATCTCCCAGCTCGCTATGTCCTTTCTTTCCTCCTGATATGGGCAAAATGCCTGGAATATGCTCAGAGAGTGTGCCTGAGCGTGACGATTGTCGCGATGATCAACCACACGGCCCTTGATGCAGGCACGAATGACTCAACTTACGATGATGACACCTGCGATGCGATTCAAGGAATCAACGCCACAACGCCGGAAGAAGAGGTAAAACATCTGCTATATGGTTGAAAAAAATTTATAGTCTAAGCATACTCAAATTGAAAGCATTTAGAAAGCTCTAAGCGGCTGTGCCACCAATGAATGGCGTAATAAGCATTCTTCTTTATGGACAGAAATAATACATGCATGCAATACCTCAATATATACATGCAATACGATGCTTTGGTACAATCGGCAGAAACTTCGTCATATTATACAAATTCAGTTATAAAAATTGAGTTTTATTTCAGAAAATATCAATTACCGATACTTTTAACTAAATTCTTGTCACATATATAAATTATTTTTCTATACATTTGGAATAAATTCTAGACTATTTTAATGGGTGTAATGATGCATCATGGCCGTCAACTTTAGTTGTCTTTGATTATAGTAAATATCGGAATTTTTTATTAATCTGCTTTAGTTGTGGGTGCAAAAAGTGGAATTCAAACGATGAGGAATACATATTTTCCATTTCTTTATGCTATTATATCTGCTTTATTGTACCGTTGTTTCTGCCTTATTATGCTATTATTCATGCTTTAGTATGTTTTTCATGAATCTTTACCGCAATTTATATTTTCATAGTGTTTCATACCCAAGATGAAAACTTTAAATGAGGTTAACATCGTTAATTTTAAACGTGCGTTTGATAAAAACCGTAAGCTGCCGAGGGTACACAATTTAGGAATTACATTGATACACAATTTAGGAATTACATCCATACACAATTTCGGAATTACATTCGTATACAATTTAGGAATTACATTCATACACAATTTAGGAATTACATTCGTATACAATTTGGGAATTTGTGTATGAATTAATATGATTGCTGAAGCTGTATGCACTTATTTTGATTCGCATATTATTGAGCTAATATGGCCCGATAGCCCATACCAAATACTAAATGGTGTGACTTCAAAAACAAGTATTTATCTGACGTCTAAAACATATTTTTGTTTCTACCGAACAAATAATGATTTGAAAATTTTGGAAGTGACGTGGCAATAGGAAGCATGGAAATTATAAATGTCCCAAGCATCATATACTTTGAAAAGTAAATATTCGTGTGTTTATTTTGCTTTTCAAAGCCAAGGTTTTATTTTTAAATTCTGAAAATTTTAGTTTAATTATTTGTTGTTGTCCAGTTTTCTTTGGGAACAGTTTATAATTTTCAAATTAATTTAATACATTGCAACGAAAAGGAAATATATGAATAGAACAGCCAGTAATATTTCAGACTTAGATTATTATTAAATCCATTCTTTGAGAAATAAATTTTGGAGTTGCCTAAAGAAATAGACTTTCAGAATTACTTGTTGTTTATTGTGTGCTTAATGAATTAGAAAATAGCTAATAAAATTCAGTCATTTTTAATTATTATTTTATCAATATTTTAAATTAACTTCTTTTTCTAGGGTGATTTTCTGTGGTCACCATCCACGCAAGGCATGATCCTTGCAGCGTACTTTTACGGTTATGTGTGCACGCAGGTGGTTGGAGGTCGTTTCGCTGAAGTCTTTGGCGGCAAATGGGTGCTGGGACTCTCCATTCTGATAGCCTCATTCTTAACACTCGGCACACCAATTGCGGCTGATATAGGTGTAGCTGCAATGGTTGTTGTCCGTGTTATGATGGGAATGATTCATGTAAGAACTAAATTTACCAATTTTTGCTCAATGGTGTTGAGATTGTTAAAATTCCGCTGTGGGTTTTTTATTTGGTTAATATTTCCCTTCCCTTTTCTCCTGCCCATTACCGAAAAGTAAGACACTATTTTAGAAATCAATGAAATCTCAAACTAGCATTGCAAATTCAACATTTTCGTCGGGGCTTATTGTGGCTGTTCAGCTGCTTTTAAGTCATTTGAATCGCTGCTAATAACTCTTAGAATAGGTCTGCAGAAACAATAAAGGGATTTCCCACATTTAAGCATTTCTAGTTTGTCTTTGAATACAAATTTTAAAATCCAAGCAGTAATTAAAGCCCTTCAGGATGTCAACATGTTTATAAAAAAAAGCCGAAGTATAGCAATGAAACAAGGAACTGCAAGAAATAATAAGATAAAATTTATCTTAAATGAAAATGTTAAAATCGAACTTCCAGTGATTTAGAGAATTTTCGTAATATATTTTCTTGTGTGACTGTTCAGTTGGGATTGGATTTGAAATATTGTGATTATTTTCTATGTTATCTAAGCTGTACTGCAATATAAGATTTAGCCTTTAGATAAAGCGGCAATTTAAAGCTGAAATAGAGAATTACAGTAATACTTTTATTCAGCTGGATTTGATCAATGCTCCCTAATCACAGATTTTGCTAGACAATGCAGATTTAAATACTATTGCAAGAGTAGTACTACTCTTAATCTTAAAATCCTTAAATCTTAAAATGATGTGGTATTTTGGACAGTCAACTCTTTGAAAAGTAGAACAAACAAACAATTGATCTAATATTCCAAAATTCGATGCATATTCGATATGAAAACAATTTCAGAGATAAGTTTTACTTTTCAGTGCATGCTGATCCCTATAAAAGTGATATTCCAACCATACCCCAATGCAACCCCCTAGATCATCTTTGAATTATTTTAACCCAGTGCTCTTATGACAAACGAAACTGAACCATTGAGCTTTATTAGACTAACGCTAAATACTCCAAACCATTAGGGTGTTTGCATGCCCACAGCATTTGCCTTGTTCGGTCACTGGGCCCCGGTGGAAGAGAAGAGCACTCTCATAGCTCTCTGTGTGGTCGGAGATAACATAGGAACTATCCTCACCATGCCTCTGACTGGTTACCTCTGCGAATATGGATTTGCAGGAGGTTGGCCTTCTGTCTACTACATACTTGGTAAGTGTTATTATATCAGCTCAATGCAATCAATTCAAGTGACATCACCGTCGCATGCAAATGTAAATGCGCATGTCATCCAATATGCATCATTTAGTTCGAATGTGTCTGTCATTAACATCTTACGCTTAGTTTACATTTTATGCTACGTGTTTGGGTAGAAAAATATGTAACCGTAAGACCTTTGGCTGTTATAAAGCAAAAAAGTAAAAGTTTTTTTTAAGTTTCAACTTAATAATCCTGAGAAGCATGAATTATGAAAATACGAAGGAAATTTTTTATGCCTACATCTGACTCTATTCTTTTTAGGCCTAACTCTAATGGCCAGCAACACGCCGGTATACATATAATCTAATGTAAAATGTAATAGACTTATTCTGATAATGCTAACGAAGACGAATGATTCTAACGTAAACAAAATACGATAGTAAATAAATTATACAAATTTTAAGAACTAAAAATAAAAGTCATAAAACGTAATTTAAGTTCTAATATACGAATTTTAATTACTCATTGAAGAAATTATGATGCAAAAGAATAAACAGTTATTGCAATCAGTAAAATAGCTGTTTTAATCGTGACATGTGCGATGAGCAGTAGATTCGAAATTTTGAAATGGTGCTTGTCCCTATACGTTTTTCACGTGAACAGGAATTCACACCAATGGAAGGTACTTTCAAACACTCTCATCCGCAAAACTAATTTAAAATAATCATCTGATCTGATGATGTGCATTTTGATGCGAACACGTCATTCCTTGGAAGTAACAGAGACACCTTTTGATGAAAGAAAGCTTTGAAATGCATTCGTCTCTTGCGCATTACATTTTCATGATTTGTATCAGTGTGAATTAGCATTAGAAGGACGTTTCACGCATGCGCTTCCCTCTCCATACTAGCCTGCTTTTAGACTTCCTCGACTCACCTGCTCATGGCAAGGAAGAAACGTTTGTCCAAAATCTGTGATTTATAGAGTTACAGGAATAAGATACTCTGACGTATTCCATCAAAATCGTTATTTCGCCCGGGTATTATGAAAACTAAATTTATACTTTATCTCTCACTATCTAATCTATATTTTATCCAAATTGTATGCTTCTAAAGGTGCAGTCATTCTTATGTTCCCCATTAATTTATACTAAATGTAGAATAAGAAGATACCAACGCTAATAAAATTTGCCAAATAAAGGAAGAAAGAAACACGTTATAAAGAGAATGAAGACAGAAAACTGATAGTATCAATGAATTTTTATTTTATAAGTGAATACATTCACGAATAAATGTATCTTAAACTTCTTACGTATCGAAGGTAACAAAATACATGGGGATATTAAGAACAGTTTACTCCATTTTTAGGGGAATGTTTCAGGTTTATTCCAATAGGAATTTTTTTTTTCATCGACCTGTTTTATTGAAGAGTTTATAGGCAGACTTCTGAAATGCTTTTCATTGTGCTTTAATGTTCAGAGAGGATATTTCTTTAAAGTAAATATTTTTTACTCTAAGATTTTGATGCTAAGTAATAAATGAATGGCTAAAACTTGTTAAAAATTCAACCAAAATTTTATTTTAAAATTCGCCCCTGTTTACTAGAATATTACTTTTTAATACTTCTTGAAATTTAAATTAGACCACTTGAAATATTTTATAACTTTATTTCTCATTTTTTATAATTATCATATGACGTAAGAGGCGTCTTAAAGCTGAATAATCTTCCCTTACTTGGTTGTACTATTTCCAGATTGTTAGTGAACTCCTTAACAGCGTGTTCCCTCTGCTTCTGGTAACAGACATTTTGAACTATAGTAAAGAAAATCATTATAAAATTGTCTTGGTAAAATATTAGTAAAATTTTTGTTACTTATTTTCCACAACAATTATTCTAACTCAAGAATTAATAAGTTTAGAATTTTAATTCCAGTAAAACTGCACCTGCAATTAAATGGATGTCTTAACAGGTATAGTTGGATTCGTGTGGTTCTTCTTCTGGTTTTTCCTTGCGTACAACAGGCCATCAGATCATCCAAGAATATCGAGAATAGAAATCGACTACATTCAGAAAGGACAAATTCAATTTGCTGAGGAACAAAAGGTAAATACGGATTCAAATTAATTTGTGTTCTTGTCAAGTCCACAAAGAGTTCTTTTTCATGTGTGAGATGAAATGGCTAAAACAAAATCCATTTCAACTATTGTTTGTAGATATTTTGACAATAATCGAGTACTATTTATTTCTTTTAACTTCTTTGTCTCTTTTCACTTTAGTTACCAGTACCGTGGAAGAAAGTTCTCACTAGTATGCCAGTATGGACAGTAGCAGTTGTTTCATTTTGTTCCACGTGGGGTTTCATCACTCTACTGACAAAACTACCAACATATTTGGAAGTAGTACTTCATGTACCGATTCAAAAGGTTCGTCGAAAAATTGTTCTGCTTAAATTATTCCCTTTTTACATTAATTGAGGCGTTAGGAATCAGAGTAGGCTAACCCACAATTTTCGCTGAACTAACTTGACTTGTGTTACGGGATTTGAAGCAACAAAGTCTATTATCCTCTCGCTGAACTAAATTAGGCATTATATTGTAACGGTAAACATGTTTTTTACAAACCCAGAGTAGATCAAAAGAGTTTTACGTAGGTAGAGTAAGTGGCCGCCCGGGACATATTATTTTTTCACTTTCTCGGTATAATTAACTATAAAAAGGGTTAAATTTTGTTTCCATGGCTCGTCCTAAGACTGGTGCTAGGGGGTCTATAACCCCTTGCCCCTTCCTCGTCGCAACGCCACTGATTTTTACCTGCCCTATGCTTGAAAGTAGGTCTTGTCAAATGGTTCACTTTCAGCTCATATAATATGATGCTTAGCTTAGCTCAGCGAATATCATAGACTGGCCCTCAATGATTCAATTATGTTGAAATAATGTCTTTGTTGAAATTTATTCATGTCGTACTTTTTATATATCAACTTGTAAATGCAGAATTTCCTTTTCAGAACGGGCTCGTCAATTCCCTTGTTTATGCAAGCATATGCATCACACTGTTCGTGTCCAGTTACCTTTCAGATTACCTGAGATCAAATAAGCATATGAATTCAACCAAAGTGAGGAAGGGCTTCGAATTTATCGGTAGGTCTAATGCTAATAAAACTATAATGATACGATAATGTCTTTGTGTTAATCGATGTTATAGCCCATTTTTCCTGCAATGTTATGCAAAAGTGCCTTAAAATACTGTAAAATCATGTTTGAAAATCAAATTAAAAAGCTCATAAATTCTTTATAATCATCCGCCAACATGTGGGTAGAAAATTAGTAGCGTCCATGAAAATGAGTGACAGACATATAAAGAATTGTGACGTCTTACAACTAGAGATAATCCTCTAATCAATCTGCAGATAGTGTCACACAGCCTTCTTCAATTGTATCACCCAGTGTGTGATAATTACGTTTACAGTTGTTTTAAAACTTTTCGTACAAACTTTAAAGGGCGATAGAAAGCATCCGTATAGGCACAAATGATGATACAAAACATGATGGTAACTTAAGCAATGAAGCGCCAGATATGGTAGTTGATGTGTTCTATAATGATGTAACAGAACAGTGGTTCGCATCCTGTGGTACGCATTCCTCTGGGGTATGCGAAAGCCTAATTGGGGGTACTCAAAATCAAAGTGGGTAATGGCAGAGACAAGAAAACATAAGGATTAAAAAATTATAAAATTTTTTCTCCCCCAGCTCGTGTGAAAAGTAAAATTGAAATTTTTGCCTATAGTGCCTATCATCAACCTAGTCCTATAGCCTACTCTCGAAATGAGAAAAAAAGAAACGTGGTAATTGATTGATATTTGGATTTCACAGCTTCAGACATGAGGTTATATCTTTCTTAATTTGAATCCAATTATATAAAACTCAGCTTCATAAGAGAAGCTCAAGGATTGTATTGAAGTTTTCTTTCACTTGAACAGTTATTTATAACCAAGTGTAATTTTTAGCTATCCTTAAAAGTTAATGCGAAGGTATTACAATACTGGTTTCATTTGTTTTGGCGTTGAACTAATACTATTGTAAAAATGGAATAAAACGTAAAATCAAAAATAAGTCCTGCAAATGTCATTTGACTCTTAAGCTAATCTAAGTCCTTAACGTTATTAATAAAATCTTATTTGCATTGATGGATGATTGGGGGATGGGGTGGATATGAAGTAGGGGGTACCGCGAAACTAAAAAGACTAATCAAGGAGTACTCAGGCGGGGAAAGGCTGGGAATCCCTGTTATAGAAGAATGACACAGACGGAATGAGGGAGGGGGGAACCGATGAATTTAAGAAAGAGGTTTACATGAAAATTTACTGAAACTTCTCAAAAGAACGACCCCTAACATAGACGCAGGCTTCCCACCTTCAACCTAGTGATCAGTGTTCGTTGGTGAAAACACCAAACGTTTCTCGTGTGTTTATTGCAGCAACAGAAATTCCAGCGATACGATCCTCGTCAGAATCGACGGCACCGTATTAAAGTTCTTCATTTGATCCGACTGGGAAAAGAACATTGAATTTGAATTTTGGTGACCACGATGGGACCAAATCGACTGGGAAATGCATTTTAGTGTTTTCCAGCTTGAGTTACAACCATCCATTGTAGAGCGATTTGTGCTCATTTCGATGAGTTCTATTGCCTCTTAAAGTTTGTGCCAAGAGTTCTGAAACATCCATTATATAGCTTTTGATGGAAGACAGTAATACATTAACTTCGCCGGTTAAAAGGGACGCGAATCTATTTCCTAAAGTTTTGAAATGGAGAAAAACACTTTTATATTTCTTTCCCAAAGCACCCTTTTTAAAAATTTATTTTGAGATTTCAGCCACCATAATATAAAGATAAAGATGACTTAATAGCCTGCAGGATTTGTACTAAATGTTTACCATTTACCACATGTCATTTTGAATTAATGTTTTTCTATTTTTTATAATCCGAAAATCGTCATCTTGTTTCAGCACTGATGGGCCCAGCCTTGTGTACAGGTCTCATACCCGTTGCGAGATGTGATAGAGTTTCTGTGATAGCACTTCTGACTCTTGCAATGGCATTCTTGGGCTTCGCTGGAGGAGGGCATGTTTCCATTGTAGCAGACATGGCACCGCATCATTCAGGTAATAGAAACTCTTTTATACCTTGTCTCTAATATTTTAACACTGAATTGGCTTGTTGTATACCTGGATAGTGCAAATTAGTATACTTGTCAATTTTGAAAATTTAAAATTTGCAAGACTATCTCTAAAGCGATTGGAGGATAACACGGAAAAGAAAATAGATTTCCCAGATGTTTTGGGTGCTTATTTTCTTAAATTTATTTTTTCATTTGTGTTTATCTTGTTCAATAAAATCGAGTGATTATGTAAAATAATGCAGAGATGGAGACGATAATACAATTTAGACAGTTGAAGAGTTCTTTATTAAAAGAAGTTGAGAGTTATAGATGAGCTTAAAGCAAATAATGCATATGAAAAGAGAAAGAGGTTATAAATTTGATTGTATTTATTGAGAGTAGTCGTGGCAGATTTATGATATCAACGATATTATTCGAAACTCGAATACAGAGAACAGGATGAATTTACAATGGCATTAAGTATGGCATCTATCAAAGTCGTAGAAAATTTTAAGCTCGAAAGTGGAGGTGTCTTCAAATTTTATATAATATGGACCGTTTGGCTAAAATCATTGAAAAAACTATTTTCAAGAAAACAGGGGGAAAAAAGATTAGATGGATGAAAACAGGAAAAGCTGCTCTCAACATGGAACTATGATCTATCTCTCTTTTTTTATGCGAATAATTTACACAAATCTTTAATTTCATCAGTATTATAAAAATTACAATTAAATGTCTATTTAACCGCATTAACACTATTACATATAAATATCTGATTTTATTAGTAATAACAAAATTATAATTAAATTTCTCCCTTTACCAAAATGATTCAAATGCTTTTAGGGAGCCAAACTTCCCATTCACTCACCACAATATTGAAATCAGTAAAACGGCCACCATCTTGAAACGAATTTAAGAATTAAAAGTCCTTACAGGTACATCGTTTTTCATTGCTTCAAGGAACATTCAGGACAAATTTGAAAAAAACTAACAACGCGTTTGGTCGTGATTGAGTAACAAACAAATTTACAGACAGACGAAATGCTGAAAGGTCGAGTTAAAACTGAGACCTCGCTTTGCTCGGTCAATAATTAAAACATTACAAAGAGAGTGATGACTGACAATTAGTTAATGTTATAACATTGTTTTCATGTGCTAAGAATTTAAATAAATTTCAGCAAGTAACTTGGAATTAGTAATTTGAATAATGTCCTCCCTATTATTTTAATTTACTGTTTCATTTTTTTCAGCTTCAATTTTTGGGTTCGTCAACTCTGTTGGCTGCGTAGCAGGTATAATTTCACCCATGGCAGCTGGATTTTTACTTGATAATGCAGTAAGTGAAGTGTTACGCCAGGAGTTTTAACTAATTCTCTAATTTTTGAGTACTCCCTATTGCCGTATCCTCCTCCCAATCATCCCTCAGGGCCGCGGTGGCCTAGTGGTAAGGTCTCGGTTCGGGGCCGGAGGGTAACAGGCTCGAAACCCGATTCCACTGAAGAACCGCCGTGTATGTAGACCTGTTTCATGTAAAATCACAAGTAGGGGGTCAAAAGTCCTCCCGTTGGTGTGGTGTGGAATTTTAGAGAGGGAGTGCCATCTCAGGTGTCGTCCTCGTCATCTGACCGCGGTTCAAAATTACGAGGTCCGTCCCATAATAGCCCTAGTATTGCTTCAAACCGGAACGTTAATATCACTAAACTAAACGAAACCCAACCATCCCTCCTCGCGAAGAAGTTTTTATTAATAATGTTAAGGCCTTAGGTTAGTTTAAGAGTCAAACAACTCAAATTATCTTAATAACACTTTTAGGGTTCGTTTTTGGTTTTACATTTTATCCCATTTTTTATGAAAGTATTAGTTCCTGCTCAAACCAAATGAAAATAGAATTAAAACAATGTCACATCAATGTATGATTAAAGCTAATAATTATTCATCGTGATAATCAAATATTCAAATTAAAGAAAATTTCAATGTGATCTTTGAATTTACTTCATGGAGCTAAGTTTTTTAAAATTAGGCTTATGTGAAGACGATATAATTTCTTGCATGAAACGGCATCAAGCTTATCGCGATATTTGTTCTTAACGTACGCATGAGATGAGAATTATCTTTCTACAAATTCGGTGTTCAGGAAAGCTATTAATTATTTTATCATTTTAGCACCGACTTCTTGGTATACTCTTCTTTCATTTCTGCCCAGTCTCTTTCGGATTTGCATGACGCTCCCTTAACATACGAGTTTGAGGAAACAAAATTCTATGCCTTTTTTCTCATTTAAATCCCTTATGTTTTGTGTTTTCTGCTATTACCAATATTCTATTCAAGTACCCTCACACTGCTCAGAAGCGCATCCCAGGCGTGCGCCTTTCTTAGGTTGGCAACCTCTGAATTAGATTATTCGTTTAACATTTTTAAAAATTACAATATTACAAATGTGTATTACAATATTACAAATTCTACCTTTCTGTTTTCTAGCATGCCAGTGTTGAACAGTGGAGTATAGTATATTATATTTCGTCCGGATTCTACCTTTTGGGTGCTATTATATTCACCATATGGGGCTCAGCAGAGAAGCAGTCTTGGGCGCAGAGTCCCTATTCAGATAAACTTCTGAGTGTTCCATATCTACAGAGTGAAAAGCTTCCTTCTATTGCAAATTCTGACAGTGAAAAGAGGTATGGAAGCATTCCTTGATGATGGACTTCACATAGGCAACATCTGTTGATATTGTGGCGGGCAAAAATGGCAAACTATGTCGCTTAGGTACTAAAAGTTCGGCAGGAAGCAGAAACGCATCATGGAAAAAAACAGGTTTTATTCAAACCTTTTAAAAATAATCATGAATTAGTAACTCAAAAATTAAAATCAATAACTTTTACTCTTTGAAAAAAAAATAATAGAGATCGAGTTGGAAATAATAGTTTTCCAAAATCAGCTATCTTTGGTAAAACTCTTTCCTGTCTGTGCCAACATATTATTACATAACTATGTAAATATTCATAATATTTGTATTCATTTTGAACTTTTCAGCTGCGCCTTTTGTTTATACTGTATTTTCTCATGTTGTATATTTATATCATTGGTTTGTAGATAATTTATTCTTTTCTTCTGTACATATATTGTAGTGTATTTAACTGTTTTTAAATAAAATTACATAATCAATGTCAGAATTGATTTTATTATAACATAAACAAAACTTATATAAAGCTAAAATTTGAGTACCATTAAGATGGTTTTCGTTCAAAGCAAATATTATTTAATCCATATCAAGTGAATTTCAAGTCAAACTTATCCAAAAGTTCTAATCGGCTTCTATTATGAAAATTTTAATATGTTAATATGTTTTCTAAACATTTGCGAGAAAGATAGAAAAATCTGAAAACATAGTTGTTGAAAGTGTAAAGTTGGTTAAGTTACACATATTGTTTTATAAGTCCATAAATAAATGTTTTATTTTATATTCGAAGATCTGGAAAAAATTCAAATTAGTAAAAAGTATTGGCATTCTAAGTGCTATTTAACTTTATATTATTGTATTCTGAATGTGCTCACATTTTAACAACTGGATCACATTGTTGTTGCGGATGCTTTAGTAAATTGAGGTATGATTTATGATTCCAAGAAAATGCTGCTGCTTAAAAGAAGACCTTTAAAAAAAACTAGAATTTTTTAAAATATGCCCGTAAAAAAGCGCGGGGGGAGGACACAAAGAGGAGTAGCATACTAGTATTTCATACAGTTTTATCTAATGGTACGCCATCAGATTAGATATTAATAGTAATATACTCTCAAGAGTAACTTCCTTGTAGATTTTTGTGTGCACAACTAATCTATTAACGGACAACAAGAAATGTATATGTAAGCAAAGTACCCACCAAAGCAAAAACTGAGCTTCTTCGGTATGACAGAATATTCCATCCAGTGAATGCAAATTCTGGTCTAGTAATTATCCACTTTTCAAGTTCCATTTCTTCAGATAAACCTAACAAAAGCATTCTCATCTTCATTTTCTTGTAGAATTCTTCTTTAAATCTGCTATCTTCAATCGGTACATATCCTGCTATCCATAAAGTAAGCACTAAACCTGCTATAGCATTGCCGGCATATAGTGCCCACTCAACAATAAAGATTACACCACGAGCTTGCATTGAGGTCATATCCAAATATAGGCCCAGAAGGCTGAAACACGCCGCTAAATTCAAGATGATGATAATGAAAGACGGCAATGAAAAAATGTCTTGGATACTGTCCAAAATATCATCAATTTTCGATTTTTGTCTGACAATTTTGATTCGTTTTGATGACGTGAAAGAATGTGGTGAGCAGCGGACAATTTCGTCAGAAAGGAGTTTTATTAAATAAGAACTTCGTATGCATGTTGCGCAGTAAAATAAAGCCACCAGGTTGGGGAAGGTTGGAAATATAAAAGTGTAAATGCAATTTTTAATATATATGATAACGATTTGTAGCCATTGTTCTTTTACTGCATAACCATAAGTGAAAAATGTTGCATGATTTTCAGATACGAGTATGAGGATAATTGCAGCAAATACAAAAGGCATGCAGCACAGGATGGCAGTAAGAAGATTTACCATAGCATAATGCGTTGATATAGAAAGTTTCTGGAACTTATACAACAAGTCGGTCAGTTTCTTTCGTCTTAAATGCATTATGAACCACAATAATGCTGCTAAGGTATACGTAAAAACATAAGCTATGAAAGATTGTAAGGACTCAAGATGTTTTATTCCTACAAAAAGTATGGCCAGATTATCCATATTGGCGAACAACAGAAGAGCACCAAAAATAACTGGAGCTTTTTTATACCGTTTATTTTTAATATTCATTTCAATTAGACCAGTTAAGAAAAGAAATACTTGCAAAAATTTAGGTATAATCGTTTCGCATTTGATCAAAGACATCTTCGATGACTCGCTGTTTGGAGAAACCTTGATTGTCTTCAGACACAACTTTTTGCAAGCTGAGTTTTCTAAATTCAAAATAGCCATATCTTAAATTTTTACTTAAAGTTCCCAAGATTTAAAAATATTCTAATCTCTACAACCCAGTTTTAAATTAATTACAAGTTTCATTCCGTAATGGATTCAGATTATTTAGTCCCATGTAATGCATGACATTTTTTTCACTTCAACTCTTTTTAAAGATTTCAAAATTTCATAGGATATGTACAAAGAAAAAAATGGGGAAAATCAAATCCATTAATAAACTATTTTGTCTATTTTTCTTTTTAAATAAAAATGCAAGAAGAGTTTCCTTTCATAAAAATCTACGAAGAGAAATGGTATTCATTTCAAGTTCATGATGTCTTTGAACTTCTCACTTCTGGAGATAATATGTTCTGAGAGATCACAGGTATTTATTTTTTCCAACAGAAAATGAGGTGCTTAAAGAAGTTTTTCAACGACTAACTCTAAGCTATTGAATCACACGGTACCACAGTATTTATACAAGGTGTGACAATTCAATCTTTTCATAAGATAAATATTAAAAAAGATTCTGAACTGAAAGTTTTATGACGCAAATCGATCTTTAATGCAAAAAAAAATCGTTACTACTTAAAATATGCTCAAAATATATATTAAAAAGTCCATTAGAAAAGCAGGCCTAGCAACATAAAAGAAAAATGAATAAAGTTGATGGACATTTCAAAATATTAATATTTATGTATCCTTTTATTCTCCATCCTTTTAGATAATATTGCTGTCCTGTTACTCTATTACACCCAAAATGATAGATCATTGCAATATCGATTAATTTTTTTCTTCTATTCAAACCATCTCCATTGGCAAGTAATTTTTATTTGAATTTAATTTAGAATTCATTTAAAAAATATAGCTAAACTTGAATGGGTATCTAAACTATTGTTACGTGGTTACTCGCCGTATTGTAAGTTGATCGATGGAAATTCGATATATTGAAATTAGTAATTGCAAGAAACCAAACATGAAAAGACATATATCAGGTATTGGTTATATCATGAAAAATAGGTTGCAATATCTCTTTCAAAAATCTGTTTAGAATTATTAAGCTAATTAATTTATTATTCTTGTGTTATAAAATTTATAAAGAAGAAAGGATGTGTTTCTATATAGGCATTTTATTATTCATATGCAATTTAAAATCAATATGAGAATATCCCTCTTTTTGTAACCCAAATAAAAAACATGTTTCTAATAAATTTTATTGAATTTTAACACATACTCTGTGAAAAAACGGCAAATTGTGTACATTATACTACGCTTGTTCTGTGAGACACATAAACTAAGAAATGCGAAGTTTCTAGAAAGGATAATCGTTTTTCTAATCCCATATTTCGAAGTTTCTAGAAGAGATTGCCATGTGCATTAATAAGGTAATGGTTATATTTTTACAGAATATCTCAACATTCTCTGAGTATTCTCGAAAAGAACGAGATACTTTGCTTTTAAAGACAATATTCTTACAGGTTTTAACCCTTTCTAAGGCCGTGTTAAGTATACTTACCACCAAATTCATTAATTTTTAATTGCGTTTTTAAGGTTTGCATCAGTTCTCGCCCATTTTTTCGATAAAACAAAAACTAGGATGTTCAATTTTTTCCTCCTCAAATCACAATGAAGTGTCTAGACTTGATAATTAATTATTAAGTAACAAAATTAATTAACAAAAAATTAATATTCATCGAATAAGCTAAATGAATTTCTTCTCTTAAATGAATCTCAATCCCAAAGCCATTTTACTATAACACTACTAGAAGAAATGGCCCTTTAAAGGTTTAAATGTGTTTTTGATACATTATGTTTTTTTAATGAATTTTACCTTTTGTTGAAACCGTGTTACCTCCTTTTTACTACAAAGTACCAAAGGTTTGTTTTGTTCTGATAAATACAAACTTTCTTTCATGCATCACGCAAATAATTTACAAAATATGAGATTATTCTAAAGAAGAACTATTAAAATAATATATGAATCCTTAGTGGAAAGTCTTCAGTTTGAACATACGTAATACAGTGCACTCCCTATTATCCGGGTTAATCACCAGAGGGATCGCACGGACAATAGAAAAACACGGATAATCCGAAAACTCTTTTTTATTAAAGAAAAAATCAACATCAGTACAAAAATATAAAAAGTACTTACATTTGCATGCTGTATAACATCAAACTAGGAATTTTTCTTTTAATATTTGCTGCTTAAAAAAATCTGTAATGAGTCTTTGCTTCTGCTGTTTGTTCATCTCTTGTCGTATATCGATGCATATTTTACGAACCGCAGTAATGTCACCGTAATAAAATCCTCTTTGTCCCATATAATCTAACAAAGTTTCCACAGATTGTAGAGCAGCAGAATGAGAAATTGGATTTCCCTCATTTAGTACATCTTCTGCATCAGTACTAGCTGATTCTCCCTTATCAAGTTTTTGAAGGATTTCTAATTTTTGTTTAACATTTAAAACGTTTCGTTTTCGTTTCATATCACTCATTTTTAGCAGTAAAAAATTTCACGCTACTAACTGACGATAAACAAGACGCAAAAACTAAAGGAACACGTGCGAAAGTGAAAGAAGACGAAGAAGTTAAAGAATGACGTGCGGGGGAGAAGCGTGTTCGTACGAGAATGAGCTAGCAGGATGTGGATGATTCATTTCTCGGAAAATTAGGGGTTGAACCGGTAGAGATTGCACGTGGAGGAAGAAAAAAAACTATTCTTTAGCCTCCGTCACAGCTCACTAGTTTCACAAAATGAATCTCTCGATCGAACATCAACACCGATTTTACATGCATGATAAGCGTGAAAATGTTTCTCTTGAAATATTTTTGTGAGTCCGGAATGAGCACGGATAATGGAGAGTATACTGTAGTTTCATAACATTCTGTTAGACAT
This sequence comes from Araneus ventricosus, assembly GCA_013235015.1. NCBI lineage: Eukaryota > Metazoa > Arthropoda > Arachnida > Araneae > Araneidae > Araneus > Araneus ventricosus. Next base: position 309,254 of record BGPR01001105.1, read on the forward strand.
ATTTTTGGATACTCTGTCCTTTATAAGCATAGAAAAAAGATCATCACCATTAGGAATTTTATAATAGCGAAAACTGCTGGCATAAAAAGCTTCTTACTTTTGTACAGAACAGATTCTATATCTCATTTTCTAAATCTGGTGTTGTATGGTTTTATATATAAACGATTTATTTTTCGTCGTGGAAACGACGTTAATGGTTGTATAAATCAAAAGAACAAAAATATTAAAACTACCGCCATCTTTTGTCTTCATTACTTACTAAAAATGCATTTTTCTAATAAATCCCCAAAAGACTATACCGCTTGACTAAGAAAAAAAAGATCTTAAAATGCTGGGTTTTGAAGCGAAACCCACCGCCCCTAAAAGAGTTAAGTGCCAAATGTGGCTATGGTAATCCGAACACAAGATCAGAAGACATCAGGGAACGAATAAGAAATATCCCGTTGAAAAATGTCCAAATACAAATAAGATTGAAACAGAAACAAATCTGAGACTATTTACAAAGGAGTACCTTACCATAATGTCCTCTTCCTTTTTTAAACCCTTAACTACTGGTGCCAATTCACACAGCAAAATTTACCGCGCGGAGTATTTTGCACATCACATAATTCTAAATTTTTAGGTAAAAAGATTAAAGCATTATAAAATTAGTTTTAAGGTCAAATGCAATAACCATGTGTTACGATAAATAAAAACACTTAAAATAGGCGTTTATGAAAATATTACCCAGTAATATAAATTTGTGAAATGCATATTGAAGATTTGCATAGTTATAAATTTATATACAATTATAATAAAACTAGCTTATACACCCGGCGTTGCTCGGGATAGAAATATTTTCAAGTCTAAGTACTTATAACACTTTAAACTTAATTAAGCAGTTTTTCATTGTAACGTTTTCTTTTGCCCTTTCCTGTTTCTCTGACCCCTCGGCCAGCAGCTACACTAACCTCTTCTTTTTGTCTCTTCAGATGCGGCACCAAAAATTTTCCGACGGGGAGGCAAGACATCTCTGACAGGGCGGGGGGGGCAAGCAAAATTTCTCTAATTCAGGTAAATTCAAAATAACACAGAATATTTAATTTTATATTTAATTAAAGGTAATTAAGTATCAATTAGCGAATTCAATTATAATAATTAATTATTTGGAATAATTACCTATTTGTATAATGTCGGTACATTAAGAATTGTCTGACGGAACGACAATCAATAATAGAAAATGAAGAATTAAAAACATAAATCTCGTAGCAAATGAAGTGTACCGCACTGATATTGGGGGAAAAAATGCAGATTGTTATCGAAATCTCATAACTAAATAAAATAATAGCAGAAACAAGGGAAAATAATTATTAACTTATTTTCAAACCTACAAATGCCTACATGTTTAAAATTATTGGCAAAATCAGAGGACCAATCCCCCAGCTCCGAACACTGGACCGATATCAATAATTTTTATTTCATATGGAAGCTTATGACGTCTATATATGTCATAAATGGTTGCCTGCTCCTACCACCCTCCATTTTCTAGAAAAATCGAAAAAATACTTCTGCTCTGCACATTCCCTGTGAGGAAAAACCATGAGATAGTTCCCCAGCCCGAACCACTGCGCCGATTTCAGCAACTTTTATTTCATATGAAAGCTTATGACGTCTAGATATATCATCAATGGTCCCCTATCACCCACCACTCTCCATATTCGAAATATATCGCAAAATGAAATTTAGTAGTTTGCCTCAGACTCTACAACCGCCAACTTATTTCGCCAAGTTTCAAGCATAGCTACAGGCGAACAGCTGGTCGCCGAAGGCGGGTAGTCTATATATTTAAAATAATTTGAAATAGCAAAGAACCAGTCCCCCAGCCACAACCACTGGACCGATTTCGGCATTTTTTTTTCATATGAAAGTTTATGACCCCTAGATATGCCATCAAAGATCTCTTATCCCCCATCGCCCTCCATTTTCGAAAGAAATCGCAAAAACTCTACTTCACAGTACATTCTCCATGGGGAAAAGTCTTGAGGGAGTCTGCACAGCTACTAAGCCGATTTCGCCAATTTTTATTTTATATGAAAGCTCATGACCTATAGATACATCGTCAATAGTCACCTACTCATATATCCATCCTTCGTTTTCGAGAGAAATCGCAAAAACTCTACTTTACTGTGCATTCTCCTATGGGGGAAAAACCTTGACTGAGCACCCAGTCTCAACAACTGGGCCGATTTCGCCAATTCATCTTGTCACTTTATAAGCATAACTAACCAATAAGAATGCCCTACGTTTAATGTACAAATTTAAAACAGTATTTTTGATCAGCTTCAGTATATACTGCTCTTCATAAAAGTGCAAAATACCTATTGTAGGGGATGGAAACGTTATTTAGAGCGATATCATACTATATTTATGGTTCTGAAAACATTTAGTCAAAGTTGTGCAAAATATTAGAACTCAAATGTGGATTTTTCGTTTCATATCCTGTTCCACTAATCTGTATGCAATATTTAAAACTGAAAAAAGCAGTGGTTGCGAGCCACGAACCGCGGAGGTGGTGGGGCCAGTGCGGAGTACAGCGAGTTCTCTCTATATATATATGTGTGTATGTGTAATTTTTATAACTTTGTAACTTTCTTTTGTAATTTTGTAGCTTAATTATTAACTAATTAATAATTAAATTAATCTTTAATTATTTTTAACGATACCTCATTTTCAATTACTT
>BGPR01001106.1:4606-24918 GCA_013235015.1 Araneus ventricosus
AATTCGAAAAATGGGATTTGAGAATTTTCCATGTTTTAAATCTCTCTGAAACCAGACAGACATAATTCCATTTTTGGAATTATGTCTGTCTGTTTGTCTCTGTTTTTGGGTACGATAACTCAAAAAAAGGATGAAGCCAGTCGAATGAAATTTGGTGTTTAGTCTTATTACCAAAATTAGAGATATTATCAAATTTTGTTCGAAACCGTCAACATGTGTCTCACCTTTCATGTGCATGTGAACGCAATAACTCAAAAGCACAAAGAGTTATATGGATGACATTTATTTATTATTAAACAAGATATACTTCTTCGTGAACCAGCATTGAACAACATGATGCTTACAGAAATTAGTAGACAAAATAATTCTGTTCGTGTTCAAAAAAATTCAGTCCGATTACAAAACAATTCCTCATAAAAAAATAAATGTAAGTAAGTAGAAAATTAAAAAAAGTTTTTGAAAACAAACAATAATAATGCAAAATAAATGAATTATATAAGACGGAGCAAAAATATTACTGTCTGCCTATATCTCTATTAACTTTATTTATTTTTGGATACGATAACTCAAAGAAAGGCAAAAAAAGGATCAATCCAGTCAATAATAATTTTAATAATAATTTTATTATATTATTATTATTTTCATAACTTTATTAATTATCTTTTGGATTAACATTTGGTGATTAAATGATTATTTTAATTGAAATTATAGCACTCGTGAGGGCTTCTTCATTTTCAGTATAAACTCATTATGAAAAGCAAAAATTCTTCGATCAAAAGTTCGTAATGCATTACAATATCATATCAAAATTGAATCTTTGCTTTACTTTTTTAATTGAAGTTTCTAATGTTTGTACTTTCGTACAGAGATATCCTTCATTATTCAACAAAATTGAATCTTTGGTTTACTTTTTTAATTGAAGTTTCTAATGTTCGCACTTTCGTACAGATATGTCCTTCATTATTCAATAAATGTGGTTGTTATTGACTTTACCTTCATATTATAATTAGAGACATTCAAGCGAAAGCAAATAATAACTTCCATTCCAAATTTAAAATAAAAAACAAAGTTTCGCTATTTACTTGCGTTGAAAATTTCATTTCGCATTTGGTGCTTTTTCATATTTATTGCATTCTTTCAGTTTCATGAAATATTCAGTTTTGTCCCTGATTTGCATTTTATTCGTAAGCGTATTAGTAAAAATTATAATTTCTGTTTGTCGACAAGCAATCTAATTGCATAACACCCATGAATTATCATCGTGTATGTATGATATGTATGTTCTTTCATTTATGTCAAGATAATTTTTCATGTTATATAAGCAGACAGATTGAAAATTTAATATGTGCATTAATTTAAGAATTCTTCAAGAATTTTTCGTACCTTACAACCAAAAGAATGTAAACTTAAACCCTTTTTTCTGTTATAAAGTAAATCGTAATTTCAATTTCAAACATATTAAAATTTTATATCAGGAACAAAATTTGATTAATTCCACGAGGTGTCTTTGTATTTACACAGTACTTGCTTTATATTCCTAATATGAAGGAACTTGATTGCTTTCTAGTTATTACTTGAAGCGGTTTTCATTTATTACATATTTACATAAAAAAAGCTTTTTAACAAATTGTTATTAATGTATAACATGATCACTCAACTTGCCTTTTTTTTATGAGACAAAAATTTGTTGGCAGACCGTTGGATTTGGATAGTTTGATATGTGATTAGTTCTGTGTCAGTAGGTGCTAACTAAGAAAGGGTTTTTAAAAAAATTTAATAACAGTTTTAATTAATTAAAAATTAATGGAAATTTTTACATTTTTCCTCAACGACGTCGGAACATATTAATCCAAAAAAACTATTTGTTACACCACTTTAAAAAATTCAAAAAATTAGCTTTTCAATGGTATCAATTTTATTTTCTTGCAATTTTTTCTTCAATTTTAATAAATTTTTAATTTTACAACAGCTGCTACAACATATTTTTTCCATTCATTCGCTATTGAAATTCTCAGTAGTTTGTATGATTATGAAAATGGGTTTCACAGAATAACCTTTAATTCAAAAAATAATTAAGTTAACATTTCAGAAATATTTAATTTTCGCGACTTGCTTGCGTGCTTCTATTTCAAATTTAATGGAAGTATCTTGCATTTTGTATTACTTTGATATAATTTTAAGAATTTGTAAACTTCATTTCGTAACGACAACGAAATAGTAAAAAACACAGATAATAATATGAATAATGCTTTTATAACATAAGTTTTCTGGGCTGGCTTTCTTTCTCTAACTTGCGTGATCTAAAAATCGTTACGCACAGAATGTAACGGCTAATTCAATCAAGGCCGACGGATCAAAGCTACAATATTATCATGCTGTAATTTGTTAGTCTATATGTTCAATTTTTTTTTTGTCGTAAGAGAATCGATATTTTCTTCAAAATTGCGTGAGCAACGAATATAGAACATCTTCAAGATAACGGAGCATCGAAGTGCCTGCCAGGTGGACGCTTGGGATAAATGGACACCGTTTATTATTATTTTTAAAAAAATAAGATGAAATTGCTGCTTTGCCAATCGGGATTTTAATTCGTTCAATCATAGCTTTTGATAGAATGACAAATTGTTAAAATTTATAAAATGAAAAGTTTCGCTTACAGAATAATCATGTTTGATAGTTTAATATATGTATTAACATGTTGAGACTGATTTCAATTTGAAGGTTTTAATGTACGCAATTCGATTTCAATTTCACATTATAGTGAAGGGGAGGGAAATGGGAAGATTTATGGACAAAATATTTTAATAAACTTCCCAACGAAAGAATGAGTGCACTAAATGATAAACTTATCATAACCTGAAATTTGCTTCCCTCGCTTTCATTTTTTATTATGTTGTCATTCGTCTCAATAAACTTCCCATCGCCTTTCAGACGCGATTAAATCCTTCAGAAACAAACAAAAGCAGCCACCGTCACTCTAAAACTCCGAATTTTGGCAGATCTTCATTTTAGGAACAATATTGTTACGAAAATTGTTCGGTGTGTGTAGGGTGAAAGCAATCCAATAAGCAGAATAACGGAGAATGACGCTTTATTTCCGAATATTCAGGTAAACACGGAACACAGGAAACAAGAAAAACAGGACTTGCACAAATTAGCAACAAAAGCAGACAGCAACTCACATATAATAACAACAACAGCATTTTCAATACTGCTCGGCGTCTATCAGCTTACTAGCTCGCACTGCGGATAAAACTCCAAAGAGAGATTCCAAAAGCGTTCGGGCTCCAAAGACGATCCTTAGTCTCAACACCTCCTGGTTTTTATACCTTTTCCGACAGAAATGACGTCACGTAGGATCCTCTAGAACATTCTGTATATCTTCGCTCCTAATTGAGATATCGAGAAAATTCTAGTATTTTTGAGGACCTTCATTTTTTCGCCAAGGTCGGAGTCAGTGGTTTCCAATCCCTCCGATAGCTAGTAAGAACCTCTGCAAATGTCACTTTCAAACCATAGGTCTAACATAGCTGGGAAGCACAATTACAGGTTCGCAACAATCTATTACGTGTTACACACGTGCAATAAGAAAATGTCAGTGTTTCAACCTGACAGGCATTACTGCCATTAAGAATTATAACTTATTTTCGAAACATTTCACACAGCCTGGCATAAGAAACAGCATTTAAATCATTCCGGTTCATTAAAATCAGTTCTGGCATAAAGATCATATCGAAAAATTCATGCATGCCATTTAATACTTATTTGAGTTACTAAGCCCATCCCATGATGGACAGTCTAAATTTCGATACACATCTTCAATTCTGGTAATAAAACGATATGACGAATTTCATACGCCTAGATTGTTGCGTTTTTGGGTTTTCACATTCACATGCACCCAGACGGGAAGACTGACATACTTCCCTTCAATGGATTTCGTTCAAAATTGATTAGCATTAATGAAAAAATTGAATGGAAATAAAATAACTCTCTCGAGGGGAATTTTTAAAAAATCGTATTGATTTTAATGTACTTGATGAACCGTTAGTATTGAAAGGGTTAAATTTTCTCCTGCGTATGGATAACATGCAACAGTTAAAGAATGCAGGGCTAGCTGACATGCAGACAACGACGGAAGAATTTCCATCGCTGTTGCATAATGTGACCATACGTCCCGTTTTTAGGTAACACATCCCGTTGTCCCAAGCGCAGCTTCGGGACGCCGAAATGTTCTGTTTTCAGGAAGAAAGCAATCCACGGTTAATATTTCACAAAAAGATTCGAAAAATAATAATAAAAAATTCAACTTTAGAGCCTAGTAGTTCGGCGATTGACGTTTCGAACATAAGCAAGTCGGTCAGAATCTTGTAGCTGGCACTCGTTTCTAACTACATTCAACCGCAAAACGTAGCAGAATAGAACACTGGGAATGCTTCAACCCAAAATCGTTAGGTGTAAATGTTCAAACACTTTCACACCAATAATTTGAATCATACGGACTTTCGTAGTATTATTGAATATATTCTGGCTGACCGGCACTAATTCACCCGTAGATAAGGTCTTTTCTCTTATGAATAAGTTGTGTACGAGGGAAATAACATAATTGTAAGTTATAATTTTTAAAGCAATGTTAATTACCTAAGTAAATTTTATGAAATCTTGCCAAGATTTTCATTCTTATACGAAATCACCAAATATACTGAAGCAAGAATTTGTTCTTCAATGAAATAAAAGAACACATAAATTATTTATTTTCACGTTAAAAACACATTAATTATTTATTTACCTCATAAATAAAAACTGATAAAATGCGCATTTTCGTGAAAACACATACTTTTACCTAAAAATTAGCAGATGTTCCGTTCTGAGCGAAAAAATAAATTGTCACTTTACCGCTGCAACTATCCACGGAATGCCGGTATTTTTCCAGCCAAGGGTGCGGTTTTGTAAAGCGTGCATATTTGTTGAATGGTAAGAACATTCAAGCGCTTACAGTGAAATTCAACTTGCGCATTTGCTGTTCGAGCGTAAAGTGTCATCAAATAAAGTTTTCGCCCGTGTCTGTTTTGTCATCCCTGTATTTTTGTGTATTATTAAAATTAGAGTAAATATGGCAGGGAAATAGAATTGGCAAAACTGTAAAGCTAATTTCTAAAATTTTAAAATGGTGTAAAATCGGTTTTGTGCAATAATATGCTCCAAGGTCATTCAGGAAAAACTTTAACATTCTGATTAATTTTTAATTAATTAAACATTTAATTGAAAGATTAAAAATCTTTTCTTAGTGAGAAAATAATATCCAAGACTTAATGGCGTGTCAAATTTTGTAGTTCTAGGTCCAACGATCTGATGGAGCAAAGGTTCCGAATTTGCGTACCTTTAGGGGTACACAAACGACCATTTGGGGATACTCGACGGAATACTTGGGAGTACGCGAAGGACTATTTTGGGGTACGCAAACAACCATTTGGGGGTACGCGAAGGACTATTTGGGAGTACGCGAAGGACCATTTGGGGGTACGCGAAGGACTATTTGGAGGTACGCGAAGGACTATTTGGGAGTGCGCGGAATAAAAGTTGTTAATGGCGGAAACAAGAAAATATAAGGGATTAAGAAAGAGAATTTTGTTTGTATTTGTGAGTATTTGCTATTTAACAACTATAGCACTTGAAGAGTTAATTATTACAAAGTGTCATTTTTTAGCTGTCCTTATAAGTTAAAGCGAAATAATTACAATACTGGTTGCATTTGCTTTGCCATTGAAATTCCACTATTATAAAAATGGAATGAAATGTAAAATCAAAAATAAGTTCTGAAAATGTTATTAATTCGAGTCATTTCACTTTTAAGCTAACGTAAGCTAACCTTAAAATAATTGATAAAAACTTTGCATAAACGGATGGTTGGGGGGGATATGATAATAGGGGGTAGGCGAAAACAAAAAGAATAATCAAGGGGTACGCGAGAGGAAAAAGGTTGGGAACCCCTACTGTAGAGTATTTTAAACGATTTTTGTATCAAGCAATTTACATATAGTAATCCAGCCTAGAAACATTTTAATGTTACTAATTTCTATAAAGACAATGATCAAATTTCACCCTATCGGCCCTAATGGACATATACGTCCCGGAGATTAGACTTCATTCCCTATTATGTAAATAAATCTACTTTTACATGGGTTTTTCTTACTGCCTCTTAGCTACATTTCGTTAGTTCAATATCTGCACTAAGTGCAACATGATTGAGACCACTCCACAACATCTACTTGTGTACTACATCTTGAAGTTTTGTCAAAATCTGAATCGTCATCGCACAAGTAAGTTGAATCACAAATTAGATTAATGAAATTAATAATTACATTAATTGAAATTAATAATTAAACCTTGACTGTAGAAAAATCTGCCGAAAATCTGAAGGTATTTGGAACATTTTTTTTCAGATATTCTACATTTTTTTCTGCAGAAAATCTGAAGGTATTTGGAACATTTTTTTCAGATATTCTACATTTTTTTCTGCAGAAAATCTGAAGGTATTTGGAACATAGTTTCCTTGAGACATTCTGCATTTTTTTTCTGCAGAAAATCAAGAAAACATGTTCCAAATAACATCCGATTTTCTGCAGATTTTTTTAGCTGGGTGTCTTGCCTTGGTGTATGATGACCTGCTGAAGCGACCGGATTCCGTGTTGGAGGTGATCAAGGCGAGCGACCTCATGGATCTGATCTGATTCAGATCAGAAGGATTAGAAAGAAGAAGAAGGCATTTCGTAACTAAATTTTAATCATGCAAAAGTCAGGTCGAAAGGATTAAAAACGTACTTTTAACAATTTGGAATATATTTCTCAAACCAATATATCATTATGCATTCTAGATGGACCACCCAACCTTTATCTATCTACTTTGGAAAATGCAAACCTATGAATTGTGTCAGTCATCTACACGCGCGAGATAGAAACAGAAGCAATAAAAGCATGCTATCTCGATCGGCAGGTTTGTAAGAAAACAGACACCTGAGACGGACGTATATGTAGAATCTGTCTTCATACAGAATTCATATTTTTCCAAGTTTTCTCAATTTCGTTCCGATTCGACGCGCCCACTTATAGAAATATCTCGCAACAGGGTTTCGTTGCTAATGCAGCAAGCGGAAAAGATTAAAAAAAGGTTTAAGTCCTATCTTGGGTTTCTGAATAGCGTTCTACGAGTCGGAGAAAATATATTTGAAATACTTTTCAAAAGTTCAAAAGGATTTTATCTTCGTTTCATCTTTATTGTGTTTGTTTTTGTAAACGTTTCTACGCATTTCTGTTTTGAAGAAAAATGATATCAGCTCTTATTCAACATTTTTTATGTGTTTTTGATGAGGAAAGAGATTTTGAGGCATGCATCCCTGATTAAAGTACGCAAATTGGAATATACAGGGTGATTATAATTAGAGTTCTTAAACATTCAAAAAGCTGTAAAAAAAGAACCACTGGTCAGAGTGACCTGAAATTTGACCTGAGCGTACTCGAAGGAGCGGGATATTGTATGGCTAAAGGAAAAAAATAGTTCAAAAAATTAGCAATAGATGGTACTTTACACGCCAGAATATGCAAAATAAGAAACGATGGAACATATTTGTGGACAGATGAAGCTCATTTCCGTATTCATGGATATGTCAATACTCAAAATAGCAGAATATGGGCAATGGAAATTCCGCTCGTACATCAACATGTTCTGGAAAAGTAGCTTTGTAGTGCGGGTTTACGGCATGGTTTATCGTAAGGCCATTCTTTTTCGAAGACATGGTCCTGCGGGTTCTGCTACCTGTACTTTCAATGGTGTACGCTATGAATCTCTTGTGCGCAACCATGTCATTCCCCAGCACTTCACCAGCGTGCATGTGTGGATACACAATTTTTATGCAAGACGGTACTCCTGCACACATTGTAAATCCTGTTAAGTGCCATCTCAGCATGCATTTCGAAAATCATAGAATTATCAGCCGCCATTTTCCAACGAACTGGCCACTAGGATCACCTGATCTTAATCCTTGTAATTTTTGACTTTGAGGTTATGTGAAACATGTTGTGTTCAGTGGTCTGATTGCAAACTAAGCTGAACTAAAGACACGCATTGCGCAACACATTCACAAGATCATCACAGATATACTCCGATCTATTGTGCAACATGCTATTTCTCTGTTTGAACTTGTAGCAGAAAAAGTTGGACGGCATATTGAACATTTCTTGAACCTGTCGTGGTAGGTTGGCTTTCAGTTAAGAGTGCCACAACCGAAGAATTACGTGGAAGTGATTGTTGAACTTGAACTTGAATTTGTGTTACGGGATTTGAAGCAACAAAGGCTATTATCCCCTACTTCCAATTAGATGCAGTACTAATCATTCCAAGAAACTGAGCAAAGTGATTGTTTTATTCATTATTTTCTTCAGTAAGAAACCGTTACAGTCATGAACATTGAACATTACAGTTAGTTTAAGCTGCAACCCACGCAATGGCCGTTTCATTGGGTTGAAAATGTCATTGTACGTTTTATGACATGTACAGCGCCATCTAATGCTAAAATTTTGAACTATTTTTTCTTCAACTATACTAATTAGCCCGTCTTCGAGTATACTCAAGTCAAATATCAGGTCATTCTGATCAGTGGTTCTTTTTTACAGCTTTTCGAAAGTTGAACTTTAATTATAATCACCCAGTATTTTAATTCAGATAATTAGACTATATTTGATTTTCCAAGGCTTGAACTTTGTTTTTGAATCGCATCCGTTTTTAAAAAGGTCATATTTTAAAATCTGATATTATGCATGAAACGTAATATATTGTACATGTTTAACAATACCAAATATTTCGTAAAAACTATCAGAAGGTACAATATTAGAAGCAAATCTTCAACTTACTATTTAAAAATCTTACTGAAAAATTAATGGAGATTCCAAATTTAATCCGAAACATCGTAGCATAATAATATTTAGGCTTTATTCGTCTGTCTTAATATTAGTTTTAAAACTTTACTCTTAACTATTGCAACGGTAGCGTGGAAACAAAAAACGCATTATCGTCGCAATGCGCGTGCAGTAGCTGAAACAATGAAAAGTGTTATTGTAACATATACTTCAAAATAATTTTTAAAATTTATTAAAATAAAAGAAAAATTAAACGGAAATAAAATTGGTATAAATGGAAAGGTGGTCTTTTGAATTTTAAAGTGGTGTAAAAATGGTTTTCGAGCGGTAACATGCTTCAAAAGTATTGAGTATAAATATGGAAATTTAGATTTTTTTTTAATTAAAAATTTAACCAAAATTTTGAAAAAGCATTTTCTTAGTGTGTATCAACTATCCAAGAAGTAACTACCCGCAAAATTGTGTAGCTCTTGGTTCAACGGTCTATCATTCAAAACGTTTTGAACGATTTTTGTATCCATATGTCGCATGACACAATTCACAGCTTGTATTTGGCGCATAAACATTATAATGTTAAAAACATGCGTAAAATGAAAGACAGATTTATTCAGGGTGTCCCAAAAAGATCCGTAAAACTTCAAACTTTTATTTTTTAAAAAAGAGTACGTCAACAACAAAAATCTTTGCAGCTATGGACAGAAAAATGCAAAAAGTTTTTTTTTTGACATAGACTTACGTCTCTCTATAGTGGTCTAATGGTGTGTCGGGAAAGGAAAAAATTATGACACTTTTCGCACTAAAGTTAAATGCTTATGGGTCCTCAACCAAATAACATAGAGCAGGGGTCGGCAACCTATTGAAACGGAAGAGCCAAAAGTTACAATTTACAAAATTTTCCAGTTTTTAAAGAGCCACTAAAAATTTTCGTTTCAATATTATAGTATTTGCTTATATATATTTGATTTTTGGTTTAAAATAAACAGCTGTAAATACTGAATAATATTTATTCATATAAAAACGCAAATATAGATAATTACATCAATGGGAGCATTGGCTTTGCATGCCTTTTGAAAGTTTGATTAAATCTGGCTTATAACTTGTTGTTTTAAGTTTCACAAGCACGACTCTAGATTTTTATTTGTTAGTTGACTTCTAACTTTACTTTTTATTATATTCATGCAAGAGAATGCTTGCTCGCACGAATATGTCGACCCGAAGATCGTCAGCACTCCATATGCCAACTTCTTCACCTCACTGTAGCATTCTGGAAGACTATTCCATGCGCCGAATATGAGGGCCTTAACTCGCGGAATTTCTTTTAGAGCTGTCCACTTGTGCTGCGCGATGTGCATGCATTTCTGGACCTCCAACTCTTCCCACTTGCTCTTGAGTTCTGTGAACTTGCCACTCCACAAGTCTTTGGTTTTCAAATCCAGCAATTGCATTTAAACCAATCCAGCATCAATTCCAAATGACTCAATGTCGATATCATTTGTATTTGTGTTGAGAGGATTTACTATGAACGAGAGAGTACTTTTGTTTGTTTTGAATTGCTCGAATCTCTCAGCGAATCCATCCTTCATGTTTTTTAAAGCTATGCTGAAATAATTCGTGTCAATAGTTGCATTGGTCTCATCGCTATATTGCTTCAGATTTTTAAAATGAATTAATTTACAGCTCCCCATGTCTTCAACAAAAAGAAGTAATTTTTTTCGAAACAAACTACTTCTTCAAGCGAGACGTATGCTGGGTTGCCCTTTCCTTGCAGTTTTAGAATTAGAATTTTTTCGGATGGAACTAGAGAGTCCCCAATTTTACATCAAAAGAGCCGCATGTGACTCGCGAGCCGCAGGTTGCGGACCCCTGACATAGAGGGTTGGTTTTAGTTTCATTTAACAGAGACAGGTATACATTGAAGATTGCAAAAAGAATTTTAGAATTTCGAATTACGGTTTAGTAACAATCGAGCTGCAAAGTTGATGAAAATCACGAAATATTTTGATGACGTCACAGCGCCCGATGCGCGCGCACGCAGACAAAGGCAATTCATTCATCGATCGCGCGAAATATCACTTAAGAATTGTCGAATTTCGTGCTAAAGTTAAACGCTTATAGCTCCGCGACCAAATAACATCGAAAATTTGTTTTAGTTTCATTTAAGAGAGAAAGGTAGACATTGAAGATTGCAAGAATAATTTTAGAATTTGTAATTACGGCTTAGTCACAGTGAAGTTGTAAAATTGGTGAAAATCACGAAGAATTTACTATGTGACTCTATCTATGTATAAAGACTATAGAGTTGATAGTCACATAGAGCTACTTTAGTCACAGAAAGTCACAGTTGAGTAAGTTAAGTAAGTCTACGCCCCTCAATCCTAGCGGCCGTTTCGCAGAGACAGCCTCCCTTCGATTTTTTTTTATCTCCTTAGTAGAGTTCCACATGAGATCCCTTCTTAGCACAAATAATGTCAAGAATATATTCTAATTCCATCCAGGAACGTTACAGCATTCCTTGATCAACAGTTTCTATAGCGGCTTGGATCCTTTGCTTTAATTCCACAAAATTGTGAACTTCTGTTCGGTACACAACATCGTTCGCATAACCCCAGAACAAAAAGTTTAGTGTAGTAATGTGCGGCGACTGTAGCGGCCACGTTATGGGACCATCCCTACCAATCCAACGTTATGGGAAGAAATGATTCAGAGAATTGCGAACTGTTAGTGTCCAAATAGGAGGCTCACTATTCTTTTAAAAACTGATATTTTGTTGGAGTCCTTCTAGCTATGGGAATGTATAAATTTCTAGCATATTTCAGTAGATATCTGCAGTAACAGTTATTTCCAAAAAGAAAAAGGGGCTGATGACGCGATCATGAAGCAATCCACACCAGAGATTGACATTTTCTCTGCTCCGTTCGACTTCTTGTACAACGTTTGGTTTTTCTGAGCCCAAAATTCGAACGTTATGTTTATTTACCATTCTGGAAACATGGAACGTTGATTTGTCGGTAAAAATAATCCGATTCAGAAAGTAATGATCCTTCTCCACACGATTCCGAATAACAACAGCAAATTGAAAACGCTTTGAATAATCATTCGGTTTCAAGGCGTGCAGCATCGGAACTTTGTATGAAGACAGTCGTAAACGTTTATGAAGCAGTCTGTGTATCGTGGCTCTTGCCATATTCAGCTCCTGGGATGCTCTTGGAATTGATTTGGTAGGGCTCCGAGAAAATGTTTCATGCACTCGTTCCACACATTCCACTCTAGTGCTAGGACTACCGTACCCTTTTTTATGATTCACATTTTCCATTGTCATAAATTTGTGATACCTCTCATGAATGCTTGAACGAGATGGTGATATTTCTCCGTACATCGTTAGATAATTTCGTTGTGTTTGAATATCGGATTTTGTCTCGATAAACCACGCGACACATTGAGCTCTCTTCTCGGGAGACGCCATTTTCAATAAATCAGTCTTTATGTGTCATGCAACACCATCTATGACCAAAAACAGACGGTAAAAAAACATCTTGAGGTGTTCTGTCCATAGCTGCAAAAGGTTTTGTCGCAGATCTATTCTTTATTTTAAATAAAAGTTTCAAATTGTACTGATATTTTTTGGTCAACCTGTATGTTTAAAACATTGAATATCATCGAGTCATTACGAAGAAATATGTTCAAATAAAACTTAAAACAAATGAACTTCGCAATCGGCCCTTTTTAAAGGTGGAGAACTCTACATTAAAGATCTTTGGATTATCAAACTCGCTATTCCTTGCTTGACTCGTATCTGATCTAAATACACAAGTTCAATAAACTCTTATAGAGCAGTTGAAACATCGACGCCTAAAACTCTTCAGTGGGGCCACTGTAATCTAGTATAAAAATTGGGGGACATTTGAGACCCGATCTTCCAATTCCCAAAATCAGTCGTGTATTTTGGACTAGTGAGCGTTAACTCAGTCATCGGGGGGTATCAAACGTTTTAACATTGGGTATTGTGGATGTTTGGTAACCGGGGTTCTTATTCAGGTGTTACCTCGGATTAATGGGGTGTAGGAGATTGGAGAGTGAGGCACAGGTTCAAGTCTCGTTCTCTTTAAGTGACCACGGTTCAGAATTACAATGTTGATTCAAAACTAGCTCTATCGTAACTTCGGAACGGGGCGCTAATCTAACTAAACTAAACAAACTTGGAAGGTACATTGTTTCGTATATACAGAGTGTCCCAAAAGGTTGTTTACAAACTCAAAGGTAGGCCAGGCATAAGAAACAAGTCAACTTCTTTCAATAGAGTGGAAATGCAAATGGTGGGGACAACAGATAGACAGACAGACTTTCTCAGTGAATTAAGTAAAAGAAATCGATATTGTAAATAAAGTGTAAGACACAGATTTCATCGAGTACAAATTCACAATAACACATTTGCATGAATGACAACATGCGAAACGTGTAAGGTTTCAGACGACAAGTCCTTTGACACTGATTTTAAGTACTCCAAAGGTTTCCTGTTGATACTGTGTCCTACTTGCCATAACCGATGCTATCATCAACTTGTAATGTTGTTATTGATTCACTGAGTTGTTGTGTTATTGTAAATTTGTATTCCATTCAGTCTTTGCTGTGCATTTCATCTGGTGTATCCTTTTCTTCTACTTAATTCACTGACAAAGAGCCCCTTTGTGATTCTTCCCTATCCTTTGCGCTTTAGGCCCCATAATTTATTTCTAACTGACTGGTTTCTGACCTACTCTTAAAGTTTGTAAACATCAATTTAGGAAACTCTGTATTGATTTGCTTTGCTAAGTATTGCAAATGAACAGATGAATCGAATAAAGCCCTAGCAATACTTAAAACACGAAATACAAATAACATTGTATCGAAATAATCTCTTTCAAATCTCAGATTAATTATACATTGTTTAATTATTATGTGTTTATTTCCCCGAACCAATACTCCGCTTCGAATTCAACACAGACTTCCCAACTGAGTCGTTCAGAAGCCAGCCCAGAAACAATTTTGAGAAAATTCATGTTTTTTAGTACAATAATTTTTAAAATATTTGGTTCAATAATTTGATTAGTGAAAATATATGAATCTCCTAATGAAGCAACGAGTAAATTTTTTAATAACTAAAAATAATGTTATTAATTCCATCAAAATCTACAAAAATCAGAAATCATAAAAAAATGGACTTATCCGCTTTGGCTTGTGAGAGACTCAACACGTATCGGTAGAGAAAACAAAATGTATTTTTGCCACGCGTTGGTCGTTTCAAACGAATGATACAAAACAGTAGGAAAAGAACATACTATCTCCAGTCGGGCATACTTATCGGGAGACATACACGAGGGATGGACGTATATGCATAATTTGACTCCATACAGAATTCATATTTCTCTAAGCTCTCAAAATTTCAGTCCGATTCGAGGCGACCACTTAAAGAAATATCTCGAAATTTCTTTGGTAGCGTTTCATTACTAATTCAACAGGGGAAGAGAATTCCAAAATGTTAAGCCTTTTCTTTCTTTGGGTGTTCGAATAGTTCTCCGCCAATCGGAGAAAATACTCTTGGAAAATTTTTCAGAAGTTCACAAAGGTTTTTATACCTTCTTTTAATCTTATTTTTGCTATGTTACTTATTATTCAAGGGGAATTCTTCTTCTTGGAACTATGATTCTCTGAGAGATACGAGGTTTATGGATTTTTAGCCACAAAGGCTGTTATCCCCTAATTCAAAAAAATATTATGCCAAAATTCGTTTCAATCTGTTTAAAAATTAAGTAAAATTGCCACCAGTAGATGGACTTTAAAAAATGCCGATAAAGTTCAATCAAGACAACAAAAAAAATGGCGGCAATATTCTTTTCTTCTTGGAACTATGATTATATTGTTCACATGATACTGTTTTTAGGCTGGTATACCTTCTGTAAATTTCGTGATGTCTGATGCACAAATTGTTGTAAAAACTCTACAGAGTTATCAAATTTGGCACGTATGCATTTCTTGGGTAGTATTGATCGTTAAGAAATGGTTTCTAGAAAATATAATGATATTTTTAATTAATTAAAAAATAACTGAAATTTTAAACTTTTTTCCGTCAATAACTTCAGAGCATATTATCGCACAAAAACAATTTTTACACCTCTTGAAAATTCAAAAAAAATTCCTTTCAGTTTTTCTAGTTTTATTTCCGCGCAGTTTTTCTTTAATTTAAATATTTTTTTTCAATATTTATCACGCAACGGCTGATGCAACAGATTTGCACCATTCATTCGATATTGAAATGCTTAATAGTCTATTTAATTGTGGAGTCGTTCTTCACAGCATAACCTTGAATTTGAAATAATTATTTAAAAAAAGTTTTTAATTTTCAAAACTTGCTTGCGTATTTCTGTTTCAAATTTAATGTAAGTATCTCTCATTTGTTTAATTTTTATTTAATTTTAACGATTTCTAAACTTGATTTAGAAATGGTGGTGTAACCTATATATATAAAAGAGAAAAGTATTTGTGTTTGTGTGTGTTCGTTTTTTGGTTCTTTATGCACGTGGCGACCAAATTTGGCACAGTGATGGATTAGCATCAGAGGTAGCTAGCGCCGTAAAAATTATTTTAAAATTCAAATTGGATTCTTATTTATTTAATTAAATAACAAAAATTAAGCTATTTTTATAAGTTTTTAGCCAATAACTTCTGAAATTCTCATGGTACGAAAATTATTTTTACACCACCTTAAAGAGCAAAAATTACTTTTAAACTTTTTAAAATACCAATAAATACCAATTAAATACCAAAAATACCAAAAAATACCAATTAAAAATTAATTTTAAAATACCAATTAAAAAACTTTTTAATGATACCAATTCAATTGTTGTACAATGCTTTCTCGAATTTTAATAAACATATCAGAATTCATTTTAAAGTCAATTTGTGAAAATGCTTTCTATTGTTATAAAATCAAATTCAAAACAATTTTTTGTTTCGTCAAATCCTTTATTCACGTTCTTTTAATACTGTTAAAGTTAAGAAAATATTGCTTTCTTTGGTCATTTACTCCAAAGTAGACTTCTTACTTCTGCTGTTATTTCGTAGCATGCACTTGACTTCCGTTTTTATTTCGTATCTTTTAATATGCCCTCAAATATCCAATGACGTTAGCTTAGTTACTACGCGATGTTTCGTTTAAATTTCACAAATTTTTGAATGATTCTAATCAGTGAGCAGAGGCGTAGCGACCGGGGAGTAAGTGAAGTATAGATGTCAGTTTTAGAGGCGCCATGGACAAAACATTACGGAATATATGTCAGTTTTTAAAGCAAACTATGATTAGGGGGTTTAAAAATAATACCAGGCCCCGAGGGAAATTTGCGCCTGCTAAGCAAATGAAGACTGGCGAAAAAAAATCATATTCCCTGAGCGCCACTTACCCACGCTGCGCAGCTGACCATGTTAACAAAACGTTAATAAGTTTGTGTCACTTTTTAAAGTCAAATACAATAAGGAGTCGAAACATACCATGTCCAGGTCGTCGTTTACCCAAGTTAAGCCTCACAGAGACATACAGAGACAAAAAGAAGAGGTTAGTTTAGCTGCTGGCCGAGGGGTCAGAGACACAGGAGAGGGAAAAAGAAAATCAACGAAAGACGTTACTGTGAAAAACTGTTTAATTAAGTTTAAAGAGTTTTAAGTATTTAGACTTGAAATATTTCTACCCCGAGCAACTCCGGCTATATAAGCTAGTAGATTATAAAACGCAGACTACAAAATAAATAATATATCTTAATATAATAAAATTTTCATGCTATAATGTTTGAGACTAAGTATAGGTTCAAATTTCCTTTTTTTTACTTTAATAACTATGAATTATATCCTTTCATGTTCCTGACTATGAAATAAGTAACATAATTCTTTTTTTCAATTTCTGTAATTTACACAATAACTTCTATAAATTACAGAAATTAAATAATGTATGAGATGCATTCCTTTGGAAGTCCAGTTTCGGTCCTAAAAATTAATGGTTACGAATTTCAAATGACTTCATGGATTTTTCGAAGATAATTGTTTACATTTGTGTTAATTAAATTCCAGAAATTGCTAGAAATAATGCAAAAATTAGAAACTGATTAACGTAACTATAATTCCAGCAACTGATAATAAAACATAAATATCACTAATATGTTTATATATATTTTTATGGATTCCATGTTTTTGAGATATGGTGCAAGCTTTTCTTTAATTTTAGGGCGTTTTTAAGGAAGGAAGTATTTTTCCATTTTTTTAGTGATTAAAATCAAATAAATCTACAAATACCAGTGCTCGATTCGCGATTTTAAATGGTTTGTTTGAACTTCGAAATGCTTATATTCTAACCTGAAAAACTTAACAGGAAATAGAAATCTAAGTCCTTTTTTATTTCTTCTCTTCTTACAGAAATCCAGCATTGTTATCGATGAACATTATGTAAACCTAACAGAAAATAGAAATCTAAGTCCTATTATAATTCTTCTCTTCTTACAGAAATCCAGCATTTTTATCGATGAACATTATGTAAACCTAACAGAAAATAGAAATCTAAGTCCTATAATAATTCTTCTCTTCTTACAGAAATCCAGCATTGTTATCGATGAACATTATGTAAACTTAACAGGAAATAGAAATCTAAATCCTATAATAATAATTCTCTTCTTACAGAAATCCAGCATTGTTATCGATGAACATTATGTAAACTTGTTAGGAAAACCATACCACGTAAAGCTGTGATTTTCAGAAATTGTAAATAACTTATTTACTTCTTAAAAATATTTGCTTTTCACTTACATTTGTAGAAGTATATCACCAAAGAGCTTTAAGAAAGCTTTGAAAGGAAGAAGCGCTCTCTACCAATTATTTTTGAAAGAAAAATTTTGGTTTATTTCCAATCCATACTTATAGAAGGCAATGGTTGTATGTGTGCGTGCCTGAGTGCGATGACCAGACGAATCTATCGCACTTACAGTCATGAAATTTGGCACACAGATAATCGTAATGGTGACTCAATGCACCTCGAAGCCAGAATTTTAAAATTTAATCTAGAAAAGTTTTTATTTAATGTTTTGTGTTGTTTTGGGTGATTTTTTGCACTCATCTTTCAATAGATTGGTTTCGGATAATTGTACGAAACAAATAGATACGCCATTGGAAAGAGTAAACGATTTCCGTTCTATTGAAGTTTACTTCGTACATCTAACATAATTTACTGAATTTTGAGAAATTTTTGAAAAATAGTCACTTTTATGGTCATTTTTTATTGGGATTTCTTGAACTTCTCGTATCCGACTTTCTAATAACACTATTATTTTCAATTTTTTTCAGCTTATAACTAGAAAGGTTCTGTCGGATTTAAAACAAGAACGGTTAAAATATCTTTTCGCGTTTTCTTTAATTAATTTTTTCCTGGTCAGTTGAAAGTTATTTTTCTCTAGCCAGCTTCCTCCCGCGACACTTTTCAGAAATGTAGCTGGAAATTTGATTGGCTGACGGGGCAGGTGACGTCATAACCTTCAATTGAATGACTTTGATGATTATTTTCGGTCATCTCGCATACTTTGTTTTGTGGCTTGCAGTATAATAATGATTTTCACGTTGCAATCTTTTAATATTGTTTTGTATTAACTTTTCTACAAATAAAATGTCATTATCGCGAAAAAAATAAGCGGGAAAATCAAAAATGTGTATCTTTTGTTTTGATTTTGTTTTCAAAACTTTTTCATGTCATTGTGGGCGGTTTCTTTTTTTTCATTTTGTTGAAGTCCTGATTCCACGGGCAACGCCGTGCGCGTACTGCTAGTAAATAAATAAACATCTGAGTAAACATGACATGAGTCGATCATAAACATGAGTCGATCGAGTATGTCGTGCGAAGTAAAAGAACGAACCCAAAAAAACAATTTAGAATATTGGGGGAAAAGGATACCAGAATTTTAAATTTAATTTATTTTTATTTCGCACGTCGTCTCAGTTTACACAAAGAGTAGGAGGCTTGTTGACATGAAGAAAAAATTCGGAAAATACGAATATAACACTATACAAACTATCACTCATCTTGTATGGAAGATAAAAAATAATAAATAAATAAATAATAAATAAATAAACATGCAAAATTTAAAGAAAATAAATAAATAAAATTTATAAATATGAACATAATATAATAAAAAGAAGGAAAAGAAATTTATAAGAAATACAACCTCATCCAAAACTTGCTAGGAACAAAAAGTGCACTCAAAAGCACTTCATAAAAAATATAGATTATGAATATATGCAATATTTAGATCAGTCGCTTCACAACACGTTCATGTTTGTTAAAATATCAAAGTAAGTAATTACTAAAATAAAGCCACATATTGTATAGCAAACGGATTCGGAAACCCTCCGCGCTTTAGCGCATGCGCCGGCGGAGATATTTTCATCAAAATAGGGGGAAAGTGAAGAATGGAAAGGTGATGTTTATATTTTCCAACAAAGAACTCCGGAAAAGCTCTCATATGACTCACTGCCTGACACCCCTTCTCGGTGTAAAATCTCCCAAAAGTTGTAGTCTTAGAATCCGTTGCTGAACAGTACTTTCCCCATACAAATATAAACAGAAATGTACTTATATTTTCTCTTTAAAAGTCACTTTTAGATTCCTAAATGCTTTGTTTAAATAAGTTAAGTACTTTTTTCGTGTCACTAGTAACACCAATAAGTATATAATATAGATTCACAGATTCTTTTCCATTTTGATTTGTAAAAAGTAAACCTAACAGACTGAAGTCGTACCGATCCTCGTCACGTGCGAGTCCTTTCAAATAAAAGAAAAGAACAACAAAGCATACTATCTTGGATCGGCATACTTCTCGAGAAGCATACTCGAGGGATGGACGTGTATTCAGAAACTGCCTTCTTACAGAATTTCATACTTTTGTAGGCCCATTCCGTTTCGAATCAGCCACTTTAAGAAATATTTCGAACTGCTTTGCTGCAATTTCATTATTAATGCAGCAAGCGAAAAGGATTTAGAAAAGGTTTTAAGTTCCTATGCTTAGGTTTAGCGTTTATTGAATAGCGTTATACCAATCGGAGAAAATATACTTGGAATGATTTACAAAAGTTTAAAAGCGTTTGTACCCTCTCAATCTTATCTTCATTTTATTTATTGGTTTTTGCTGTTTAGATGTGGTTTTTTTGCCGTTGTTTTTGTAGCTTTTTGTGGCCTGATTGGATAGCTCTGTGTTTTTGAGAAACAATTTAAGATTTTTTATGGTTCGCTTTTTAATGCATCGCAAATTGGAGAAAAAATTTCTGAGATTTAGATCTGTAAAACATGTTACCAGGAAGAGTGAGAATTTTGTTCGTACAGTTCCAGAGACTATTAACGT
>BGPR01001106.1:24928-50937 GCA_013235015.1 Araneus ventricosus
CGCAGTGTGCGGAAAAACTATTTTCTAAATGCTGCTGAAAAAAGTTGCAATTAGAGAAAAAATGTCCACTGGAAAGTAGCATAATAATATCTTTCGAGCTAACAATCTTTGCTAAAAGACATTATAAATTAGAGCATTTAAATAATATTTCATAATCATTTAGGATTTTTAAAAATAATCGCACAGTGAGTCTTTTTACTGCATGCTGACTTACTGATATTCACAGACTGTGCGGAAAAAATCATTTTCTGAATATTTACTACTGAAAGAAGTTGCATTTGCAAAATGTTCTCTGGAAAGGCCTTTGATAATTTGTATCGGATTAAAATTCCATCACTTGATAGGTTTGTACTTAATTGATATTAGAATCAATTGCTCCGCGAAATAAGATTTTAAAAAATGCTTCCAAAATTATACGCACTGCTATTTTTTCGGTTGCCTATTTTGTAAAAGATGAGCCCCGACCTTTTTCACGTTAGTTTTATTGCAGTTAAAGAGAATGTAGTAACTGCACAAGCTTGGAAATCCATGTCAAATTAGAAAAGTAAATATTACCATAGATCTCCATATGATATTTTGCATCGTTCCTGCGAATTTTATTAAAAACAAAATAGGCGTCATAAATTATCATTACTTTTATAGGTATAAAAGTTGTTCATTTTTAAAAAAAAAATTCTGCACATATCCATCTTTCAAATAACTGAAACAAAACACTGCCTTAGTTTATTTTTCTTTTTATATTTTCTTTGCTAAAAAATCAATTAAAGCAATGATATAAAATAAATCAATCGCATTTATCAAACATATCAATATAAGCAAAATAATAGTTCAATAATATCTTTAAAATCGTCCCACTGGGGGAGGGGGACGCCGCGAGTTTGTGGATGAGAAGTCCCGGATAAGCGGGGTCCCGCTTCCCTGCTTTGTGGGTTGCCCTCTGCCGGTGGTAGTACGTGCCTCCTACGGGAGGGGTCAGGCTGTGGCCAGTGATGGCCATTAGGGTTCCGACCTCAGCACTCAAGCTGTCGCAGAGACTGTCACTCAGATGCTCCAGAGAGTTTAGTGGCAGGTAGAGATGATTTCGATATGTTTCTAAAATCATTGCTAAACACCAAAAAACCCGGCTTAGCTATTTTGTGTACAGTGTGAGTTTTAATTAACCAAAACTTTTAAACTGGAATAACTTTTGAATCGTTGCAGATAAAGCGACAAACTTTTTTTATTGAAAAGAACGTGACAAGGGAATTTAATAGATGATGTCTTCTAAGTCAGAACTTTCAGAAGTAACACAATATCGCAGCCTAGTGGAAAAGAATCATTCTCTTGAAATCACCTTGGACATAATCAAAACTTTCAAATGTTCTTATCATATCTCTTACCATGCCGCTAGATAGTTTATATCGTTTTTTTATTGTTAAACACAACTTTAATCACATTGCATTACATTACACAACCTGCATCCCCGTGTTTCGAGTCATTTGGCTCATTTCCGGTTTGGATGGATGGAGGTGAATTTTATTTTTTAAGAAAGGACAAAAACAAGTATCGGGTACAAAAAAATAAAAATGAAAAAGAAACATACACTGGACAGAACAACATAAAAACAATACAAAATAGAAAAAAAATACATAGAGGGAAAAAAGGTCATAAGTAGCCGGAAGTGTGTGTCAGTCTGGGTGGATGAGTGCTCAATTACTACCCTCTACAATGAGATTGTTCTCATCACATATGAAACGCATTACGAGTCGAAGTCGGGTTCTTGAGAAGTTGTTCGTGAGAATGTTTTTCAACCATTGTAATTTAAGTGACACTGTTGGAGTTTGGAAATGCCAGGAGAGGGTAAACCGACATTTTGTGGCATAGTGCATTGGATCTCCTTTTTCTCCGCACGAGCAGTTATCATGTGTTCGAAGATTGAAGCGGTGAAGGTATGAAGGGAAAGGCCCGTGTCCTGTAACGAACATTATCTCTTCTCTATTCCATCCTACTGGCTTGTTTGAGACCCTAGGCATTATATCATGTGTACTGCGGTCAGTTTCTCCGTTATCCCAGTTGTCTTGACAGATGCTTAAAGCAGCTGACTTAATCTCAGATTTCAGGTAGGACAGTGGCTTAGGTAGAAGGAAAGGGTCGCTTTTTGTGTTGGCTTCTTTTGGCTAATTGGTCTGCGCATTCGTTGCCTAAATAACCGACGTGGGCTTTAAGCCATATCAGGTGAACGTGTTTATGGGAGAGCAAAAGGGTTTGAATTTCTCAGACCATACCATGGTGGGATTTAGGATTAAGTATGACCATCAAACTTGACAAACTGTCTGTCCAAATTTTGATTGGTCGATGAAGGGAAGAAGTTGCTTCAATTGCCATTCTAATTGCAAGGATTTCAGCTTGGAAAACCGAATTGCTGCGATCAAGTTTACCTTGCCATGAGGCTATTATTCCATAGTTTTCGAGAATGCAATATGCGCTGCCAGTGCCTTCGTCCGTTTTAGAACACAACTTTAACAGAAATAGTTTTGCATTTTCACCACAAAAATATAAATTTTTAACAACAAAAACATGATTTTCATTTGAATATGACGGTTTGAAGACACATCGAAAAAGAGTGGAAGTGATGTTAAACAATTTCTTTCATGCCCTTTTCATTGCAAGCATTCATAGGGACATGCAGTGAGGGTCTGAGAAGTTATTTCTGTTCAAATCTATAGGTTAATTGAAACTAACTCCGTATTTCGTCGCTTAACAACCAACCTCACCTATCTCAATTTTTTGAAATTTCAATGAGGAAGAAGCAACTGAATTTTTCGCAACCAGGTAACGCATATTTCTGAAATTTGTTAACACTTGATATGAACATGAGACTGCGTTTTCCTACTAAATGTCAAAAAAGAAAAATCGGAAATATTAGATATTAACTGAGAAAAATTCAGTTTCTTCTTTCTCTTTGAAATTTCAAAAAATTGAGATTGGCGGTGTTCTTGTTAACCGATGATTTTTCTCAAATAAATGTCTTATTGGGAATTTCTCGCTGATTTTCTAAATATTTCCATCCAAGTCTCTTTCACCAAGACCTCAGACTTATGGACTAAGACCCTCTAAAGGTTCAATACCCAGGACCCTAATCAGTCCTCTTGGGAGCATATAGATGCAGCGAACTTTTGGAACCTGTCTTAAAATTGTTTTTGCTTCGCGAGATTTTCTTTTCATGTGTAAATATACATTTTTCATCGTTTTCATAATTTTCACATGTATTTCGTCGATGTTAAAACCACTGTATGTAACCGGTTTTTTTTGTTCAATAAAGTTTATACGCACACTCATCCAAACTGTAAACCGGAGATTTTTATCTCTGTAGTCAGGGGTGTGTCGTAGTGTAAAGTAAAGTAAAGTAAAGTAAAGTAAGTAAACCTAAAGGATTGAAGTCGTATCAGTCCCCTTCACTCACAAGTCATTTCAAACTAATGACACAAACAGATATGAAAAAAGGCATGCTTTCTCCGATCAGCATATTTCTAGGCAGAACTATCAGGAGACGAACGTGTATGGGATTAAGACCCTCTAGAGGTTCAATACCTAGGACCCTAATCAGTCTTCCTACAAGTATATAGATACAACGAACTTTTGGGACCTGTCTTAAAATTGTTTTTTCTTCGCGATTTTTTCTTTTCATATGTAAATAAACATTTTGCATCGTTTTTATAATTTTCACATGCATTTCGTGGATGTTAAAACCACTGTATGTAACCGGGTTTTTTTATTCAATAAAATTTATGCGCGCACTCATTCAAACTACAAACCGGAGATTTTTATCTCTGGAGTCAGGGGTGTGTCGTAGTGTAAAGTAAAGTAAGTAAACCTAAAGGATTGAAGTCATATCAGTCCAATAAATTTACGAGTCATTTCAAAGTAATGATACAAACAGATATAAAAAAGGCATGCTTTCTCCGATCAGCATATTTCAAGACAAAACTCTCAGGAGACGAACTTGTATACAGAACCCGCCTTCAAACAGAATTCATATTTCTCTAAACTTTCCAAATTTCGGTCCGATTCGAGGCGACCACTTAAAGAAATGTCTCGGCAAAGCATCGTCAGGATTTCATAACTAATGCAGGAAGCGAAGAGGATTCTAGAGAGATTTAAGTCTTTTTCATGTGTTTCTGAATAGCGTTAGGTCAATCGGGGAAAATATTCTTCGAATACTTTTGAAAAGTTCGAATTTTCTTACTGAGTTATATGCGTATTTTTATAATTGTTTACTGTTTGTCCCAAATATTACCACGGATTTGTAGTTTTCAAGAAATTATGAAAGTTTTTATCCCTCAATTTTATGAAAAAAATTGAGACTTTCATTGTGAAGAAAGCTTATAAAGGTTCAAAGTGAATACTGTTTTCGGTACTGCAGAAGGGACTTGGATTTATTAATTTTCGAGGTTTGTATCCTCTTGTTTGAAAGATATGCATTTTTGAAGTTTCTCATTTCGTAAGCTATATTTATTTTCAAATCACTGGAAAAATATATTATAAAGTGTAATAAATCATCTATAAATTACGAAAAAAGTATTCAAAAGGTTATATTTACATAGGCTATACTCAAACAACTATTAGTGATGTTTTTCAGAATAGGTAAAGAACAGAAATTTGTAAGAAGTTTAGACATTTTACAAAACAAATGTATTTTTACGTTAAGATTGTAATCCAGTATTATAACATCGGCTTAATAATAATTATTAACAGCATCATTATACTTCTACATCATCTCGAACTTCCAGTCTGCATTTTTTCAAACCATAACACATGCTTTCCTAAATTAAAATATTGGAGATACCACTTAAAAAGTGGTAAAATTATGCAACTCAGATCATATACAAATTAAACAAATATACATGTATGTACACAAGACACTTATACTTTCAACAAAACTATATTGCAATGGAAATTTTCTTAAATAATCCCAATAAATCTTTACATTCGCAAAACAAATTTTACTATCTTCTGTGCGTTACATCAATTACCCTTCTGAATATTTAAAATATATTTCACACTTTTTTTCCTTTTAGTTAGTAAAAAGTAATCCTAACAGTTTGTAGGCTTGTCATTTCCTCATCTACCTCGAGCCATCTGAAACCATAGTTACAGACGGAAGCAAACAACAAAAATATCTTGAATCAGCACATTTCTTAAACAGCACACTCGTGGGACGTACTTGCAAGGAGGCTCTATTTTTTTATATGAAATTTATATATTTCTTAGCTTTCTGCATTTCGAGACGGCCTCTTAGTAGATAGGACGAAACTGCTAAACCAAGGATTTCATTACTAGTGAAGCAGAAGAAGGAGGAAAATTGTAGTTTAAGTTCTTACCTTTGAATTTCTGAATTTTGCCAATCGGAGCAAATTTACCGTGAATACTTTACAAAAGTTCAGAAAGGCTTGTGTGCATCTAAGTGGTGACGTGAAAACGTCTTCCGCTCGTTACAGTGATAGTCGGTCGAACTTTCTTGTGTGACAAAATACCGTCAGATTTGAATCGCTAATAACTACGAGACTAATAATGCGAAAAGCTCGGATCATATCTGTATCGGATAGATCATATCTGTAAGAGTTTGTCGCATAATATTTGTTTTGCCTGTGCCGCCATCGTACCAGTGTACGCGCATGCGCGTGATTTATGAATTAGCTTTATGTAAGATTATAAATAAGTGTAGCGTGGAAACGCGTTTATATAGGAGGTTGATTCTGGTGTCATTTTAAAGAGCTTGAGGAGTATTACTAGGACCCAAGGTGAGACAAAAATATTTATCAAAATATAAGTAAAAAGTCGGTATTAAATTGAAACTTTCAAACTCCGCATGTTTTTTTATTATAACATGCAGAGTTTTCTTTCGAATTGTACGAAACTTACAGAATACTTGAAAATACGTAAAAGAAACATTGCATTAAAATTTGAATTCAAAAATTTAAATATTACGGGAAATATGAGCATTTGTAGTAAATATTGTTTTACTGCGCATACGCGAAATGTAGTTCTATATACTGTCAACAGATGGCACCATCAAACGCTACTCTAAATAAAACATGAGAAAGGCGCAGTTCGCGTCTGCGCAGTAGATTTTTCGTGAAAAAGCCGGGATAAAATCATAAAACAAGTGTTTCGTATTAATATGTAATTCAGTTATCAATCTCTTTAATACAATATTTACACAGAGTAGTATAATGCTTACAGAATAGATAAAGCGCAAGTCTGTCGCATGCAGAAAGGATCTGTGGTAGCTTGTGATTCATCTATTCCGCAACCATTATACTACTCTGTGTGAATATTGTATTGAAGAGATTGATAATTAAATTACATATTAATACGAAACACTTGTTTAATGATTTTATCCCGACGTTTTCACGAAAATTCTACGGCACGATCCCGAACTGCGCCTTTTTTATGTTTTTTTTATCCATTTTTAACTTTTCGTATACGACGAATACAAAGAGAAATTATTAAAATAGTCCAAAATTTGACCTCGAGATTTTGTTGAATCTCCACGTCTCAAAGCTCTTGGAGTTCGAAAAAATCCTTTACTGGATTATTGTGTCTGGAGACAAAATAATTCAAGGAGGATCGCATACGCATTATCTTCCATCGAGCAAGATGGAAGATATTACGTTTGCGGTCTTTGCACCAAAATTGCAAATATCTTTTAAATTTACGAAGTACCGAAATTATGCTGATCCATACGCATGTGAATACGAAAACTCACAATCGCCGCAAGGTACAAAGATGAAATTTAAGACATGTCTTTATTCCTAGAATAATAGAAAGATAATGAATTTTTGACCAAACCGACATTCGGCTGACAGTCTATCGATCTATCCCCAGATAGAAAATAAGGTTGCGGAAAGATTGCCATTGCACTTTCCATAGGCTGTCCGCGAAAGCATTTCCGCGCAAACCGTTTCGGAAACCATTCCCTCAAAATTGACGTAGATAAGCTTTTTATGAACCACCTGTCCCATTGTGCGTAGCTCGGTCCGGTATAGTGGTTATTGCGTTAGCCTTCCAACTCTAGGAACGCGGGTTCGATCCCCAGCTCGGAGGAATTTGGTGTTTGTAGGGGCACGGCTTTGAAAAGGGGATGAAAAAAGGGAGGTTCCTTTTTCTGTAGGAATATGGCTTCGGTTGGGGGAGGGGGCCTCTTTTTCCCGCCGAAGGAGGGCTCTTAAGAACCTTTTGTAAAGGCATGAAACAAACTTGGGGAAATCTTACTGAAAACCTTGTTTCTTTTTGACTATCGAACCTTTCCGCTACTTTGCTGAAAAGTTCAACCCTTGTCATGGAAACCTTTGTGACAACCCTTTACCTTTGCTGACGACAAGGTTTCCAAAACCCTTCAGACAAGCTTTCTTTGCTATCCGGGTCTATTCCTGAGTATCTGAACGCGACAAACTGGATGAGTGAATTTGAGCGTATGATATCTAAATGAAAAC
Organism: Araneus ventricosus; assembly: GCA_013235015.1. NCBI lineage: Eukaryota > Metazoa > Arthropoda > Arachnida > Araneae > Araneidae > Araneus > Araneus ventricosus. The sequence continues at coordinate 32,404 of BGPR01001106.1, forward strand.
TGTAGATCTGCGAATAATTTTGGCACAATTCATTCGACAATCTGCCAAATAATAGAATTTTTTTTTATGTCTGTTAATATGTGAACATTATTACTCAAAAGCGCAATGAGCAATATGTTAGACATTTTGTACATCGTTTTGGCACGAAAATTTACCCCATGACCCAACCGGTCAACGGGGAAAGTCCAAAACGCATACCTGATTACCTTCATAATGCTACGAAGCTAAACGCAAAAGCCGCTAAATTGTATAAGTATACAAGAAAGTCAAAAGCAGAACACGCCCGTTAGTTAGGGTATGGCTGACGTGGGTTTAGTTTAGTTATATTAACGTCCCTTTTTTGAAGCAAAATGAGGGCCATTTTGGGACTGACCTCGTAATTTTGAACCGTAGTCAGATAACGAGAACGATGCCTTATTCTGTCACACCATCTCCAAACTTCCTCACCACACCAGCTGGAGGACATCTGATCCCCTGCTTATGATTTAACTTGAAACAGGCCCCATATACTTCGTATCTAGAGTGGAATCTGGTATCGAACCTGGAAACCTCCGGCCCCAAAACCGAAGCTTACCACTAGGCCGCCTCGGCCTCATGGCTGACCTGGGAGAAATTTTTGTGGCATTTCCCAGTCTCACTAATTTGCCAAAACGATAGATTGTTCTTATTATAATTGTAATCTTTTTCCGAAAGTTTGACTTTTCTTTTACAGGCATCCATTTGAACTAAGTCATTTAATAATACTTTTTAAATGTTAATAGATTTTATTTTTGTTTATTAGTAAAAATCGGCACAATGTTTCAAATCTGTAATCAAAAGGAATTTAAATAGTTGATATTAATTTTGTGTTTGAAGCCAAAACTAGATTCTATGATATAATGCTTCGGAAACTGAGTATTGAATTCAAAAGGGCTTTAAAAATGTAAAAATATAAATGCGTGCCTTTTTTTAATCCGCATGGAACATTTGAAGCGCGATAATCTGCTATAGATTTATAAAAAGTTGGATGGAAATCTGTTACCTGTTTTTTACAAAAAACATTGGATCATGCTTATTTTATATCCTACGCGTATGTGTTTGTAATAATTCGTTCATGTATTTATCCTGATTTATGTAACAATACTACAATTACAAAAGTTCAGAGTGTTTTGAAAAATTAGCTAAAATTTGAACGTTTTAAATAAACAATACTATAATTTCAGAAGTTCAGAGTGTTTTGAAAAAATAAACTAAAATTTGAACGTTTTAAATAGACACCAATATTTACATTTTCCATTCACAAAAGTCAGCATGATCTAAGGAATAATATGTTGATTAATTTCAATTTGTTTTAGTTGAATGATTCATTTCCCTTCGGTTTTTGTTTCTGACTGACTTAAAGCGTTTCAACCTGGAATTTAGATGATCTTTGATTAAATAAAAAGTTTTAATGTCGATTTTAGATACATCGATGAATAACGCCGAAATGGTTATTAATTTCATTTTTTGTACTTATAACAAAGCTTTTTACTTTAGTAACTGTATAACGATGTTAAGAAGTTGCCGAATGCAACTGTTTCGGGAAGGGGTTGGGCCTCGTACGAGGGAGCAAAGCCTCTCTAGTATTTAATTGAACTCCATTCACTTCATACGAACCAATCAAAAACTTATTATTGCATTTAATTTATTGTATGAGATTTTGATTAACTTTTGTACAGTAAGAATTATTTAATAAAATAATAACAAACATTTCAGAGAAGGGTTGAAAATTGGAAAAAGATGCTCTTTTAGAAAGCCCACTATATCTTGAGATGAAAAGAAAATATAACTTCATTATTGTAGGATTCATAAATGCTCCCATGCGGTAAGATTATTTCAAAACTGTAATATATTTCTGCGACATGTTTTAGAAAACAGAAAGAAAAACTTATTTTACTTTAAAATTGTAAGTCTGTCAACGATGTTTACAGTGTAGGAAAAAAAAGTGAATTTCCTATTTGTTTCCGTCAGCCAAAAGATAAGGCAGAAAGTTCTGCGGAGGTTAAAAAAATCTCCTTGCGGATTCGAGACAATATAAAAATAAGGCTTTAAATAGCGCAGAAAATATTCTTTTACCCTATCTTGACTGCTTCTGTCTGGAAGTTCAGTTCTTCTATTTCTCACTTTTTCGGCTTAATACTTTCTGAGACGTCTGTTTTTTTCCCTTACGATATGTTCCTCTGTTGGGTCTCTTATTTCTTTAGATTTAGAGAAGATTTAGCAATTTTTAGTAAGGAGTTTTTGTTGAAATATATATTAAAATATTTTGCTTTTTGATTATTTTCCTGAATAAAATTTGTTTTCCTATTTTCTTTTTCTTAATCTACTGAATATTAGAATAAATATTTAAGTACTGAAGTTTTAAGATCTGACTTTTCATCATGAAACAAAATAGCCGTGACACCAACGTTTAACTTAAAAGCAAACCTGCATTAAATATGAAATGGGATTGATTCGCTTGACATAATAATCACGTGGTAAGCATCACTACGCATGCTATCTAGCTCCTGGCTATGTACCTCAAGACTGCAACGACACGTCTTTTCAGTTCTTTCAAAAATGACATTGCATGCCAAAATTAGTGCTGTAGGTATCATCTTTTTCTCACATCCGATTTTTCTTTTCTTAATCTACTGAATATTAGAATCAATATTTAAGTACTGAAGTTTTCAGTTCTGACTTTTCATCGTGAAACAAAATAGCCATGACCAACATTTAACTTAAAAGCAGACTTGCATTAAATTTGAAATGGGATTGGTTCACTTTGATTGACATAATAATCACGTGGTAAGCATCACTGCGCATGCTATCTAGCCCCTGGAAATGTACCTCTGGACTGCAACGACACGTCTTTTCAGTTCTTTCAAAAATGGCATTGGATTCCAAAATTGGCTCTGTACGTATTATCATTTTCTCACAACATCATGAATTGCTCCCCGTTGTGTTATAGAAACCTTGGACTCTATCTCGGATTGCGAATCTTACTTATCAAAATTAGTAACATAGTAACATCTGTCCAGTGGAATAGTGCTTTAAGAGATGATAGGACTAAGGAACATGAAACGAAGGATGGAGGTTATAGGTTCGATACTCAAGCCGTAAGGCTTAACCAACAGTATTAAACAAATGACAGACCGATGTGAGCTTTATCATAGAAGGACAGGTCGAGTGCTGGAGGCTTTCCTGGTGTTTCTGAAGCGAAACACAAAGCGGACCAGTTTCATCTGAAAGTTCTCTAGAAAGACAACCTACATGAATATATTGGAGCTAAGTCAGACTAGCTATATATACCTAGGTGCCCCAAGGTCTCTTCGTTCAACAGAAGTCATGCTTTTACTTTATCAAGAGTCTTGACTTATGGCTTAACTATAGTAGAACGGTTTGGAACTAATAGTCATGGAGGATAGATCAGAGGGTAAATAATAGCAGTGGACTGTTAATTAAATAAATTCATTGTAAACAAAAACATGAACGATCAAGGCACAATTTAGATAAATTCTTAAGTAGTAACATTTAAAGAGAGACGATTCTCATTCCCAATGGAAAATACGACACAGGGATCCGTTCGCTTAGGCGATCCGCACGAGAATGAACTCCAGTCAACTTCGCACCCCCAAGGTCACGAAAGTGGACAGCAGAAGTTCATTAAACTCTGCACCCTCAAATGGCGCGAAACCCCGCGGCGAATGGAAGGACGCGTAGGCGTCAACAAGTCAGTTTTTGAAGTGTTCACCATATATAGAAATCAACAGACTCAAACTTCTGAAACCCATCAGCCAGAAACTCTTTTCAGCGTATATTAATTTATTTAATTCACTTAACATAGCACTCTATAGATATATCTGGAATTTCAGTAAAATGTTATAACATTAAGGAAGAGGTTTTCGGTTGTTTTTCGGTTTACCGGTTAACAGAAATAACTGATTAATCTATTCTGTTTTTGTGTTATCTTCATGTAGTAAACCATTTCAGTTGAAGCTTTAAAAGAAAGATCCCCTTACTTAAAAATATATGAAATGATAAGCAAAAAGAAGTAGTAAATGAATAATGCCATATCTTATTTTCTTCCTGTGTCTGTTTTTGTTACATCTTAAAATAAAAATTATTGAAGTTTAACAAGTAATTTTTAATTCCAGTTCTTTGGCTTTAACATACTTGAACTTGAATGATAGGAGTTATGGGATTTGAAGCAACAAAGGCTGTAATCCCCTTTAACATACTTGTTAACAAAAACCACAGTTGTTCTTGAAACAAAACTACTCATACATATTTTCTAACTGTTTGTTAGCTGGACAGAAAGCACTTCGTTCATTTTTTAAAAAGAAAAGCTATTTCAAATTGAAAAGCATTTTTTCTTTACCCACCTCTATGTAATATCGGGAAAAGAAGATTAAACCAGCGGGAGTGGTCTCCCCTAAACTTTCTCGTATACTCCTAACACATGTAGGGACAAAAAATAAGCTAAAACCCCTAGCGCAGTGGAGATGAAAAATAAGCGAAATTAAGTCAGTTCCCCGCAAACTCGCTCGGATAAAAATTTCGAATCTGCTTATTCCGAGAACGCAACAAGTTTTGCACAGCACACGTTGAAACGACAAAACGGAAATAAAATATTCCGAGCAGGATCAGAATTCGCCAAAAGGGAGAAAAAAAGAACCAAATGGGAAGAAATGAAGCGCTTTCGAAGCTACAATTTCGTAGACCGCTAAGGTCAAAAGCCAACTATACTAACTCGAGTAAAATAAACAAACGCTCGCCAACAGAGTCGCAATATGCAATTTGAACGAAATATGCAATTTGAACACCTTTTTTTCCAACGGATTGAAACGAAATTTGAGCACAGATCTATAATTAATATCAGCAAACGTCATAACAATTTTTATTTATCTAAGCCAAAGGGTTTAGGAGATATAATTGTTACAAGTATGCGACTATACAGACCGACAGACAGTCAACCCTTTGACGGATTTGGCCCAAAATTTTATACGGACCTACATTCATGACGATAAAACTGTGTATTAAATTTTATCCATCTGGCTTTTCAAGTTTTTGAGTTATAGCGTTCGCATGACCTTGAACATGCAGACAGACAGACTTCCCGTTGACGGATTTTGTCCAAAATTTGATAGAAACCTACAAATTATGTTTAAAGATCACATATCAAATTTCATCCCCGTAGCTCTAATAGTTTTCGAGTTATCGTGTTCACAGACAGACAGACAGACAGACACACAGACAGACATAATTCCAAAATTGTGTTTTTCGGACTCAGGAAGGTCTAAAACGTGGAGATTCGTCAAAATCTCGAGTTCGAATTTTTTGACGATTACAATACTTTCTCTTTGTATACTTCGTATACGAGAAAGTAAAAACTATAGAAAAGCATGTCGTTTTCCGAAAAATACACGGAACATCTGGATCAGCGCACCACTCTAAAAGCAAAACACTAATGCTAAAATGTTTGATCCACACCATAGTCTGCGTGCTGAAAGATCCCATTGAATGGGGAAGTGAGGTTAAATATCCAGGTGTGAAACTGGACAAAAAGCTGTTTTGCGATATCTAGACGATGTCGCCACGATATTCTGAATGCCACACAATATCGTAAATTTATCTCGCGATATCTAGACGATGTCGCCACGATATTCTGAAGGCCGCACAATATCGTAAATTTATCGTACGGCATCTTGTGCTAATAGGGCCGCTTTTCGGGGACATATATCAAAGATAAGTTTTGGGCGAAAACTCATTTGAGTCTACCTCTGATTGATAGATATTCCAAGCTGTCACTCGAGAACAAAGTGATTTCTATATACTCAAGAAATCAGGCTCATTTTAATGTACGCATCTCCTTTCAGCAGTGGCGGCGAGTAAGGGGAGCGGTCGCCCCCTACTTTACTGGGTAAAATTAAATTTTTATTTCTTTCTAGCTGTTTAAAACTAGGAATCATAAAAAAGCAATAGTATTCGGGGAAACTACCTAATTTTGTAACAAAACTTTTAAATTTGTTGTTTACTCCCTATATTCCCGGGTACTTTTATATATTAGTAAATTGTTTGCTCCCTCACTTTTTTTCACTCAATCGCCGCCGCTGCCTTATGGGGGTTTGAAGCCAAGACTCACCGAGACAAGGTACAAGTAATTCAAAATAAAGTTCGTCGCATAATCAAACGCGCCCTGGTACACAAGAAACTCTATTATGCACTCTGACTTGAGAGAAGTGAAGGTGGAAGACCACATCACAAGACTCACTAGAAATTTTTTATAGGCCTTTTATATCACCCAAATCACTCAAGTTCGTTTTGCTCACAGCAATTCTATATACAGTTCCATATACAGCCCCAAAATAAATCTATTTCACAATGCCATACGGACTCCCTCTTGTGGTTATTGAAACTTTGGTAATTCCATGTCACTCGCAATAATTGTATTTCTATAAGGTTTTTTTTCTATTTATTTCATATAAAATCTTGGTGTTTCCAATGTATTTTTGTGCTATGGTTTAAGCACCATTTTAGACTGAGTAGAAGTGCCCAGAACTTATACTCATGTACAAACAAGCCAATCTTGATTGAGCGTGTACAAGTGCCTAAATAAGTGGATAATATTAAAGCAGATACCTCATTATTTGTGTAATAAAGGACGAAATACATCAATGAGATATATTTTACAAATACACATTATATTTTCACTATTTATGTCGAAATTGATGCGCATTAAGAGGTCGTACCACGCATGCGCTACCCTAACCAATCAGACTTCAATTCCTCACTTAGTGCTAATAAGAAAGTCAAGGAATGAATTTTAGCTCTAGTTAGTAGTTAATTACAATTAAATGAATGACTAACAATTAATCGTTTAATTTTAGTTAACTTCTGATTCCACATAAAACGCGTCATCTCTTGTGAAGTTGCGAAAAATTAATTTAAGAAATACACAATATTTATGATAATTAATTTTGAAATATATTAAAGAATAAAAACTAGCAAATAATGAAATATGCTTTTACTAGTACAACAAAAAGTAGAAAATATTTATTTTTTCTCAAAAATTTGATTAATTCAATAACACGAAGGTTATTTTCGGACGGACCTCAGGTTTCGTCCTGGTCAGATGACGAGGACGAAACCTGTGCTGGCACCCCACTCTCCAAAGTTCCATGGACGATTTTTAAAAAATAGGTTTAAAAATGTTTTTTGACTTGATAAAACTTGATTTGATTTCTTGAATAAAACGTAGGAAAAATACATTTAAAAAATTCTATTTTGTTTTATGTATGGTTTACGGCTAAAACACAGTTTGTTGCCAATTGACAACACTGGGCTTTAGTTGAGGAAAAGTTTCCTTGATAAAAATCTGTAATATTACACAAGGATGAATTTTAAGAACTAATAAGCAAGGAATTTTCTTCAACATTGTAGAATAAAATATGGTATTTTCAAACGTACAAACAAAGCTAAAAAGATGCAGCCTCGAGGGAAAAACAATAATTTATTTTTGATTTTTCATCAGCACTCAGGCTACCATTGTTGTAAATAATTTAATTAATTTAGTAACATTTTCAGTATGTATCCTATATATATATATATATATATATTCCACAGTGGCAGAGATGATGATTTTCCATGGTGCTGCAGGTTGGGCGCCGAATCTTACAACCCGACAGAAGAAATTACTCGTAACGATCCAAAGAAAGTTTCTGTTATTCGTAACCGGAGCCTATCGTACCACACCAACAGCCACCCTGCAGTCTAAAACTGGAATCGTACCTCTTTACTTAAGGGCGGAACAAGAAGCTGTTTACACTCATAGCAAGACTAAGAAGGAGAGAATACTTCCTAGCCGAAGAATTTAACCCAGAAGATTTCGAAGCCAAAGACCTTTATCTCAGACAACATCCTGCTAAATTTTATCTTGACAATAGAGTTAATCTCTCTCCCTATAATACAGATTATAAAGGGCTCAATATATATATACAGATGGCTCAGAAAAGGAGGGTAGCGAAGGTAGCGCTTTCGCGGTTCTGCAGGACAATACACAGCTGCATGAATGGATGGCCAAACTTCAACCACAGAATAGCGTATTTCAAGCAGAGCTCTTGGCAATACACGAAGCTATAATCTGGGCAATCGAACAAACAGTGGTTTGCAACATCTGGAGCTACACCATATCCAGTCTGCTCGCTTTAAAATCACTTAAAACCATCAATAAAACAGTTCGAACTTTGCTGTCCCATCATCGAAATATAACCATAAACTGGATTAAAGTTCACAGTCGCCATTTAGGAAACGAAAAGGCTGATCAATTATCAAAAAGATCTACGTTAGAAGGAACTGCTTTCAATCTACGAAAACCAATCAGTTTCTTGAAGAAAACACTAACACAGTTGTCTCTAGAATCCTGGCAGAGACAATGGGAAGAAGGAAAAACTAGCTGCCACACTTTCGACGCTTAACCAAAGGTCGCACTGATTTCTAGGCAATGGTCCAGAAACGTAATTCTATTCGTAACTGGGCATGGCCCATTTCCTAGCTACGTACTTCAGAAGATTCGGATTGGCTATTTCGGACAACTGTGCATGTGGTGACATAGGCACTTCATTCCACTATTCCGCCTGCGAAACCACAGCCAAGACAGAGTTTGGTGGAAGTGGTTTCAGGCAAGATGATGCGCAATATACATTCGGACATGTCCGAGACTAGCCTCTCGATTGCCAGGGAGAAGTCGTGGCCTTTCCGCGGCGCTAGATACCAAGGAGTGGATCACTCTGCCCGCTGGGGCATAGAAGGGGTCCCGTGGTGGAGGTCTTCGGACTTTCTGTGGCCACAGCTCCGAGCTAACACGACGGCTCCAGGACAGAGAATGATGACTACAGGCCTCTCTTCGACATGACGTGCCTCTAGGGTCAATGCCTTCGGGTTGGACTTCTTCGCACTGGTTGCGTCGGGCGTCAGGCCTGTGAGAGTGTTTGTGGTCTTTGCGGCTCGTTTGATATCAACGGGCATTCACCATTTCCTGCCCATGTGCTTCGTGCACGAAGACAGGGGTGAATGTTCCCGTATTTTTATGTCCTCTTACCCTTTCCTTCTATTTCAAAACTCCTTCAGCAATTCATAAACTTGCCTGGCTCCGAAATCTTGTCTCAAATCCACATTCAAGAAGAAGACTGAAGATCCTTATGGATTTCATACAAACAAATGAGCAGCTGCTTAGATGCTGAAACCTCATTTGGCCATCTCACCCTAATATAAACTCTAAAAGAACATTGAACATCTATGGGTGACGCTCCTTTTCTCCTTGCTCCTGTTTCGTCATAAATATTTATCCAGGATTCTATGCAAGTGTTGTTTCTTTGGAACTCTTCAGCCAGTCTTTGTTATTCTTAACTTATACCCTGTACATTCAAATATGTTTAACCATTTTACTGTTATCGCTTCAAAAAGTTTCTTTTATTAAGTTTTTTTAATTATCTTTTCAAAAAGATGTATTTATATCTTTTTAAGAGTGTGAATTTGTCGTTTGAAATATTATTCCTTGAACCTTGTTAGACTGTTTGTAGAAGAGTGTGTTTTTAAGTAGTTTACCCGCCATTTTTGTCATGTCTGTTATCTTTTTATTGTTTCTTTTTTCTTATTGTTTGTTTATATTTGATCTTCCATTTTTACATGTCATTCTAGAGAACATATTTAACCAGCGCGTGTTGCTTTTGTATTTGTATATATTTGTATTCTTTTTTTATCTCCTTTGGCACCTTTTCTAGTTAACACTTCATATGTAACATTTATACTGATAACTTTAAGTCCTTCCCCTCCTTCCATGGTGCAGTTTAGCAGAAGAAAAAGAAAATGTTATGCAATGCCAATTCAGCAACAATTTTGCTGTTGCTTTTTCCAGTATTCGAATACTTTACAAATAGTCCCACCCATTTAAATTTTCTTTCAAATAGTTTTTAAATATTTCTTCTCCTTTTTCTCATAGTTTAAAAACATCCATTCCAAACTGATCTTGAGCGATCTACGCTCCAGAAACGGGGATGTGACGTTGCGTAGTATGTATCCTTTTGGAAACAATATGCATTAGAGCTTCAGTCTTATTCTCACGATTTTAGAAAACAAAATTGGTTATTTTGCTTAAAGGCAACACCTGACATTCAAGAGTTAACGTAGAATAGGCCCGCATGTTCCGTGGATCTTCAGTAGAATCGGGTTTCGAAACCTCTGGCCCCGAAGCTGAAACCTTACCACCATTGCGGCCCCTGCGAGTACTATTTGGGAATACGCCACAGTGAATATCGTGAGAAGAGCGTTTCTAAAAATTAAAAATATATTATAATGGGATTAGAATTTCAATTCGCTTAATCAGCGCTTTTGCGATTCTGTTTTGACCTTTATATTTTTGATTAAAAAAAGTTACGTTCTACGCTTTAGTACTTTGATAAAAGCGTGACTTTCAAAACCTTTATTTGCTTATTTATTTGCTGTATAAATACTCTTGATTCTATTGCTTCACTTACAATTTCTAGTTTTCTAATTGCGTCAAAGAGCCCTGGAAGGCGTTGAAAACTTTGTTTTTATAATCTAGAATGCGAAAATGTTCTTTTAAGTAAATATTTTATTTAGCCTAATTTATTTCCTGTTATTTGAGTTTTTAACATTCTGATCCTAATTCTCTGAAGTCCTCGTCATGAATTCCTTTATTTGATTCTTTATCTATTCAAACTGTTTTGAGTTTGTTGACATTACTTTGTCACCTTCACAGCTCAATTACAAAAATACTTTTGTTCCTAAACTAACTCTAATTAGTTGGAAGGCTAAATTAGAAAAATACATGAGCCTTATAAACTAATTCAATTGAGTTGAGGCACGTAATATGGAATGGAGAGTTATAGTTACTCATCTTGAATTTACTGAAAATCTTTAAGATTTTTTCAGTCAAGTATATTGAATTTAAAATGCTCTCCTTAAGGTATCCGACTGGGTTAAAATCGTCGTTTTCGATGAAATTATCAAAACAAATTTTATGACTTAATTTTGTAGCCTGTTTAATAAGCTTTCTAAAACTGTTTCACTTTTTACTCTACGTGAATTACAAATGGAGTTACAGCTGTTTTATTACCGAACTGTAAGCATTATTTTAAGTTGCGTGAAAACTTTAAATGCGTTTTCTGAGAAATGATATTTTTGAGGAAAACTGTCGACCATAACAATGATTTCTCAAAACTTTATTCAACTATTGATACGAAATTTTCTGAGATTGCTTTCTGTAATATGCTTGATGTTTTCCTCTAAAAACTAAGGTCAATTTTAAAATCAAGTAATATTTTTAAATGCTTAAATATAAACGAAAAGCATTTTTTTATGAAAAATTACCAGTTTAGTAACTATGTTCAGCTATATCTCAAAACTATTTTGAAGTACAAGAAAGATTTTAGAGCATAACACGGATAACTGTCATAAAAATGTACTCCTACAAATATTTATGTATATTTAGAATATGATTTTGTCTATGGCTGTAAGCGTAAGGCAAATATTTTAGTCATTTTTCTTAAAATTTCTCAGGTTTTTTTTTAAATATTATTTTGAAAGCTTAATTTTACAATATTTTCATAGTTTTAAAACATATGCAGTTGAAAAATAACATTAAAATATATATATAAGTTATTTTTCAAAAAAATGTCTCCGAACACAGTCGGATACCTTAAAACAAATAGAATGGATGTGTGAATAATGAAACAAAAAATTATAATTTTAAATTAGAAAAGTAAATAAACTACTTTTTTCTAAGCAGATAAAATTATATTTGAGGTTTGAAGAAAATTTTGGTTTAATAGTAATTTGAAAGACGAATGCAAAAGAGTGGACTGCGGTTTCGCAGTGACAGAATCTCAGCCCTGGAGAAGGGGTGTACAGGTCCGTGGCCCGATTGTGGTCTATGGAAGAAAGTACGGCTTCATTTATATCTCTCAAATCTGAGTTACTTTTGTGAAGTGATTAAATGTTGGATTATTTACCCCAGATGTGATGAACTGAACGAATATAATCAATTTCTATAGCGGAGAGTGGTGTAAAACCGGACATCTTGATTCTGGTGCTATTAGTTCCCCTTTCTATAGGTCAGATTCTGAATTGCACTCCACTAATCAAGGAGGTCATAGTGACTGTGTTGTTGCCGTTGCGACTGTGAAGATGTATTTGTTTTAAGACGTCAACAATAAGGATGTCAGTAATAAGGATTTAGTACAACAGTTACGTGGTTTTAGTCCGTTTTTTATAACCTTATATTCACGGACAAGGCCAGGTACGCCAAGTTGATCAAGACTGGGTCAGACAGTATTGATGATTGTTCTGATGAAGGCAATAAGAACGCATCAGACGTTGATCGTTTATATTGTAAAATTGTCATCTCTACTACTAATAAAGGAGAATATGTGTGTGTCCGTGTGTCTGTGTGTTGGTCCTCTACAGGGCACACCGCTAAACAGATCAGAAAGAACGCGGGTTAAATGTCTATAGCAATTTGAAGTTTAAAACTGCTTTGTTAAGGGACACCATGAATAGAAAATTATGCATAAGAGATTCAGTTGACATTTTATTTCCGGCGGTCAAGATGGTCGCCGAAGGCGGCTAGTATAAAATAAAAATGTCTTCTTTTTAAAAACTGAAAATCTAGTTTTCCTAATTTCTCATAAAGTTAACATTGCAACCGGTTTTATCTCACTAGTGGGGTAAAACTGTATGGTTTAACTTTTTCTATAAAAACATCATTAATAGAAAAGTAGTGAAACTATGACTTTTCAGGAATGATATATTGTACGCGATTACACAACGAATATTTTAATAAAATTTGAAAGTTCTATGTCGAATTGATTATCTTCAACAGGCCTTCGAGCCTTAGCTACCAGGTCTTATCCCACTTTCCCCTATTCGAGTATTTGAGCGCTCTTGATCCTAAAAAACTTCTACCAAAATTTCAAATATAACTCCTCCTAAATGCAAAGAAAGTTTATAGTAACCGAACTATTAGTTTATGATAGTAAGGATAGAAATGCAAAAAAAGATTAAGAAAGCGATGTTTTAATTGTAAAGACTATGCGCACAATGGTTTCGGAGGTGACATGCATTTTAGTTGCATAATATGCTCAGAAAAGCTTAACTTCCTTATACGAACCTAAATACATGAAGAAAAATCACAAGCTGTTATGAAAATTTAAGTGGTTCGCACATTCTTCGTGCGCGGATGACTTAAATTCCATAAGTTGATTAATAATAATAAAATCCAACAAGGAAAAGAATTTGCCTTTCTCTTCAAGTAAACTAACGAAACCAAAATCTAAAAATTCCTCTTCGCAAGCCGAAAGGCGATGGTACATTCCTTTTTGTCTAGTTGAATTAGTAAAATTATGTAATTATAGAAGCCTATTTACAAATCGGGGACGAGATAGGAAAGACAACAGAACTTCTTAGGGGTGGAAGCTGTTGAAAAACTTGCAATACAAAAGTTGTTCTTTATGATGAATCAATAATTCGTCTAATTTAAATTATCATTCTACTTCAGTAGTTTAGGGAAATGAAAGTTTCCAACTTCCACCATTACTACCTTCTTTGAGCTGGTTTCCCATTTAAGGCCAAGACCAAGATTTTCACCCCTCCTACAACAAATCCCTTGTCGATTGAAGCCCAATCAAAATCATTCAATTTATCCTGTTCATAAGATAACAGCCAAAGCGCTATGCATAAACTTCCGAACGGGATGTGGTTTTGGGATCCAGTGACCATAATCGGAGAAATTATGCAGAAATCTTTCAGAAGCTATGTCATGAGGAACATTGTATTAGGTAGTATTCCTATAAGCAATTTACATAAAAGTAGAAGTTCTAGCTCATAATGATGAAGTCGTAAAGCATCAGATTCTTCCTAAAAAAAGGCCCCATCATAGACCTGGGAAACGTAGAAAAAACTGTTACATGATTGAAACTGCTAAACGAATTAAAAAAGTATTTATTGCATTGAAGGCAAATCTAATCTGTGAGATGAAGCACCCATATTTTTTTGTGCCTGAGTGCGGGTTTTACCGAGAAAGGTGTGGGACCTCTAATAGCTTCCTGGCTTCCTACCACTCACACTAGGGTATCGTAGTTTTTTCTCTAGTACTCTTTTGATGTACACGAGGGACACGTTAATCTGGTAGATGAGTTGCGCCCAATTACGTTTGTATTTTTGATTTCCCAAATTTTTCTCAATGTTTCTTTTTATATACCTACAAAAGTTCGTACACCTCTGTCCAACCCTTAATTCAATGATATTTATCGTTATTTCCAATATATTGTTTCAAAACTGTCGAATAATTTCAGGCTCTCATCTACAACAGTTGTCATTGCTAAGGAGCGTTACGGGAAAACAAACGTCAACTCCCTTCTGAATTCCTAGACATTTTGTTAGTTGAAATTGGTTAAAAATGTTATTTAAAAAGTGCAAATGTTGCTTCGTATGGCCGAATAGTTCAGTTTGATAAGCTTTTCTGTAAGCATCTGCAAAAGTTTGACTGTTAATCTCAAAGATGACTTGCGGCCGAACGTGTCAGCATATGTACGGCGCCCGACCGAATGTTAAATTTAAAATATTAATCCTTTGCCCTCCAAAAACTAATTAAATGCATATTGTACTTCGTATATCGCAGATTAAATTCTTTAAAAGACTACGCAATTAATTTGATTAGTAACCAAAGCAAGTAGTGATGATCTCAGTAAAATCCTGTCTAAATTGTTTGAATAAAAAATTGTATAATGTGCGTTTTGAGGTTAAATTATGCATACAACTCAATGACCCCTTAGCCGTGCCAACGGAGCACTAAAGGTTAATAACGTCGTTCATATTATTTTTCTTTAACTAAATATTGAAATACTAATTTATGTAATGATGTTATTAATGCATGAATCCATTCCATCGTGATATTATATGCATTTATATAACAGCACGATATATGGAGATGTATTACGATGTTAAAATCTGGTCGTTGCCCAGTCCTAGACAATGTCCATTCCAAAACACCCCTCGCGCAATTCTAAATCGGGTAACAGACATTATTCTATTTAGTTTAATGTAGCGAAACTAAACTGTTTGAAAACTCTCTTTCAAGCCAGGTAGTTTAATTTATAAAATTAGCATAAAATTTCAACACTCACGGGTGTCAAAAACATCAAAAAGTTCGGTAAGTAAAGTAAGTTCAACGCTAAATCCAGAAGCCAAGAGGCTCTGTTGTTGACTCCTTAAGATGAATTTAGAAAAAGGTTTGGGAATTTTAATCCGTTTACACAAAGGCGATGCCAGGCGTTATCCAACGAAAAATATTTATTCATGCCTCCTCAGTATTTTTATACTACAGTAAAATAAATAGAGCAATAAATAATTGAAAAGATCATTACCTAGCTTTCTAAAATCCAAAATTTTGACCTGTTTGCTTTCAAAATAAAAAATCTCATAGCTTCAGATTAAAGTATTAACGTTTAATATTTTATTTTTCTTACGGCCGTATTCACCATCCATGGTTAAACCATGATCAGCGGTTAAATGATGGTTCTGCCATGATAATACGAAAGCTGACCGAAATGCGTCGCCAAATGTATAACCCTAGCGGGTTGCTATTTTGGCGTGGTATCTCAATTTCTCGGTTGTTGGTGATTTTTAAAATTACCTTCGAGCCAAATGATTTTCTCGCCAACTCACCAGTTAGGGTATTAATTACATGAAGCCGATCATTTCGGTCAGTATTCGCTTGTTCGTGTAAATTCCCGTTTAACCGCTGATCATGGTTTAACAATGGATGGTGAATAAGGCCGTAAAAACAACATCTTTGATGAAGGATAAACAAGCATCGCTGTTCGGTCACCAGATAGCGTTGCTCGGAAATATGCGCACCATTGACAGCTATTTTGGAACAGTTTGTGCATTTTTTTCTGTACTTACCTTTACATCTGTGAATATTTCCTGAAAATGAATTCAGTGAAATATGAAATTGCAGTAAACATTCGACTATCGGGCTTCGTACACTTCAAAAAATTAAAAAAAGAAAAATTATGTAATAAAATGAATAATTTAATTTGCTTTGCTGCTTCCCTGTAGGGGCGCTTAGCAGCGATTATTGCAGTTGTGGTGGAATTGGCACGGCGCTTCACTATGCCACGGAGTGTATTTATACAGTGTCTTCGCATATGAGGAAGCCAGCGCCAAACTTCGAACAAGAATGGCTGAAAAGGGTTGCCAATAACCTCGTCTCCAGGCATAAAATTCGTGGGATTATCAAATTCATTAGCGAAAACAGAGATCTTTTCCGGCCTCCCTAGCCTTCAACATTTCAGCGAGCTGAACTTAGTAGCTCAATTACCGGACATTCCCCCCTTCAAATAAAAGAATGTATACCAACATCTAAAGAAAAGAAGACTACTACGAACTAATAGTGTAAAAGTGAAAATGCCTGTGCTGTACATAGTGTATATATTTCTTTCTTTTTGTTTATTTTGTTTTTCTTAAATAAAATTCCCGTGTCTTGCCCATCAAACCGTTCAGTGGCCGGTGTGGTCACGGGTACGGGGCTAAGAGACGGCGTTCTGTTCTGTAGGGGCGCTTAGGAAATGCAAGTTTTGGGGCCCAACTTTCAAAAACCAGATATTTTTTTTATCGATCTTAATTTAATCTTCATATAAGCAGTTTTCAAGTAACAGATATTATGACAAGCTTCAATAATAAAACATTTAATCTCTGGTCACCTTCAAGAGTTGGTTTGAGTAGCTTGCGTTTAAAAAAACTTAAATGCAAATTTGAGAGTAATTTTAGGCAAAATTGTAAATTACAAAACTTTTATAACACAATCTAAATACTCTAATATAAAATTTAACAAGGCCGATGACTTGTAGTCGGTCAGCCAACTGCGAAAAAGATTGGAACACACTGATTTGTTTGCGAATTTGAAAACATGAAGAAAAAAGACAATCAAGAATAATTTTCTAAAATTGAAACGATCCTTGATTTTAATTTCAATAAGTGTGAGTACATGGCCCTTTTAAATTAAACGAAAGCACAAAATTAGATTATTCTTAAAATACAGCAAAAATATTTAGGGGGTCCAAAGGTGTGGGGCCCATAGGCAGTTGCCTACTTCGCACATTTAATAATCCTGTCCTTAGGCGTTGCAATTACTAAAGCGTTGCAAGTTGGCTTCTGCCACAATACAGAACAAAAGTTGAGACATGTACAGTTCACATTAATAATTTATGAAAGGACTGTGAAATAACCTTAAATAAATTTTATAAAAATAAAGCCTTCAATTAAGGTTATTATGTTTATTTTTTCAATAAATATTTCAGCAAAGTGCGGAACAAGATTTATAAAGTACTAGCCTCTACTAAGAAGTCAGAAAATATGAATTGAGCAAGTTCTGGTATTAAGCCTCACCGGATAAAAGTATTATTTGTTGGCAAAAAAATTAAAGATTAAAAGAAACTAAAATGTTTTATGTTTAGAATTATTCATTTATCCCGGAATAATTAATTAAAATTATTCATTTGCATTCAGATCATGTTGCCATCCAGGATCCATCAAATCCTCCTAAATCAAAACTGGAAACGTATGGACAAGCGCGTTATTCCGATGATGTCAATGGCATTACACAACCAGAAAGGCTTAAAAGGGTGTTTCAAATAGTATGGGTTGGGGTTGGAAGTGAGCATCTGGAGAACACTAGCCTATCCGGCATGACCTTCCGCCACATTAGGCCGGACAGTTGGGATTAGTAAAGTTTAGTTGTATTAACGTCCCGGTTTGAAGCAACACGAGATCTATTTTGGACCTCGGCAGATGACTAGGATATCATATTATCATCACCATTCTCCAAACTTTCATACCCCACCAACGGGAGGACGTTTGACCTTTACGCGTTTTAACCTGAAACAGACCCGCAAAAACGGCGGATCTTCACTGGAATCGGGTTTCGAACCTGGAGCCTTTCGGCCTCGAAGCTGAGACCTTACCACTAGGCCACCGCCGCCATGGGTAGATTAGGACGTGAGCATTTGAAGAAATCTAGCCTATCCGGCTTTTTGATTATCTGGTCTGACCTTCAGCCTCTTTAAGTCGCATAGTTAGTAGTTTGCTGTATCTTCTTCAGATGTTAAAAGGTCTCTTAGTAACTTCTTTTTCGGTGCATTTTGCAGGTTATTTATGTTTTTTCTATATGTGAATGTATCATTCCGAGTCAAAGAGATAATTCAGCTTATCAAAACTAACTAACTATCTAGATTCGAGTTCAAAAATAACTTTATATATATATATAAAAAAGACGCAAAACATAATAGAAAAACAATAAAATAAATTACAAACACTCAAATCAAATTCGAAAGGATATGAAAAAAGCGAATTTAAAGTATTTAATATATATAAAGTATTTATACTCTCTCTCTCTCTCTCTCTCTCTCTCTATATATATATATATATATATATATATATATATATATATATATATAT
>BGPR01001106.1:50947-99890 GCA_013235015.1 Araneus ventricosus
TATATATATATATATATATATATATATATATATATATATATATATATCATATACACAATGAATGCGCTAAAAGCTGCAAGTCCAGTTTTTCATTTCACATTTTATACTCTTTCATTTTACGATTTATACTCTCTCTATATATACATTAAAAATAAAAGGAAAATTTAAATTGATAGTACATTTTCTTGTATACAAAGAACGTTTAGAAAAAAATTGTCCCCGTCGAAATTTTGACTGATTTCTGAGTTTTTCACTTGTCCGAGTCAGACCGAAACATTTTTTGGAATTATCTCTATACGTAAGTGTAATTATTTGTATGTTTTATAATAATTTATCTATCTTCATTCTTTTACGAATTTTTGATTCCTAAAGTTACTCAATCATCCTGAATATGGAACATGATTAAAAACATCATTAAAAATAGAACATCCGATTATTTAAATGTTAGTAAAATTTCAATGATTTTTATAGTTAAAAATCTAGTCCAAACATATATTTCTGTGTTTAAGCTTTAAAATAAATGTCTCATATTATAACTTATTTATATACTTTTAAAAACCTTTATTTGCATAATAATGACTAATAAAAGCATAATAATGACTAATAAAAGACAAAAATTCAGATAAATTATGTTAAGTATATATGTTTCTCTATTATTGTGATATGTTTGGAAAATAATTTTATTGTCTTTCTCTTTAAAGTCATTAGCATGTAATTCATAAATTAGATCTTAAAATATCAATTCATAGCATTAAAAATAGACATAAGCTGCAAATTACTCGAATTTTAAAAAGCTGAGGGCATTTGAAATTTCGGAAAAATCTAAGCTGTACATTAAATTTGTAGAAGATACTTTAATGTTTCAAGTTTAAGCAATGCATAAACATTTTAAATGCTCTGTTTAAGTTTTTAAATTCCAAATGATAACTAAGAAAAATTTAATGGATATGGACTCCATAAATATAAATTTAGACTAAAGCTTGTTTCAGAATATATGAATATTTTGTTTATGCTGTTTGTATTCGATATTTTATACATTTTACAAAACTTCTCTGTTTAAGTTCGAAATTTTTAAAATTTATTCAAACAAATTTAATACAGTAATATTATATTTCTAATGGAGAAATTGTGAAAATGCTCAGCGATTTGTATATCAAAGAATTTTAACAATAGAAGACTTTTATGTTCATTTGTCATAATTAATTCTCTAAATGTCTTTCATCTGCATCCACCCTGAGAACGTTAATATATGCTTTTTCCATGTTTCTAAAAGATGAAAAAAGGAATTTCTCATTGCATTAAAATTTATATGCGTTTGAAGCTTGCATCTGCCAATTTAGTAAACTCCAAATTGAAAACTAATAACTTTATAATACATTCGTTTAAATTTAATATGCTTATACTCGAAATAATTAAAGAAAATTTACATTTTGTTTAATAAATTTCAATAATAGAAGGCCTAATACATTTATTTCTTTTTAAATAATTCATTGTGTAGAGTTCTTCAATAATGCTATCCGTAAGTTTAATATATGCTTCGTAAATAAAGTGCATTTCAAATTTTCATGCATTACGTTGTTATTATAAAAGGATTTGAGGCTTGGTAGAATGCTCAAGATAGATGAAAAATATATATTACATATTTACATGTAATTTTCAAAATTGAAATATTTATCTCTATTTGCTTCTGAATAAAAACTGTGTTTTGCATGTAATTTTCACAATTAAAATATTTATATCTGCTTGTTTGTAGAAAAAACATTGTGCGTTCGTATTTCACGTTTCAGCTATCCGGAAGGCAAGTTTCAAATGTTAATATTAAATTTTAATTCGATCACAAATATCATTTTCATGAGCAGAGTAGTTTCTGCAATTCTTCACTGTTTTCTGAAATTACATTACAACATTTATAAATACAGAAACATTCATAGGGACATTTAAAAAATAAACGTGTAGACACTCTTTGTTAATTCAGAAATGGATAATAGTTCTTTTTAAATATATTAAATCTTGTTCACAAAGATAAAGTTGAAAAGCAAGAGTTTTTACCACGTTTTTATTAACTCGCTTTCTTGTCTGTCTGTCTGTCTGTCTGTTCGGTACAAATCTTGCGATCGATTTTAAACTAACTTCCCGATGAGCTGGAGACTTGAAACTTTAAACATAGTTCAGAACTAGATGACAATGCATTATTAATTCGCTTTCTTGTCTGTCTGTCTGTCCGTTTGTCTGTCATTTCATATTTTGCATGACGCATCCGCAATACGTTTTTCATTATATCTCGAAAACTATTAACATTACAGACTTGGTTCTTGGGTATATGGATGACCCATGGTATCATCGAAGCACACCCATATTTTAGCCATATCTTTGCGCATCCGCAATACGTTTTTCATTATATCTCGAAAACTATTAATATTACAGACTTGGTTCTTGGGTATATCGATGGACCATGGGATCTTCGAAGCACCCCCATATTTTAGCCATATCTTTGAGCATGCGCAGGACGTTTTTCATTATATCTCAAAGGTTTCTGCGTCACATAACTTACTTTTTCAGGAAAATAACAATTTTTTATTTATGATCAGGTGAAGAGAAACTGAAATAAACCTGAAATTTGCCACATGTCTCCGTCATAATCTCATCAAGATGTTTAAAATCGATTGCAAAATTTCACACACAGAAGACTAAAAAGCAGAAAATAATTATTTTAAAAAATAAAAATTTTAATAGACCACGTTTTTAAAACGGACTAAAAAGTATAAAATAATTTCTTCTAGCCCCATACAGATTTATAACCCCATACAGATTCAAAACGAAAAACGTGGGGCGCATGTAATAGATAATTGATGTATAAATAGTTTATTTCACTCACTAACAATTTTATTGCAATGGAAATGATATGAACTGTTGTGTGAGTTTTCTCAACGACAGCTACTCCCTACACTCCTTACTATTAAATATTGCATGCGCCCCACGTTTTTCGTTTTAAATCTGTATGGGGTTATAAATCTGTATGGGGCTAGAAGAAATTATTTTATACTTTTTAGTCCGTTTTAAAAACGTGGTCTATTAAAATTTCTATTCTTAAAAATAATTATTTTACATATTAAATTGCAGCGAAACGTTATTAAACCAAGTCGACAACTTGTTAACAACTTTTTATTGATTCGAAGTTATTTGATAATAAACACTTGTCATAAGTCTTATCAATCAATGTTTCATATAACATTATGGTTACTTATTTAGTATTGATAGATAAAAAAAGATTCAAGACATAAATCATGCGAAGTAGAAAAATTATAAAAGAAAAGAAAAAGATTCCAACCTCTAGTCCGAAATCTTGTGGCACTATTATGTTTTATGCTTGATTCGTCTACCACGTTTTCGCCTGGATCAAGGCGGCTCATGCATAGGAACTATGGTACAGCAGCGCCCTCAACTTTTTTTATTGTGTAAATTTATTTTATTTCGCATTTAATATTTAAATCTATCAACAATGTAACACAATTTAACATTCAACGACTTCGATCTTCAAAAAAGCCGCTAGGAAAAACTGAGGCATGAAACTAAGTTCCCTATCTTAATTTTTCACTACCCGAAAATCATGCGAAAGGAGAAAGTAACTTGCAGTAAAGGAGAACTGAGGATCGTTCCATCACCGAATTCCGCCTGCGCGCATGCGTAGTTACAGAGAGCAGGATTTCCCTTCCTTTTCCTACTACGTTTTTAAGCTGAAGGGGAACTGTCGAATTCGGCAACACCAGTTGAGCTAGAAACAGAGTTTCAAACATTTTCCACAGCGGAAAATTTTTTCGCCTGTTAAAACTTTGAAAATAAGTAAGAAAATGAAGGGAAATTAATGATGATCAAAAACTGTGTAAATTTATTTTATTTCGCATTTAATATTTAAATCTATCAACAATGTAACGCAATTTTACATTTAACGATATCGATCTTCAAACAAGGAAAAACTGAGGCAGAAAACCAAGTTCCCTATCTTAATTTTTCACTATCCGAAAATCATGCGCAAAGGAGAAAGTAACTTGCAGTAAAGGAGAACTGAGGATCGTTCCTTCACCGAATTCCGCCTGCGCGCATGCGTAGTTACAGATCGCAGGATTTCCCTTCCTTTTCCTACTACGTTTTTAAGCTGAAGGGGGGAACTGTCGAGTTCGGCAGCACAAGTTGAGCTAGAAGCAGAGTTTCAAACATTTTACCACAGTGGAAAATTTTTTCGCCAGCTAAAACTTTGCAAATAAGTAAGAAAATGAATCGAAATTAATGATAATCAAAAATTTAATTGAAAAAGTTTAGTTTATAATTATTAAATTTGTATGAAACTTCTCGCAATCCAAAGGATTTTTTCGATAATTTTTAGTTACAAATGGTGATGAAATACATATGAGAAATTTTCCTCTATACAAGTGTTTTCAAAATCTCAGTTAAACAAATTTCGAGTTTAATTTTTTTATTAAAATTAAGTTGTTAAAATAATTTTCTATTACAAGAGAAAAAAATGTTATAAGTTTATTCATTAAATATAAAACTAGTCAAAGTTAATGAAAAAGTGACACAAAATGTCAGTGGTACAAATATGCATCATGAGCAGTGAAGGATTAAAAGTTACAGCATCCCCAAGATTACATAACATGAGTCGCCACTGGTCTAATTTGATTGCATCAGCCGTTGCATTCTATGCATAATGATTTTTGCGTTCCGCAATAAGCAGAAAGAATGCCAACCTCTAAAGATTGCCAGGCCAAAATAACATTCAGTATTATGAAATATGCTAAAGCGTTAGTTAGAAATAAACTGAAAAGTCTAATATTTATTTTTACGAGAGGAATTAAAATATTTACATTCATTATTTAAAATCTTGCTATTTTGTTGCACTCAGTTATATTAGCAATTCTGTGAACAGTAGACCTTTCGTCTCTCTCCCCCCAAAGAATTTAAGATTTCTTCTTTATAGTAGTCTTCAGAGGTTTATCCAATATGTCATTCATTTTAGCAATTCTGTGAACAGTAGACCTTGCGTCCCTCCCCCCCCAAAGAATTTAAGATTTCTTCTTCATCGTAGTCTTCAGAGGTTTATCCAATCTGTCATTCATTTTAGCAATTCTGTGAACAGTAGATGTCCAATGTTGTCATTTATTTTGAAGACAATATTCTTTCCAGGGGCACTAGACATCACAATTTATCTCAAGAGGGAATACTTTCTCTGCCCTCATATATACACTATCTCACAAAGCTATACTTACAATCCTAAGCCAATCAATGTTCAATATTTCACACTTATATTATGCACATTTTTTCCCTTGCACATACAAAGCAAATGCATTAACTTATTAATATAGTTAGATCAAAAAAGTATTGGAACAAATTTTAGAAAACACTGGAGAGTAGAAATAATCAAATTTTTATAACATGAACCGTTTAACTAGAATCGTTGAAAAAACTTTTCTTTCAAGAAAAGAGAAAACAAGATTATATGGAAGAAAAGAAAAAGGCAACTCTCAATATGGAACTATGATCTTATCTATCTTTTTATATGCAAATTATTTATAAAACTTTGTTTTCATCAGTACTTACAAAATTGCAATTAAATATCTGCTTTTATCAGCATTGACAAAGTCACAATTTAATGTCTCGCCTTTACCAAAGTGAGTCAAATGCTTTAATTGTGCCAAACTCGCCAAAGCATTGAAATAAAAAGGCTACTTTCTTAAAACGAAATAAATATGCTCTGTTTTTCATGCCAAATTCGAGGAAAAGAGAACAACGCGTTTGGTCGTAATTTCGTAACAAATTTACAGACAGACGAAATGCTGAAAGGTCCAGTTGAAACAAAGATCTCGCTTCTTTCGGTCAATAAAGGAAAACATTATTTAATAAATATGAAGCATTGCGCTACAGGTATATGGGGTTTGGTAATAAAACAAAGGCATATGTATGAAACTTATATATAAAACAAAATTTTGCTGCTAATCGTCAGCTACTGTCAACGATAGTTTCAGATATACACTCTCACTGAGAATTATTGGCTTTATTTTTCTTTTCTGTCTTAAACATATGGAATTTATAAATGAAACGCACAAATAAAGCAAAACTTCGCTATTAGTCAACAGTTACTACCACTGTCAATTTTAGATATACAACCTCACTGAGAGTTAAAGGAATTTTTTTCTGATTTCTAACAAGGCGGTATGAACAAATGATAGCAGAATTGAAATTCTGCATCATTTTTAATTTCGATGATAATTGTCTTAAAATAAGTTGTTTCAATGTATACATTACAAAAACTTAAATTCTGTACATCTTTACCAAAAACTAAAACTTATTTTACATAACAAAGCATTGCAATTGAATATACACTCGCTTCCAAAAGTTAAGCACAATTTTTAATATGAGAAAAATTTGGAGTTAATATAAATACAATGGTTCGCAATTAGTTGTGGAGAGTCGTGGGACTTGCAATAGTCGGAGCTCACATTTTAAAGTGAAAATCTCGTCACGAGGGCATATAGGTGGGGGGGGGGCGACAAGAAAATGATAAAGACGAAAAGGGATTTCGACTCATCCCGTTTCACAGAAAGCTGATAATGAGTTTAAACTTTCATCAATGGTTTTGATTGATATCCACAACATTTCCATGCATTTTGGTAAAAATAGCATGGATATTCGGGAAGATATAAAGGTTTCTTTAAAAAATCCCAAGTATTTCCGAAATCTTTACTCTCAACTTTTGCGTCTTTTACTTATAACTTGCAGAGTTTTTAACCAAATTAAACGAAACTTACAGAATACGTAAAAATATGTTAGAGAAGCATAGTATTAAAATTTAAAGTAAATACCTTGCATATTAGAGAAAATATGAGTATTTGTAGTAAATACTTTTTTACTGCGCATGTGCGAAACGTAGCACAATTTTTTTTCATAACTTAAGAGCCAGATATGTAGGGCAACCGATATAAAAATTCCAGTTCAGTGCCGTTAGTATTCAGAAAGATGTTGGCATTACAAGAGCTGAATTGATTTTGTTTTATAAAAGAAACAAAATGATGAGGGTTCATGCACAAACTGAAATTTTTTAACCTTGAATCTTCGAATAATTATTATCGAAACGCAATATAAATTTTGTATTTAATTTAGAAGTATACCTAAGTATTCAGGATATTAAACATTCATAAAATTCAATATTAGTCTCCAAAAATTCAAGTTTAAAAAATATCAATTTATGAAAGAACCCTCTTCATTTTGTTTTTATTAGAGAACAAAAGCAATTCAGCTTTTGCAATGCCGACATCTTTCTGAATACTACCGGTACTGAACTGGAATTTTTATATTAGTTGCCCTATTCATATGGCTCTAAAATTGTGACAGAAAACTTGTGCTACGTTTCGGGCATGCGCAGTAAAAAATTATTTACTACAAATACTCATATTTTCTCTAATATTCAAGGTATTTACTTCAAATTTTAATATAATGCTTCTCTAACATATTTTCACGTATTCTGTAAGTTTTGTTTCATTTCATTGAAAACTTTGCACGTTATAAGCAAAATACTTTCGGAAATATTTGGGATTTTTTAAAGAAACCTTTATATCTTCCCGAATACTCATGCTATTTTTACCAAAATGCATGGAAATATTGTGGATATCAATCAAAACCATTGATGAAAGTTTCAACTCATTATCAGCTTTCTGTGAAACGGGATGAGTCGAAATCCCTTTTCGTCTTTATCATTTTCTGGTAGCCCCCTATATTCCCTCCTGACGAGATTTTCACTTTAAAATGTGAGCTCCAACTATTCGAAGTCCCACGACTCTCCACAACTAATTGCGAACCATTGTATTTATATTAACTCCAAATTTTTCTCATATTAAAAATTGTGTTTAACTTTTGGAAGTGAGTGTATAATGTATTGCTAGAAAATCTATTTCATGGTAATACATAACTAAAACAGAAAAGGGGAAAAACTGAAACTTTTCTTGCTGCAAAAGTCTTCTAGTAATTTTATAAAAAGAATTGACGAAAAAAACCCAATACTTTAGCAATAAATTTTTTTCAAAATTCTTCATCTCCAAGAACCTATCGAACTTCAAAAATAATTCCCTTTACTGCCAAACAAATCCATTTACCAATCATCCAATTTCTCAATGCCCAATAAACGATCCCGTTGAATTCCGAAATATTACAAACGGAAAAATAAGCATCTGTTTTTCTTGGAACAGCGAAAAACATCTTAGCCGTTGTATCCCTCCCAGGGTTTTTTTATATCATGTCTAGAAAAATGATAATGGATTTAAGAAACGGTTTTCGGGTTGAAACATGTGGAATAGCAGTAGCGCATTGCTGAAAATAAAAAGTATGAAGCTCGGAGAACAGAAGAGATTAAACGGTGCATTAAACGCATTTTTGGAATGAACTCAAAAATCCATAAAACAAATGCAGATAGGGGAAACGGACAAAGCCGCGGAGGCGTAGCTTTTAATAAAGGGTAAGCTACAGATCTGGGATTCAGTCAGATGCTTTGCTAAGTTTTTTTATTTAAGAAAAGGAATCTTATTTTTACGCTGGAAAGAAAGCCTGGTAATTTATGTAACTTTATATTTGGCATCAAAATGTTAACTGCAGCAGTCAAGAAGTAAAATTGTTTAATGAATCATCTTTTCCTACTTCTTAGGACTAGAGAATTTCTCTCGTTTTGGAAAATTTTGTGTAATATATGAAACAATTTGACAAGGATTTTGTTTAACACAGACTATGTTTCACAAATATATATATATAAATCAAAACAAAATTGGTAAAATATTGTTATTAGCTGAATAATACTAAAGACTTAAAATATCTTCTTTAAGAATTTCTTCGAGAAGACTAAATGGTAGTATCTTAATGCATGATATTTTATATTTCAGATTTCATTTCTTTAGTAATTTTTCAACTAAAAAGAACTTTTTATAGAAGTTGTTACTTTTTTATGCTTTGCAAATTCTTTAACATTCAAAACATTGTTTCACATCGTTATGAATATTTTGCAATTCCATAGGAATGACAACCATGTTGTATGCATGAATGATTGTAAAGAATGTTTGTAAAGTCAGAATGAATCTTATTTCGGAAACAACTAATTTGATTTTTTGAGTGTGTGTGTACATTTAGGAAAAACATTGTAAAGCCACGCTTGTTTGTAAATTCAGAATGAATCTTATTTCTTAAACAACTAATTTGATTTTTTGAGTGTGTGTGTACATTTAGGAATTTTTTAAGAAAATATGTTTCAATCCTTCATGGTCAAAAATGTTCTCATAAAATAAATTTCTAAGATGAGCTAGCGTTATTCAAAAATAAAATATTTCATATTTAAAATATTTTATTAATAAGTTCAACTATGTTACTATGATTATTGAACTATTGATTGAAATTGAATTATTTGACACCTTATTAAAATATGCTTTTTATCGCAATTGTTCTTATTTATTTGAGATTTTTATAATAAAATCATATGTGCTTAAAATTTATACTAAAAAGCTTGATCTTTTAAATTCATGGCTTTCACCTCTAGATTTAATATATATCTTCAAAAACAATTAGCACAGACACTTAAATGTTTTTTTCGTTGAATATTATCATCTTCAACGAAGTATACATCTACTAATCAAGGAAACAATGTATGATCTACTTTTAACCGCTGTTCCTTTTTCTTTGAAACAGCTGTAAAATTATAGAAAATGTTATGCATCCAATCGTGTAAAACTCAGCTACTAAATATATTCAAGTATCATTTAATTAGTTCATCAAAGTTATCAATGCAAAAATGGTCAATAATAATCAAGCTTACCAGAATGTATAAATTTCCCTTATGAAAAACTCCAAATGTGACAAATTCGTCTTGTGGGTGTACGTGAATGCAGTCCAATAAGCAGGATTACAAAAATAAAGCTCTTTATTTTACAGGTATTCTAAGCAAAGAAACATAACACAAATATTAAAACAGCACTTGTAAAAATTCACAACAGAGATTACCATTAACATTGTACACACACACTCAAAAAATCAAATTAGTTGTTTCCGAAATAAGATTCATTCTGACTTTACAAACAATGAATACAAAACTCCTTTTTACTGAGAAAAGTGATTACCTCTTATGTAAATAGTGCTGTAGATATTTATTTTGAAAAGAACTTTCCAATATGCTTTAATGATTTCAGACAGCTTTTGCCATTTCTTTTAATTAGTATGGTTTAAATTGGTCCGCATTATCTTTTCATGAAAACTAAATCATAATATTTAAATCTAAAAAATGCGAACTTGCGATAACACGTTGCTAACTTATGATAATGTTATCATTAGTAAGTTTAATGTTTTTTACCGAAATTCAGAAGGTAATAAGCATTGCAAAAAGTAATCAATTGTTTCTCTTATGAATTTGCGTTCACTAAAAAGTTTTTAAAAAATTCTTTGTTAAGAATCCTGATGTATCTGATTCTCTTTTTTTATAAATTTTAAAAGAATAAAAGTATCTACCGTTGTAACTGTTTAATTGTTTGATGATAAATCTAAGAGTTATTAAATGATATTTATTGCAACGTTTTTAATAATAGTCTCAAGAAATTTAAGTACAGGGAAACATCTTTTATTAGAAATTTATTGGATATGACCACCGTATTGAATATTAAAGTTGTTGGTTCGATGTTAAAAAAATGACCAACACCGGAATTGTGTATTTTGTATAAATTGCATTACAATGATTATTTTCAAGAAGCTATAATTTATAAAACCCTCTGCTCCTCTGTCTAATATTACATTATTTTTAACACTATCTCAACTGTATAAAAATACTGCTATACCTGAAAACAGCTGGATGCTGAGAAAGTTTACAATCTTAAAATCAATTTTTATTCAGGTAAACAAAGTATTATATCGGGGAGAATGTTAGCATTCCCATGAATATTTAACAGAAAGGATAAAAATATACATCGCTCGGAAAAGAATGCGAAAACAAATACTAGATGAAAAGCAAATAAAATACCGGGTGTTCTCGAATCTCATCGTATAAAACTCTTAAACACAGAACAGAAACAGTAGCAAAACGGAGAAGAAAGAAACAATATTTTCTCCCAAATCAACCAAACAACATTTAAAGTTAAAATTTCCCTAAAATATTGTGAGAGGGTTTTGCTCGCTTGGAGCGGGAAAAGTGAATTCTAAAAAATAATATTCCTTTTTTTTTTTCTTTTTTTAGTTTTTTCCTCCAGATCTTCGAAGTGTTGCGGCGCAATATGTTACGGTAACTTAACTTCAGCAGAAATATCGTTTGGATTTGAATCTTGTTCGAATCAAAACAAAACCGATATAAATATAGAGCGTCGCGTGGGGGCGGGCAGATGGAATTGCATAAATCCCTATTTTCCCCACGGGCTTTTTCATAAATTTCCCTATCGCGTGCTTTCACCACCTTCTAGTGCCATTACTTACATTCGAAACGTAAACGTATTTTCGAGATCCGCATAGCAATGTTTGAGAAATGCATGAAGAATTCGAATTACACTGTGTTTATATATGCACGAGCAAATCTTGAGCGTTGTTTGAGGAGGATGCATTTCGCCGACTTAAATGCGCTCATCCAATTTGATTATTGATTTTTTTTTTATTCCTTCCTCTATCTTTCGGAATGACATAGGAGAATTAAAAGAAAATTTTCTTACGATCCTTAAGTGAATCCATCTTGAACTCCTTTGGTTTTGTTTGATGTTTCATTTGGAAAAATGTAAAATTGTTTCCATTCCGTGGTATCTTTATTCAACGAATCTGTCAGGTAACATTGTGATATTTCGAATTTATTTTGTTAGTTTTTACGTTTATAATGAATAGTTTTTATTTTTAAAAATCAGTATGTTTTAGTTATAAGTTAATAGCAGAGAATACCTTAAAAGCCTTAATAGAACAGTTTTTTTAGTTAGAACTTAAATGTTTGTTTTTAAAATGAAGTAATTTTCTAGGATTGTTTTAAGTCCAGAAGAAGGTTTTCGTGTCGTTTAAATTTTTATTCATATCTTTTAAATTTCATACAATGGAACAATGAAACATAAAACATCACTTTGAAAGTACTAAAAATTAATCAAACATTATTATAAAGGAAACGCAGGATGCGATTGTGTTTGAATTGAAACGATGAATATGTATTAGAGCTTCATTGCAGTTTTAGACTTACAGTAGACGGAGTTTAACTGAAGGAGAGTGAAACTTCTAATATAAAAACGGAAAATTTTAACATTCTTTTAAAAATTAAATTTACTTTTTAATTCCATATTTTGTCGTACACGAAGTATAGAAGTTTAGTTTAGTTTAGTTTATTTAGTTATATTAACGTCCAGATTCGAAGCAACACGATGGCTATTTTGGGGGCGGACCTCGTAATTTTGAACCTCGGTCTGATGAACAAAGTATAGAAAGATAAAAGAAAACAGTTGAAAAGTGTCCGCTAACCTTATCATCGCCGAAATATTGACGTGCTGAATGGTGAATGTATAGAATATTCTAAATTCTTTCTAAGTGAAAATTTGAATCCATGCATTGTCTCTTATACATTTTAAGAATTACAATCTTTTTTAACATTTATAGATAATTCTTTCAAGAAATGAAGTATATTACAGAGCATCTGAGAGCCTAGCATTCATGTTCAAATCAAGGCCGTCAGGTTAAAGTATGCTACTTCTTATGCTTCGGTGATTGTGGCTCGTTCCGTTGAATCCGCATCACAGATGTGCTTCTTCGAGTCGCATGCTAGAAAAAGCATGGTCCTATTGAGAAATCCGAACTTAAACCTCACTACATGATTACTTTTAGAGAATGCCATTGGTATATACTTGACCAATCGCTGCCGTTCAAATTCCAGTATTCTTTACTTATGAACGCTGACTGATTCATTAATATAAAAATTAGCCTTATCTTTTCTCGTTATTTTCCTACCAGACGTTATCGATGTCCATTTTGGAAAGAAATGCTGACACGAAAGCCAAGAACGCTTCACGTCTGTGATTGTGAATGTCTTGAAATGACTGCTCTTATCCTGAGAGAAGAATGTGCCGTAAGATGGTCCCGTACGTACTGGAAGCCATATCGACTTGGAAGAGTACTGCGCGTGCGCCGGGATCTGTTAATGGTTCATTTGTCAACCAAAACCGACCGAACTAGCAACTTTGTTTCTGTCCTCTTCCTGCACTGACTTCCTTCCTCTGCCGGGTCCACGATCCTGTTTGTTCAAATTTCTATCCATAGCTCTCATGGCTACTTGTATCGAACCTACTCAGAGGTTTAGAAGTCTTTTAAACTATCGAAAAGCTGCTGATGTGTTCCTCATGCTGATATAAATGGAACTTAAAGAGTAAGAGACGTTGAAGTAAAGTTGGACGCACAAGTGAGATAAAACTTCAAACATTCTGAAGAATTATTCGCCTGAATGCCTGGAACTTTTTCGATGAAAACTGATTGTGTTGCTGTCACGTGTGGATAAAAGAAAATTGTATAATTCATTTTACTATCCTTGAATGCATATATTTGACTACTATCGAGACTAACAGCGCCAAAATTCTCCTATTTGTGATATTTGTTTTTTTGTTACGAAATTCATATCCTCGAGATTTTAAGTTGCTAACTATAAAATTTGGTATCACTCTCTTCATTAGGTTTTAGCTACACACGAGGCTAAACCAGAAAAGCAGTTTTATAATCAAAAGATACTTTGATGCTACTCAGAAATTTAACAAATATGCATTGAGTCGTATTATTACTAAACCTACTTTTTAAGTCGGTTTGTTCAGTTGAACGCATACTCTCTCTCTCTATTTGTAATAAACGCCTTTTCCTTTTCATATAAATAAAAATTTAGCTTTGGCGTTTGGAGGTTTAGTATTAACAAGACCGAATAATGTCTGTAATGACCAAATTTTTCAGTTCTGAAAATTTGTATTTTAAAGGAATTTTTTTAGAATTTACTCGCAGAATTATCTAGATGAGATTTATATAATAATATTTCATTATAAAGCTAACCATCGAATTATAATATAAAACATATGGCATAAATTTAATTGTAAATCTTTCTTAAATTTAAGGATTTCAGACTCTTTAAAATTAATGAGTTTGCCGACCGTTACATATATGATTCTTTTATTTACTGTTCATAAGACTTTAGAAAATCAGTATATGCCGGTTTTTCCAAAAGAAAGTTGTTCTAAAACCATTTTCTGACGTGTGGTTGGGAGATTCATTCAAATACATTTCTTTGTAGAATGGCGTTGGAAGATAATATGAAGTTCATATTTTCTTCGAAATAAAGTCATCAATTATAATAGATTCTTTTTGAGTCTCGAGGAACCTTAGGTAACTAAATGTAGTTCTAGTTAGAAATTTCTCTCAACTATGGGCTTTGCATGACTTATTATGAATCATTTCATTAAACAATAGGGCATTATATCTGTTGGAAATTATACGCAGTTAACTTTCCTTCAGTCTCCTCATTGAATCTTTTACCCAATCACAAGCTATTGTGATGATGTCATGATACAATACGTCAATGCGTGACGTCATATGCATCCCATGATTCCTTTCATGGAGAGCCGGTATAATGCAGTTAGTGTTGTAGTTTGAACTGTGCTTGTGAAACGTTCTTTATGTCTGTGTCTTTGTCTTACGTGCTATGTGTTCAAAATAAACAATGATTAAACCAGTTTCTCGAACTCTACTAATTGCTAATTGCACTCTGCTAATTTCCCCTTCAATATCTTTATACAATTCTTTCTTACATCCGTCTGGAAAGTTCAGGATCATATTGTCTTATTATATCCAGTCATAAATAGCCAGACGTGTCACTAATTTTTATAGTCATAAGAATTCAAATTTATAATGAAAATATCAACGATGTAAAGATGATTTCGAACATTTCTTTCAGAAACTATGAAGAAATTTATTTTGATCACTTAAGAACTATTTTTATAGCCGACAACAGAAAATTATTTGACAAAAAAGTTCATTTATTATGCTAGTAGTTCTGTAAACAGTCAAAAAAGAAAGGGAAAAACCCATCTAAGACCTGTTCTTTTCTCAGTCTTTAAAGGTTTAGATAGGGGAAAGTAGGGTAAAACCGGGTAGCAGCTAAGGTTCGAAGGCCTGTTGGAGCTAAAATATTCCACATAGAACTTTCAAATTTTATTAGAATATTCATTGTTTATCGCAGTACAATATATCTTTCCAGAAAAGTCACAGTTTCATTACTTATTTTATCAATGATTTTTTTGATAAAAAAAAGTCAACTTAGCCAACTAATGTGGTAAAGCCGGGTAGTTTCATGTTCGTTACACATGTTAACGTTATAGGAAATTAGGAAAACTCGAATTTCAGTGGAAAAGTTTCAATCATTTTTATTTTATATGGCATTTTAAGAATATTAGTTACATGTAAAGTAACATGTAAAGTAGTTATCTTCTCCCTCCGCGCCACTGCAACTTTCATGGGCACAGCCAAGACAGTTTTTGCATTTGATTAACCCTTCTTCTTTATTTAAATCAGAAATCAGATGCATCGGTAAAATATAAACAATCAAAACCTGATGTGTTTTATCGTCTCAATCGGAGAAATCCTCAATATTGGCTGTCCCGGTCTTACGCCACTTGGAGTACCCGGTTTTACCCCGAATGCAGAGGTTATAAGAAACTGAATAGAACCGCGCAATTATTGGAGTAAATTCTTATTGTTTGATAGGGTATAAATCCTTAGTAAACGTATAATAAGCTGGACTAAATATAGTTTTTGTAACTGTAATGTTTTTTTAATGTAAGGATAGTTTAAAATCAAACGAACATTAAACTGCTGAACGTCTTAAAACAAATAAACCTTCACAGATGGTATGACTATTCCTTTTCTTGACTAGTAGACTGTAATTCAGTATCTGGCTGCTAAATAGGAAAATTTAAAGCGTAAGAATCGAGAGTACCCGGTTTTACCCCACTACCGGTTTTGCCTCACTTTCCCCTAATTCTTTTCGAATGCGATTTATTTACACAAGTTTCTCCTTTTATCTTTATCACAAAACTGCAATTAAAAGTCTGCTTTTATCGGTATTAACAAAATTACAATTAAATGTCTCGCCATTATCAAAATGACCCAAATGTTTTAATGGTGCCACACTCTCCAAACAACGAAACCATTAAAATGGACACCAATTTGAAACGGAATAATCTAAAAATAAAAATCCTTGCACATACGTTGTTTTTAGTGACTTCAAGTAACCTTCATGCCAAATTCGAAGGAAATCGAACAACGCGTTTGGTCAAGACGGCTTAACAGACCAATTTACAGAAAGACGAAATGCCGAGAGGTCAATTATCAAATCGTAACATCACCATAAAAGCATTTTTTTAATTCCACGATCTGAGATATTTCTTTTGAAATTTCTTAGACAAATGCTTTCGATCATTAGATATGAGTTGGAAACAACCCAGACCCCAACTCAGTTAAAAAAAATAAAAATGAAAAAGAATTCTGATAATAAATGGTTCTAAGAATAATGCAAAATAAGTGCGTGGGGCTATTCACAAGATGGAAGAGGCGATAAGATGTTCTTTGATATTAAGAAACATATCTGGAATTCATTCAAAATTTTCCAAGCGACGCTTCGAGCAACTGCAGTAGCAGTCAAAACTACTTTCGCAGCAATGAGAAATTCTCATAAATAATTCCTTTTCATAGCAGTACAGATGATGCCCTGTTTGATTTATGACATGTAAAATTCTCATGAGTAATTCCTTATGTTCTTACTTCAAATAGCATATAGTATTTAAATTATCTTACTTGAAAAGATGATGAATACTAACTCCCAAAGCATACGTATGCATAGTAAATGTAAATATTAATGTTATTTGAATTTAATATCAATAACCAATTAAATTAAGTTTCTATTATAAATATCTAATGATGAGATTTGCCATTTTTACTTTCTAGAATACAAAGAGAAAGTATTATAATATTCATAAAATTGGCGGTAAACCTGGAGTCTACGTGCCGGCTTGCTTCTCGCCAATTTTTCTTGGCGCGATTTCATTTGCCGTACTGTTTTGAATGTGCAGTACGCTTTTTATTGCTCTCTTGCGCATGCGTCACCTCAAAAGGAGAGATTGAGCAAGCAATGCCTGCGGCATTTCAAGCGTGTACCGGGCAAATTTTTTAACTTAAAAAAACATCAGCGGCTTCGCTTTCAGCATAGCAGGAAACTAGCAGCTACGCTTTTTCATTGAATGTTAGGAATCTATGTTTTTTTTAAAAAAATTCCGAAAGCGAGAATTTCCTCACGCAATGCCTGCGGCATTTCAAGCGTGTACCGGGCAATTTTTTTTTAATTTAAAAAACATCAGCCGCTTCGCTTTCAGCATAGCTGAATACTCGTAGCTCCGCTTATTCACTGAGAAACGAAACACACGGAATAACGTACACGGTACTGAACCGATATTCAATCCGAAGAATTCCACACGAAGTTTTATTCAAATTCGAATGAATCGACCAATCGCATAGAAGAGATGAACAAAACCGTCCAATTGTAACGAAGCGCAATATAGCTGATGTGCAAAACAACGATGAATAAACAGAATTGTTGTAAATTAAGTGTAAAATATTTTTTTTCGAATTTATTAAAATCGGAGAGAAACATTGTACAGAAATTTAATTAATATCATCAAAAAGATAATTTTTTGCATTTTTAGACGGTGTGAAAATCATTTTTGTGCTAATTTTTTTCGTAAGTCATCAAGGAAGAACGCGAAAATTTCCCTTAATTTTTAATTCATTGAAATTTCAAAACACAGCTTCGAGGCACACATTATCTTCCTCCAAAGTATATTTACACACAGAGACACACATTCTCCTGTATTATTTGTAAATATAAATTATTTTCTGAAGCATTATTGTCTCAAATTTCCAGTCTCATTAAAAATGCTGAAATTTTATTAAAATAAAAGTCTGTTTCTTTCTTAAACTTTAAAAACTTGATTTGGAATATAAAGTTCATTGATAAAGCAAATTTTGTTTTGATCCCAGATCTATTAACCATCATTATTTTCGATATTTCCGTGTGTATCAATGTACTCGTTGTATGGGGAATATTGATACACACAAGGCAGATATCTTCTAAACTAAAAGCATATAAGAAAGAGTTCATAGTGGTGGATTTGCATACATTCCGTTTATCCACCATCATTTCACTTGGCGACTTTTTGTCGAATGTCTATTTCGATGAACACCGATTTCAGTGATGTATTGCCAACGAAAGACTAAATTTCTACTGAAATAAAACACTGATGTGGTTTATGGTAGGCTCATTCAAAATCTGATAGAATGGATAAGTCTTTGGTAAATTAGTCAGATTTTAGCTTGAACTGTGTTTGCGGTATTCAATATTAAAGATTTTGGCGACAATTCGATTTTGCATTTCGCCAACGTCTCGACGCTTGTAACTCGGCTTTAAATCCAGGTATTTTGATGACAATGGTGTCATCTTAAAGGATTTTAACTGCTCTTTCAGAATATGAACTTTTTTAATGTAGATCTGCCAAAAAAGTTTTAAATTTGGATTTTTTCCCGATTTTTAGCAAAATCATGGTATCCGCCATAACTTGCAAACGGTTAGAGATGGGACAGGGTTGCTATAGTGTTTTATGATCCCCATGGGCTCTTCTATCATCCTCTTTCGTTTGGCAGAATAGGTCAAACTTACTCTGTATATTCACCGTACAGTTTCAGAACGGGACATTAATGTAAAAAACCACTTACTACTGGAAGAATTTACAACAGAAGGGGCTGTTTTAAATGACGTCACCATCAGATGATAAATGCAACTGTACATGTTAACTAACATATAATTGCGTGCGATTTTACGCTTTTTCCATTCAAGATGCGCAGTGGATTTTAAATTAAATTATCATGAAGAAATTCAGGTGTATCGCGTTAGCATTTATTGATTCAATTATAAGCTCGCCTCCCTTTGCAGTGGTGTGGAAATTTGGAGAGGGAAATACTGGATCAGTTGTTTTTCTCTTTACCTGAATACAGTTTGAAATCATTAGAGCTGTCCCAAAATAGCTTCCCATGTAGCTTTAACATAGGGTCGTTAATCCAATTAAATTAATCCATCATATGCTGCTTACCACTGAATTCAAAAATGTTATCTTAAAAGAAATTTTGAGATTACATGAACTGTTTTGTCAACTGAGATGTAAAACAAATATTCATTTCAAAAATTAAAACACTCTCTTGAACTTTTATTCTTAGTTATAAGAGATTTCTCAATAAGTTTCAAATACTTTCTTAATGGCTTCCTGAAACGGTATATATGTCTTAAAATAAACATGCTTCTTGGAAAATTTTATGTATTAATGAGAGAAATCCCTTTAAATTACTTTAATTGACAAACTGAAAAATACTTGTCTGAATATCTCAACTTGGATATTATTTCTCAATCGAAAAAGGAATTACAAAGCTCATATTTCTTTCGATGATTTCACTGCATTCCTCGAGGTAAGTAGTAATTCATACATATTTGTTCCATCATAAAGTTTACGTATTTGTTTGCATTGCTGTCTTTGTAAAACTTTGTCATATTTCCTTTTAAGTAATGTGTTCTGTCTAAATAATTATCTCTTTCACGAAAACAAATTAATCAATTATTGACTCGAAATCACTACTTTACAAGGAAATGGCATGGAAACTTACGAAAGTAAAGTTGAAAATTAATTAACTTTTTTCTGAAGAATTGTTGCAATTCTTGGAGTCTTTTATTTTAGAATTGGAAACTTTATAATACTATGACTTTTTAGAATTTTTAAATGGTCTAATTACATTTTGATGTGTCTAAACATTTTCTAGAAAAAATATTATTCAAAAGTTCTATTTTCTATTGATCTTGAGATATTTAGGAATGTTGGGACTTTAATAGAATTATTGTAGAATAAATGAAATCGTTTGATTTTTAAACTCACCATTTTTAAGAATTATCAGATTCAGATAGATTAGTAAAAATCAAAAACTAGGATTTATTATCTTATTGATATTTGCATTATATTAAAAGGTCATATGTAATAAATAAGTATCCTGAGAAATTAAGTAGATACTCGTTGCTTTTTTTAGGTAATGTATTATATATGCAGAAATTTTCAATCATTCAAGTATGAATGAATGAAATACAGCGTGATTTAAAAATCTGAAACAAATTTTAAAATCAATAATTCGCAAATATATAAAGATAGAAAGATGCTGTTTGCACAGATAGGCTGGAAATGAAACCTGATTTTTATTCGTAGCAAAACCAGAATTTACCTGTAGCATATTTTACAATTTAAACCACCAGATGGCTCTGTAGTTTGCGGAGCGAT
Source organism: Araneus ventricosus (assembly GCA_013235015.1). NCBI lineage: Eukaryota > Metazoa > Arthropoda > Arachnida > Araneae > Araneidae > Araneus > Araneus ventricosus. The sequence continues at coordinate 71,368 of BGPR01001106.1, forward strand.
GCGGTACTTGAGATGCGATGGAGTAACGGCTTAGTCTGAACGATGTAAATCTTGACAGTAAACAGTTGTATAAAGACAAAGGCATTTAAGTTACTATGTTACCGTGAAAGACCGAAATTTGGAGAATGTCGACTTTCACCGGTGAATGTCAACATTCACATAGTAATGTCACCGGTGAATGTCAACATTCACATAATAATGTCACCGGTGAATGTCAACATTCACATTTGGAGAATGTCGACTTTCACCGGTGAATGTCAATATTCACATAGTAATGTCACCGGTGAATGTCAACATTCACATTTGGAGAATGTCGACTTTCACCGGTGAAAGTCGACATTCTCCAGTTTCGGTCTTTCACAGTAACAACTACACAACTCTCAATACTTTCACAACTCGTCCATTAGTGTAAGTTTGATTAACGACGCCAAATGCAGTATGCACCAAGCCCACATATTCGCCGAATATACGGTGGAAATAATACATGTAATTAGAGATTCTGTAGCTAAAACGGGGATATCTAATTCAGTAAAGTGATAATTTCTTTTAGAGTGCTAAGTATGTAACTATCATAGCAATACACTTCGTCAGTATTCTAAAAATAAATAATGAAAGAAACGGGATTAGTCTGTGTCACATCCGCATATTTTAACAACAATTGCAAACAACTGCAGGTACAAGCGTTGTGTTCAGCAATGAGAAACCATTGTCTGAAATTAGAACACATGCCGCCAGAAATTAGAATATATATTGTCCAAAATTAGAATACATACCAACTGAAATCAGAATACATACCATCTGAAATTTGTGAAATAATAACGTTTAAATTAAGTGCAATTCGATTTTATTTGTCTTTTTGTTTTGTTTTGACCATACTAGAGCACGCTTGTAAACAAAACCAGCATGAGCTTCATAGAGTTCGCTGATTAAGCAAATTAATGCATTCCACTTAGACTTCCTAGAAATTGGGAGCACTTTTTTTCGCCTTGGGGTTTGATATGGCCAAGATACATATTCTGACTATCCATCTAAAATGAGAACCTAATCTTAAGTGTATTGTGACAAAATCGTCTTGTTGGCGTACGTGAATGCAGTTCAATAAGTAGGATTTAAAAAAAATAAAGATCTTTATTTTACAAATATTCTAAGATAGGAAACGTAGCACAAGTATTAAAACAACACTTGTAAAAATTCACAATAGAGATTACCATTAAATCTCAACACAGCACTCAAAGGCTTCTTGTTAGCTCACCAGCTTGCTTGCTGATCAAAATCCAACTCACTCTTCTTGGCTTGAGAACTTGCCTTTATGCTTTTCAACAGGAAGTGACTTCATTGCGTAGGAAGTGACGTAATCTCTAGAAAGTTCATGAACCCAGTAGAAATAGGTTGAAAGTTCGAGGTCCTTCTAGAAAATCCCTTTTGTTGCCAAAGTCGCAAACTTTTCCGCCAAAATGGTCGCCAAGTCGTCACGTTTGTCGCCAAGATTAGCTTCTCAGGGAAACAACTTTATAGCTTTGTGACAGTATTTTAGCTTGCATAATTAATAGGCATTCTAAACCTATCCTAAACACTCTTTTACAGATCTTAAGAGATAGGCATATACTTCCAATTGCAAAAATGTTCCAAATGAGAAAAAAAATTGCATTTTATATTGTTTCAGTCAATAAATGTACTACTTAAAAAATTAAGGAGCCTACATTTTTGTTACAGTTCTCCTGTCATATTTAATAAAATATTCTCGATACATTAAAATTTTAAGCAAAAAATTACCACTCTTCTACGACTAAAACTGACCAAGTTATGGAGCTCTGAATTTCATAATTTTTGATTACTCAGCGCCTTCTCCTAGCAAATTCTGCCCATTGATTGGAGTATCTTCCTCGAGGTGGCCACTGAAATGGTCTAAAGCAATGGCTCCCAATCTATGGCCGCAGATAGTGCATTAGTAGGACGCAGAACGCTTGTTAAACCATCAAATGAAGTTAACACGTTAATTGAACTATCATGTGACCAGACTCTGAAGTAGTTTTATAGAACATCTTTGGTCACGTTCATTATAAATGTTCGGCAACAGTATCCAGCAATTGCCAAACTTGCACTGATACATTTCATGGGGTTCTCGACCACTTATCTGTGTGAACGTGCTTTCTCAACTTTTTTGAAGCAAAAGTGCAACAACAAATGGAACGTCGAAAGTGACTTGAGGTTGAAACTGTTAAGCTTTACTCCAGATATTGACTCTCTCGTGGGGGCAAGCAATGCCAAAAATCCCAGTCAGTTTCTTTTTAATTTTATTTTGAATCTCGGCTGCTTGATTTTGAGATTTCTTATATTGTGACAGCTAAATAATAACAATAACTTTTAAAAATTATAAACAATATATTAATTCTTTTACAATAAGCTTTAATAATCACTGGCATATAAGTGCACATTATATGTATATAAAAATATATAAATATAAAATTTTTAACAAGTTATCTAATGAACTTGACATTTTTAATATGTCTTTTGGTGCTTTTAAATCGAAATCTTTACAGCTTTTAAATACATGATGTGCTTTATTTTGCCTTTTTACAACTTTTTAGATTTTTATGCGTTTTGATTTTCCGTGTTCTTACGTATTTGACAAGTTTTTTAAAAGTTTTTTTATAGGTTTTAAATTTTGTACTCTATTTTTGGCGCCGTGTTGCAGTTTATTTTTATCTTAAGTGTCTAGTTTTGTCTTTAAACGTTTAAACTCCTGGTGTGTTTTTAGAGGATTCGATGCTTGTGTGTTTTGACTTTTTAAATCTTGCCTTTTTGAAATGGTCTTTTAATTTTTTAGAATCATAGAGTATTTTAATGTTTCTGTGATTATGTGTTTCCGTTCTTAATTATATATGCGTTTGCAAAATTTTTATGATTTTGTGTATTCTCTGTGTTCAATTTTTTATTTTCCAGCGCATTTGTTTTATTTACTCATTGTGGCTTTTTTCTTTGTGTGTTGGTTGTTTATAGCACTCTGTAAATGGAGTTTCCTCTGTAGTGTGCTTTCCTTTAAATAAATAAATAAAATATGTATTATATGTGTTTGTGTTTTTGACTTGTATATTAAGTTAGTGGGCCTCAAAATATTTTGTACATAACAGGTGGGAAACGCTGGTCTAAAGTGTTCTAATCAGCGATGTTGAATGCTCTATAACTTGGTCGATTTTAGTCGCAGAAGGGTGGAACTTTTTTTGTTTAAAATGTTAGTGTGTCGAAAATGTTTTACTAAATATTACTGATAGGAAAATGTATAAAATTTAGACTTTTTAATTTTTTCAGCAGTACATTTTAGTGCTTAAAAACCATAAAATATGATTCTTTACGTCATTTAAAGAGTATTTCCAGTTGGAAGTATACGCCTAACTCTAACTGTTTAGAAATTAGCCATTGGATCTTTAGTCTAGCCTTTATAATGAACACCTCGTATAGGAAATTTCTTGTTGAAGAGACTAGTGAAATGGAAATAAAGCAAGGAGAATTATGATTTATATTTACCTAAAATCTTCTATCGTATTTATATGCGAGAGAATATGTGGATGAACAGAGAACGCTGAAAAAGAAAAATTAAAAACTTCCATTCATCATTTTTAACATTTTGCTTTACAATAAATTTATTGAAAATTGTTTTTAAAAGTACACTTTTATGAGTGTGCGGAAAAATGGAATTTCTTTATTTGTTTTCTACTTTTAGTTTTTAATATATATTTATTTCATAAAAATATTGTATAATTTGGTAGTAAAATGTTTTGAAATTCACCACCAGGTGGCGCCACTCTGTGAAATCAAAATTTAATTAAATGAATCGAATAATTGAAAATTAATTTCGGAAAAGTGTACAAAATTTGAAAATACTGTCACATAAGAAAGCGAGTGAAAAATCGATTGCAATGTTCTAAATTTACAGACATGAAACATGACAAGTTAAATAAAAATGTTTAAAAACAATTTTCTGGAGAATTTCGAAATGCATTCAAATAAAAAATTATAAATAAAATATATCTATTTTAGAATTACTTCGAGAAACTGAGACATTCTTTTTGATGTTAAAATGTTTCCATTTCGTTCATGCCACACAAAAGATTTTTTCGAAATGCCCCGGTATTAATTTTCAAGATTTATATAATATATAGCATTTTCTCAAAATTTGATACAAAAAACTAATTTAATGGTTTTGGCAAAAAAATTAATGTATATTAATTTAAGAATTTTTTTACGTCGTATATTGGCTTTTCAATTTTATCTCTAGCACTTTTTAATTTATAGTTTTCTGAAAGCTTAGCTTTCGCTTCGTATCGCTTCATAAAAAAATCTATTCCAAGTTTTCATACAACATTTATAACTTTAATGGACTGAATTTATTCAAATCCTATGGGATAAGTCGCTTAGAAGAAATGCAGATATCTTTGTATTCTACTTTTAAAATTTGGAAATCTTTTTCCACATGCCTATGAATATAAGGCTAGGATATATTCTGCAGTTTATTTATTTCGTTCGACGATGATATAAAATTTCAGAGGATTATGTTAAAAAAATATGATTAAAAGAATGTTTTTACCTTTTAAGCATTTTTTATAGTCTTATACCTTTTCTCAAATTACATTCCGATATTTATAACTGCAGATATTTCTAAAATTACGCTTCAGAAGAAATTCTAAGTCTAGACAGTATTTCTTCATCCCGGCAAGACGAATAATTATTTTGGTTACGAATTTTTTACAGAGGTACAAATAATTAAAATTAAAATTAATTCGATTCATTTTAATATGTAAATGGTTGGTATTTTGGAAACGTAAATAATAAGAGATACAAGTTAATTAGCAAATGTTCATTAATTTTTTTGCTAACACTAATTCATTGCTCTATGCGAATGGGATATGCTCACTTTTATTTGATTTGAATTCTTTGATGTTTGTAAAGATGGAATTTCGTTATCGATTTTTCACTCAATTTCTGATGTCCAAGAGTTTTTAAATTTTGTTTCCTTATGTGTTCTCGGTGACAAAACATTATTTTATTATTTTTAGATCTAAATTTTTAATCAATCGACTAGTTTAATTAAATGTTCGTTCCACTCGAGTAGCCATCTAGTAATGAATTTGATAAATTTGATTTCAATATTCTATTATATTTATGATAATGAAAATATTTAAAATTTTATTTTAAAATACACTATTAAAACGTGTGGAATAAAACCGTTTTTATGAAATTTATTATTCCATTTATGTTGCTGGGATTTTTACAGCACTGACTACTGACGATGCAATATGATAACGTAAGTGATAAATAAAAGCTTTATTTCTTTACAAGCGAAATAAAGTTTAAAAAATTAATTAAAGATGGATCGATAGATTGTTGAATTTAATTAGCACAAGAGCCATGTTTGGCTATACTACACCAAACGTAAGGTGGATAAGCAGGATCACGGTGCTAAAACATATGGCGATATAGTATAAAAGGTAGATAAAATTCTAAAATCCATTTGCAGTAATTCATAGTAACATATGAAAGGATAAAATCATGTTGCCAAAAATGAACGGATGAACGACGAAAGAAAATCAACAATGCAAAGTTTAAAATGTTAAATATGTCGAAAACGTCTCATGGTGGACCGAGAACAAGTAAAATAACAAGGGCGGAAACTATGTAGACAAAATGTTAAGAATATTGTAGAAGAAAACAAGCACATCCATACAGCGCATGCGATTAATTGTTTTCCAAAAGAAAATAAATAAAGCAAGTCATGTTCAAAAACAGAGAAGCATTAGTGCTACCTTTTTTGTAATTCGAAATATATTTATTTTTGTCTGTTCAGGTTTAAAAGAGGGTTGGAGGACTAAAAACTGAAGGCGAGTCCTCTAAGTAATTAGACATGCTATATTCTTCTGATCCTGAGGAGGAGCTCATTGCAGCATCAGATTCCCGAGATTGTAAAAGTCTTTTTTTCCAATGGATGGAGAACAGCCTTGGGTAGAATCTCAAGTGTCAGCAAAAGTAGGTTTGGTGGTTTCAAAAAGTTTCAATGCAGATTGATGAGTAGAGATGTTATCCTTTTTTGGAATAGAATTGGGAACTTCAAGGTGAGAGGTTGTGTAAAATGTTGAGATTTTTTTTCTGCTTTGGCGATGATATTATTTGTTTTTAGTAGGAGAGTCATTTTTCGGATTTTTTTGTTTTTAGCAAATTTAAAATCAGTTAAGTCAGGCGATCAACGCTTCTTCACTGACCGGAGCAAAAGATGGAGAGGAAGGTATTGGCAAGTTGGTTATTGAAGAAGATGCTCTTGTAATGGAATCAGACGGTTTAAAACTAGAAACAGCAGAGATATCTTTATTTGTTTCGGAGGATTTAACAGAAGATTATTTTTTGTAACATAAATGTAACTCTATCCGGGTGTAGGTGTCTGGGATTTTACAAGTTTCCTTACTTCTTGATAAGAGATCTGCTTTTTTTTATTTTTGTGGAAATTATTTCTCTCTCCTGTTTCCAGGCAAAACAGTTCCCAGAAAACGAAGTGTGTTCCCCCTTGTAGTTAACACACTTCTCTGTACGGGTGCAATCGGCATTTTCATGTCCGACTTCTGCAAAGCGGGCTCAACTCGGTGTCCCGCGGCAAGAAGTTTTCGAAATCCCGAAACGTTGGAACAGCGGAGTGAGTTTGGTATATATGTCCTAACAGAAAGGCGCATATATCCTGCTTTTAAATTTTCAGGTAATTTGTTGGAGTCGAAATTTAGTATCAGGTGCTTTGTATTTAGGAGTTGGCTATCTCTCCGTATCGTAATATGACGCATTTGGGTCACTCCTTGACATTTTAGTTCTTCAGAAATTTCTTCTTTTTCATTGGGCAATTCACCACAGGAAATATCTACCTTGGGTGATTTCAATGTGGCGTGGGGGTTAACAGTAACGGGAATTGTTGACATTGATTTTAATTTTGATATTTGTTTAGCTTGGTTCGGGGATTCCACTTCTACAATAAGGTCACCAGGCCGAAGTTTTTTAGTTGATTTTACTTCGCCTACACTACTTGTTATTGCCTTTTCAACCAAGAAAGGTGATACACCATGAAAAGTTTCATTATTGGTGGAGATTCGGTGGATTACAAAAAATGTAGGAAAATTGCAACTTAACTGGATTAAGGCGCATGTTGGTTTCCTCGCTAACGAGGCAGCAGACAACCTAGCCAAACAAGCTACTAAAGAAGGGACTCACCTCCATCTTCAGGCCCCGAAATCTCATCTGAAAAAAATGTTTAGGAACCTCTCTCTCAATAATTGGCAACAAGACTGGGATTCAGGCGATACTGGAAGCGCAATTTTTAATACTCTCCCTAAAATCACTTTAACCCCAGCTTCATGGTCAAGAGAATCCATCCTCTTCGCTACAGGTCACGGTCCTTTTCCCAGCTATCTCTATAGATTCCGGCTTCATCATTCAGATATCTGCGCATGCGGGGAAAAGAGAGACCTTCTCCACTACGCAACTTCTTGTCACATGACGTTAGTTTATCATTTTACAAAACCAAATGCAGAAAATACTCAACTTTGGTGGAAAAGCTTACTTTCAAATAAACGACCAAGAATAAATATAGCTAAACTCTTATCTTTCCTCACTGAAAATGAAAGCCTCATAAAACAGCCACCGGACGCAACCAGTTCATCCGACTCCGAGCCAGAATTATCTCCTTCACCAAGACCTCAGACTTATGGACTAAGACCCTCTAGAGGTTCAATACCTAGGACCCTAATCAGGGTATAGATGTATGTATAGATGCAGCGAACTTTTGGGACCTGTCTTAAAATTTTTCTTGCTTCGCGAGTCTTTCTTTTTATATGTAAACACACATTTTTCATCGTTTTTATAATTTTCACATGTTTTTGGTGGATGTTAAAACACTTTATATAACATTTTCACTTCTTTCCTTTTTTTGTTCAATAAAGTTTCTACGCACACTCATCCAAACCGCAAACCGGAGATTTTCATCTTTGGAGTCAGGTATGTGTCGTAGTATAAAGTAAAGTAAAGTTATTGTATTCACATGCACACGGGCGGAAAAAACAGACCTCCTTCCCGTAGACGGATTCAACTCAGAAATCGGAAGAAATCTACAATTTCCTTATGTTGATTTTATACTAAATTTCATCGATATACGTCGTTGAGTTTTTGAATTATCGTATTCACAGACAGACCGATAGACGTATTATCAAAAATATTTATTCTTTCTTAGACAGTGTGTTTTAAAAACGTGGGGATAGATTCATCAAAATCTCGTGATCGAATTTTTTGACGATTTCAATAACTTCTCTTCTTAATACTTCAGGTACGATAAAATAAAAATAATTTTCTTTGCAATAGTGCTTTCTAGTGAAAATCTCGTCTGGCGTTTTAAGATGAAAAATATGAGATTTAATTTAAAATATGTCTCCTAAAATCTTAATCGACCCCAGTCGTCTCGTGGCAAAGTCTGAGTTTCGGAATCTGAGTATCCGTAGATTCGAGAGCCTATATGCCCTACATGTATCCGTCTCTAGTGAATCTGAAATCCTTCATTATGTCAAACGTCTTACCGTTGATGTGGCGTTGATGTTTGCAGAGGCGGTGTTGTAGTGGCGTTGATGTTTGCAGAGGCGGTGTTGTAGTGGCGTTGATGTTTGCAGAAGCGGTGTTGTAGTGGCTCAGGTGTTGCCTTGATCTGACTATGGTAGAAAATTGAGATGTCCGTTCCAAACTAGTTGTGTTGTAGCCTCAAACGCGAGATGCTAAGGCAATATGATGCCTTCACAAGAATTTTTTTAATTTTAAATATTATTGAAAGATTTTGATAGTATTGTAACTTAGCATTTAAATAAAATCACCTTGAAAAGAAAGCGGTATTTTGATCTGCCTCTTTAGTTGTAATATAATTTAAAAAAAAAAGAAATTCAGTTTTCTAAATTCACCACTGCCTTTTCAAATACACGTATTTTTGCTTCAAAAAGTATTTGTAAATTCACTTAAATTTATTACAAAAAATTATACGCGAGCTCACAGATGGCGCTGAAACCAAGAAATCTGAAAAAAATGGACCTTTATCGTATTACCCCTTTGGCTCGTCAAATGAGTTTTCCAACTTGTGAAGAAAGTGAAATATAACATATTTTATTCACTTTTACATTTATTTGATTGTGACATTAATCGAACGTTGGGAATATGGAAAAGTAATATAAAACATTCAAATTCTTTTCATAAAACGAACTTGATGATTTAAAATATCGGCAAAAATAATCCAAAACGCATCTTACTAAAAATCTTTTTCAAAAGTGCTTGGTAGGCTTCATAAAATTATTTTGCCTTTTGAATGCTTCAATCCTAACCATCGTCTGATTTTTTCGCCTGAAAGGAAATATTGTTAGAAAATTCTAACTTTGTAACATTATTTCCTCGTCGGTACAATCCATTTATTTATTATTCTGGTTTTAACGTTGAAATATATCAGTTAGAAAATAAGCGATTATAAACTTATTTTGTTTATGATAACTAGTGATGTAACCGTTTCATAAGAGGATTTAAATTTTATATAACTAGAACAGAAATTGTGTAGGATCAAAGTTGGTAGTAGATATAGGAACGAAGTAGGATAAGTTGGTATTCAACAGCAAAATATATAAACATTTTAATCTAAAAATAAATCACGTTTTTGGTTTATTCGTTCATTTGAATTTGAAATTTTAGTATGTCATGATATTGATTTCATAATGTTAAATCAAATCTGAAGTATAAAAATTACGATGTGTTGTTCTTATGCGTATAACACGAGCTGACAGAGTTTTATTTGCCATCTTTAATATTTCAATGCTTAATGGACTTTTCGAAAAAAAATTGTTTCTAAGCAATCTCTAAATAATGAATACTAACTATATGAAATATAAAAAAATGAAATAATTAAAACATTAAAAGAAACAGTTAATATTGCATATTTTACTTGAGTTAAGTTGTTTGTTTTACAGAGGCTGCTCAATAAACAATGATCATAAATTAATAAAAAATAATTACCGGTACTAATCCTCCAAATTTTGATGGTATTTTTCAAAATACTCCAAATTACGTACTGAACTTACCACGCATTTTTCCAGTCTTCAAACATATGCTGCCAGCCATTTTTTGACGGGTCCTTTAAAATCACATCCGTAGCTTCAACCGCTGCATAGGATGATGAAAATTTTTTTCCCTGGAGGTGTTTCGTCAAATTCAGAGAAAGAAAAAATCGTATGGTGCTAAATCAGGGGCATAAGGAGACTGGTCAACACACGTGACTTTCATTTTGAAAGATACTCAACAATACCATTGGTAATATGGGGCCTTGCGTTATCATGGACCTTGCGTTAACCCAATGAAATGTTCCGTTTTTCAAATAGGTCTCTTTCGACGACCTTCCCTCACTATCACAACAACGGTTTTGATGTTTACTTCCGTTAGAGCAGGCAGTAGATCGCCTGGTCCACCTTCCTTTGATTCTCTTCCCTCATTAAACATTTTAAACCATCTTCTGGCTGTGTTATAGGGAAAGACAGACTCCCCATAAACTTCCTGTAACATCATATAGGCTTTAGCTGACGATTTTTTAAGGCGAAAACCAAATCTCAATGCAATGTATCATTCGTCGCGTGTCACATCCATTTTTTGGCGTAGGTGAAAGTTAAATAATACGCACTTGGCCAACTGCCATAACAAGAGAGAAATGTCATAACCGTGAAACTTTCGCCATCTATTCTTCATATATCTCGGTACAAATGCAATATTAATTTTATTTTTCTTGATTTTTTAATCACATTTAACCTTCCATCGGGCGAATTTAATTTGTGAGATTGAAGCACCCATATTTTTTTGTGCTGAAGTGCGGGTTTTACCGAGAAAGGTATGAAACTTCTAGTAGCTTCCTGGCTCCCTATCATTCACACCAGGGTATTGTTGTTTTCTCTCTAGAGCTCTTTTGATGTACGCGAGGGGCACGTTAATCTGGTAGATGAGTTGCGCCCTATTACGTTTGTACTTTTGATTTCCGAAAGTTTCTCAATATTTCTTTTTATATACCTGCAAAAGTTCGTATGCCTGTGTCTCAGCCCCTGATTCAATGATATTGATCCTTATTTTCAAAATATTGTTTCAAAAATGTCGGATTATTTCAAACTCTCATCTACAACAGTTGTCATTGCTAAGGAACCTTACGGGAAAACAAACGTCAACTCCCTCCTGAATTCCTGGACATTGTGTTAGTTGAAATCGCAAGGAATTGAAAAAAAGTTATTTAAAAACGCAAATATAGCTAGCTTTGTATGGCCGAGTAGTTCAGTTTAATAAACTTTTCCTTAAGCCTAAGCAAAAATTTAACTTTTAATCTCAAAGATGAATTGTACCCGAACGTGTCAGCATTTGCTTGTGTTGTCACAAGACCGAAAGTTTAAAAAATTATTATCATTCTTTATTGAATAGCTCTCGTCTTTAAAGTCTGCATACGAAATAGAATCTGCAAACTGTTCGAGTTTCACTTGCTTTCGAATTACAAAAATATTTTTAAAAAATATTTTTATTATTATTTTGATGTTATTAGTGTATTAAAATGTAGAATTTTAATTATCAAAATAAGTTTTTATAAAATTTTTCTTTAATATTTCTTATCAAAAATGTGGATGTTAAAATGAAATCATAAAAATTTGAGGCGCCGCACGGTGTGTTATTTTCGTAATCTAGAGGGAGGAGAGAGTCAATTTTCTTAGCTTTCTACGCAGGTGAAATTTTTGTTTATTTGCAAAGTAAATAAACCACATAAAGGAGGAATACAACGGAAGTCGGGCTTTACTTAATTCTTGGCGCCAGTTAGTGGCGGTAAAAAGAGTAGTTGATCATTCGTCTTCTCAGTTTTGGAGATAAGCGCGCCAATGTAACAGACTTAAATGAACGTCTACCTACTCGAAATGGATTCCTCCTACGATAACCTGTTTCTATAGCGATCGCCGTCAAAGAGGCAACTTGGCGAACAGAGTTCTCGTGACGGATAGACATCAAGTAACTCTTTCCCTGCTAGGGAAAAAAACACGTTTTGTTTGTTTTTGCTTATTCTGAAAAAAGGTTCATTTTGAAAGTTGTTCTTGTTATCCCATTCGCTATTCTCCGTTAAACAGTTTTGATGTAGAATGGCAGGTCTTTTTTTAAATTATGATTAAAGAGCATTTCTTTTAAGATTTGTGAAAGACTGTTTGGTTCTTTATAAAATGGTGATGAGGTTTTCTTGTTTAAATTTAGCGTGAACCTTGGATCTATTTTCCATGTTTCACAATTCATCCCGTTTGTTGGCATGAGAATATTTTAAAATGAAGAAACCTCTTTAGAGATGTTCATGAAAATTTTGCAAAATGAATAATATCTTTACCTTTACAATCTCACTTAATTTAATTAGTATTTTTATTATTAGGAATTCAACTAATTAGTGATAATTAAACAACTAAAGTATGTTTCTGATTCAACCAAGCAGCTGAAAACGAAATTTTCACAATGTTGGATTTGTTTGAATTGATTAAAAATCAACCTCAAAGTTCAATGATGAGGACTTTAGAAAACTAATCCCTGAATGATAAAACTTCACATCTCGAGAAAGAACAAATTTGTATTAACGTAACTAAAAGGATTGGCATCTCATAGTTGATTGTTAAAAGGGAAAATTTGAATCTCCGTGTAGTAGGATTAAGACCTAGTTAAATCAGTGGCAACAAGAAGAATAAAAGTCGTGAATAAAGCACTAGTTTAAACTTGATGAAATAGTAGAAAAGTCATGAAAAGAGATTGCTGAATTTCATTATAGCAACTCAATGGAAAAATATCTAAGCTGCGAAAAGTAAGTTGGCTCGATGTTATTGTTAAAAAAAAAGATTTATTTTTCTAGGGGAAAAATTCGTGTATTTGACCCGTCTATATGCATAAAATAGGTAGTTATATTGACATCACAAAGAGGAAGGTAAGTTTCGTTAGTCTTTTTTTCTTCGAAATGCATAAGTTACAGCAGGTCTTAAGGTTTAGTGCTAGCAAGTTTTATGTTTCAAAATGCCTTGCATGAAAATAAGACCAGCAGAAGTGGCCTCCCTGAAACTTTCTCGCATACGACTAACACGCGTGGGGAAAAAATATACACCGCACGCTAGAAAACGTGCGCTATTCCTCAAGGTGGGGAAAACGCTCCAGTGTTCGCGTCTTTTTTTGGCGTCGTAGAATGCGGAGAAAACAGAATATGAAATTTCAGCGCCTTTTTTTAAACCGATTTAAACGAAAATTGGAGACAAATCTACAATTAAGGTTTCAAGACTACAAACAAAAAATCATTTTTCTAAGCCAGTTCTTTTAGAAGATATCGTCTTCAGAAGTATGAATTTATACAGACCGACAGTCAGTCAACCCTTTAACGGATTTGGCCCAAAATTGGAAACGGGCCTAGATTCTTGATGTGTACCAAATTTTATCCATCTAGCTATTCAGGTATTTGAATTATAGTGTTCACAAGAACGAGGACAGACAGACAGACAGACCACCCGCAGACGAATTTTGTCCAAAATATGATAGGAACTTACAAATTATGTGTCAAGATCATATACCAAATTCCATCCCTGTATCTCTAACAGTTTTCGAGTTATCGTGTTCACAGACAGACACACAGACAAACATACATAATTATAAAGTTGTGTTTTTCGGACTCAGGGAGATATAAAACGTGGATATTCGTCAAACGCTCGAGCTCGAATTTTTTGACGATTACAATACTTTCTCTTTGTACACTTCGTATACGAGAAAGTGAAAAAGCAATGTCCATTTCATTCCTAATTATTTTTATTTGCTTATTATATTTTTCATATCTAATTGCTGAATCTTAAGTTAAAGTGTCTATATTCATTTGTACAACAAACTTTTACTTTTAATAAAATCGTTGGTGATACAGAAAATTGGAATTCGTATCTATAATTCAAATATTTGAAGATACTAATTATTTAATAATTCTACAGAAGTTATTGAAATATTTTTGGAAACCTGAGTTTTTATTTATATTGTGTTACTATTTAAAGCACTTAATTTTTTCGTATTCTTTTTCAAAATCAATATTTTAAGAAATAATGCATTATAGAGAATTTGGGTAATGTAAAGAAAGCTTGAATTAAGATTTAAACAAAGAAAAACATTTTTTCAGATTACACAAACATTCGCAATGTAATATTTTTTCCTAAAAAATATAAAGCGGTTCTTTCAAACTGGCTATTTCAACAGAAACACTATTACGCTCCAATGCAAAGGGTTGCTACGCCCCACCCCCTCAAAAAAGTTATGTTTTGTTATACAATTAATAAATCTCATGAAGAAAAATGTCACGGATTTGTAACAGTTCTAAACACTTCCAATGAATTTTTCAAAAAAAAAGTTCAAGATGAATTCTCTTCAGATGATGATTTGTTTTAATTCGCCTTTGTAATTCCGAAAGATTACGAGAGGGAATAAAAAATCAATAATCCCTTTATACAAATACATTTAAGTCAGGAATATGTATCCTCCTCAAACAACACTCAAGATCTGCTTGGCAAATCTAAGCAGAGAGTAATTCGAATTCTTCAAGCATTTCTCAAACATTGCTATGCTTATCTCGAAAATGCGTTTACGTTTCGAATGTAAGTAATAGCTTGGAAGGTGGTGAAAGCACGCTGCAGGGAAATTTATGAAAAAGCCCTTGGGGAAAATAGGGATAAAAAAAAAATAGTAATGTGTGCAATTCTATTATCCCGCCCCCTGACGACACCTATATTTGTATTTGTTTTGTTTTGATTCAAAAAAGATTGAAATCCAAACGATATTTCTACAGAATTTAAGTTAGCATAAAATATTGCGTCTCAACGCTCGGCCGATGGAAGGAGGCCTGTCAAAACAAAATAAAAATTTAGAAAGGGTATAATTCTTTTTTAGTTTAAAATTTTTATTCCAAGCGAGTAAATGCCTCTAATAATATTGTAGGGAAATTTTCACTTTAAATGTTATTTGACTGAAATCGGAAAAAATGTAGTTTCTTTTGCTTTTTGTTGTTCTTTCTGTTCCGTGTTAAAGAAATTTATACGATGAGATTCGAGAACAAATACAGAGTTTTTATTTACTTGCAATTCAGCCTTTGTTTTCCCATTTTTTACAGAGGGATGTATATTCTTATTTTTACTGTTAAGTGTTCATGGGAATTCCAATGTTTTCTCTGATGTGATACTATGTTTACGTGGAGAGGAACTCATTGCAACAACTGTGAAAATTCACACTGATCATCTTTAATCAGGTATTGTAATATTATCGTATACAGTATCTGGAAAAGAGGCGAATGTTTTCAATAAAAGAATGGAAAATTTCAGATTTAAAAGGTCTGTAAAAATTGTCATTGTTTATACTCTATACATGATAAAACGTTACTTATTTTGGAGATTTTTTGAAGCCTAAATTACATTCTAGAGTTTTCAAAACTGCAGTCAGATATAATAAATTACTAACTTTAAAAAATCTCTAGAATCAGGTTTTGCTAATAACTTATTTAGAGTTGTGCGACCTAATTAAAACGTCTGTAGAAATCTTGCAAAACTTTTAATATTTTAATGAAAAAAATTAATCATTATGTGTGGTAAATTATTAGACCATACATTTCGGTATTTATAAATTCAATTAAAATTTTCCTAATTGTGCACCAGAATGGAGGGAAAAAAACTAAAATCGATCTCATGTGATTAATTTTATTGTTTTTTCCATTCGTTCAGATAATTTATTTTTATAATTATTATTTAATTCAAAAGAATTTTGATCATAAGACACAAATGAGCATCAACATTGTAACTACCGAAAACCATTTTTGAGATTTAAAAAAGGCTTAAATGAATGGAAAATATTTTTTAATACTGTTACTATTTTAAAACGACTTATGAAAATTGGAAAAACTACAAAATCGTGCTGAAAAAGAAAGATATATTTTTATAAATTTCTTGGTTTTCACATACAAAACAGCATGGATTTAAACAATTTTACGTATTCACACCTGATTCTAAAAATTTTAATAATGACAGAATTCAACATGAATTCACTTAAGATTTCGGATGCAATTCTTTTATTATTTTGGCTTTGTAGTTTTAAAAGATAGAGGGAGGGAATAAAAAAAAATCATTAGTTCCATTGGATAACAATGTTAAAATCAGGGGTGTGCATCTTCCTCAAACAGCGCCCGAGATTTGCTTCCGTATATATGAAAAAAAAGAGTAATTTGA
Organism: Araneus ventricosus; assembly: GCA_013235015.1. Taxonomy (NCBI): domain Eukaryota; kingdom Metazoa; phylum Arthropoda; class Arachnida; order Araneae; family Araneidae; genus Araneus; species Araneus ventricosus. The sequence goes on from BGPR01001106.1 coordinate 87,693, forward strand.
ATTCCGCGTGCATTTCTCAAACATTTCTTATGCGTATCTCGAAAATGCGTTTACGTTTCGAATGTAAGTAATGGCACTATAAGGTGGAGAAAACACGCGGTAGGGAAATTTATGAGAAAGCCCGTGGGGATAATAGGGATATACACAACCCTTTCCCACCGCACACTTACTATGCCTTATATTTACATCAGGTTTTGTTTTGATTCAAGCAAGATTCAACTCCAAACGATATTTCTACAGATGTTAGGTTAGCGTAAAGTATTGCATCGTAACATTCGGAAAGGCTTGCAGAAAAAAGTCTCGAAAGGTATAATATTTTTAGCAGTCTCTTTCCCGTCCCAAGCTAGCAAAACTCTCCTATAATATTTTAGGTAAATTTTCACTTTAAATGTTATTTGGTTGATTTCGGAGAAAATATTGTTACATTCTTTTCCCCTTTCCGCTTGCTTCTTTTCTGCATTGAGGTATTTTATGCGATGTGAGTTAGGTTTTCACGTGTCTTTTGTCCTATATTTGTTTGTGCAATTTTTTTTCCGAGTGATGCATATTTTTACCTTTTTCTTTTAAATATTCATTGGAAAGTTAAAGTTTTCTCCGACATAATACTTTGTTTACATGAATAAAAATTGATTTTAAGATTCTAAAGATTCCTAGTGTTTTTCCATTATAAGGTATTGCACCGTTGTTTTAGATACGATAAGATGTTACTGGAGAGAATAAGAAACTATTAAAGAAAAGAAAGGAATATTTTAGAAATAAGAAAATTTTCCTCTTTATTGTTCTAAACAAATCGCAACGTTTTCTGCATTTGTGAATCATTCAGATTTAGAAGCGGGTAATGAATTTTAAAAGCTGTAGTCATGTACACTTAACTATATAAAAAAAGTTAAATTCATAATGAGTCTTACGCTATAAAAATCCAAACTACTGAATGGAGTTCCTTCAAATTTCTCACACAAAAAATGTGAAGTATAAGGCAGGATTTCTTAGAGGTTTCGTGGCAAAAAATTATATACTATTAGCTGCGGTTAGTTTATTTTTATTAATTAAAAGCTGTGTTTCCATAGATAAAAAAATTAATTTATCTTTAGTGATGTCATCCTTGTATTAAATTATTATTGATATTACAAGTGATTTTATTTATTGGCTTCCAATTTGACACTTGTAATGTTTAATTAAAAAATATTATGCCATTATTTAAAAGTTAACATTGACTTGCCGGGGGGGGGGGGGCCAATAAGCTTTCTGCAGATTTCAAAACTGGTCTGATACAATTGATATTCTTATTTTAATTAAAAATAAAGTTTCAGACTCTAAAAGGATTTTGTGCTTAGCAATATTTTATAAAAAAGAATATTTTACAGTAAAAATTTTATTTTTTAAAATACCTTTATTTAAAAAAAATTACGTTAAAATTATTAATTTACTTTCGCGTTTACATTCCGTTAAGTAATAATATTAGATAGTATATTTGTACTTCCTCAAGTATGGCTTCCCACGTAGCCATGAATAGTTGATTTCATATGTGATACCTCCTGCAACCTTTGTTATGTTACAAGTACTTCAAATTTTACACATAAATGCTGAAGTATAAGGACGGAATTTTTGTGACAACTAATTAAATATTTATTTTTTGCTATTAAAAGACATGAAAATATTTTTATCCCGACAAACGCCGGGCATATCAGCTAGTATGCAAATAACTGTTTCGTGTGTATAAAATGAATTTACCTCAGTATCCTGTTCATTTTATTTTCACTAAGATAGACTGGCTTCCGATATCGATGTCGAAAATCATTTATTTATCATTTTTCAAGTCTGTAATATCATTTATATTTTTCATTGGATTAAAATGAAAAATGCCAAATTCTGTCATAAAAGAACTTATTTCGCTTCCCATGAAATATATTTATTTTCATTTCTAATTTATCATCATTTACGCGTCTTAAATCAGATTTTTTTCCATTCTATTGGTTAACATTTTTGTTGTACTACCTTAACCAATGCGCATTAAATGAATTATTTTTAATTAAAATGATGAATTAAATAAATGAATGAAACATTAAATGAATAAAATAATCGAATTTGTTCAAGCAATCATTTTATTTCAAAACAAAATAGTTATTCCCTTTTCACAATACAGCAGTTGCCACTTGTAATGATCACGGACATAAAATTCAATCGGTTGTACTGATCAAAATATCTAGGAACGGATCTCCCGTATCTATATATATATAAAAAAAAAAAAAAAAGCCCATAGAAAATTCCCTGGTCCTAGTGATCAACAATTCGCTTGTAGTGATGAGTTTCGATGGTCGGACGGGATATGGCCATAAGGAGCTGCTTTCGCCTTGGAGGTTTCATCAGGATCAAGCAAGAAGATGATCCTTATATCATTGAAAGGCCAGCCGACCTTTTCGGCGAGGATAAGACGTGGATCAAAGATGACTCAAATTTGGAGAAAGCTGAAAGACTGCAGAAGAAACAAAATGTCAAGCATAGATGAATCTAAGACATGAACCCAGGGAGCACGATGACAATGACGATGAAAATGAGTTAAATTGATATTACCATCAACCTAAGAAACTCCGCAAGCCCCTCTTATCTTAAGATCTGTCAAGTACCATGCTTTGATGAACATCATTCATATGAGCGGTATATCCAACAAATGTTTGTTGAAAAAAAGAGATCACCTTCGATAACTTTAAAAAAATAAAAAATTAAATATTTAAAATTTTTTTCAATTCTCAACATTGTATCGTTTTTCTTTTTCTACTTAAAACGAATCAGCACATACCAACATCATTGTGAGGTCTGTTTCTTCTGTTATCTCTGTATACCTACACATCTGTATTTTTCTTAAGACAATTTGAATGTTCTGGTCATTCATGTGTAGTGATAACCTTGGCTCTGGCCGAAAGCGATCACTACAAACTCAAAAAAAATCACTGAAGCTTTGCTGATAGCATGGTAAGTAATTCTATATTATTATTATTACTAACGAAGAAATTCATCAAATCTTAGAGTCGAATTTCTTGCTAATTACAATAATTTCCCTTTCTATCCCTCGTATACAAAAAAGTAAAAAGGGAAATATAAAAGATTATCGATAAATTTAATGATAAATAGTATGTCAGATTTATACTGATTTCATATCCGACTATTTAATATCGACTAATTTAATGGAATAGTTCATGAGAAAGTTAGGCCATTTACGCAAAGGCTATAGTTAATAGTATATATATATATATATATATATTTGATATGATGACTTTATTTAAAAGAAGATTTGAATTTAAAAATTATACTAAATCTTGCCACTCCATATCCTTCAGAAGAATACATTTGTATTCTAATCTTTACAGCACGATTTGCATAAGTTGTATAAGGAGTACCAAATGAAAATGGGACTGCGGTTTTAGCGATATTATTCTGACGGGAAGAACTTCGAAATTTCCCTGGTTGATGGCAACGAATGTCAGGAGAAATCTCATATGGACGAGTTTTCTGTTTTGTTTATTTGCTGTAAAGTATAATATAAAAATTCCACTATACCCACCGTCTTCCGGTGCCAATGCCATGTCAACAGAAATCTTCAAAATTTCATCACTCTGTTTTAAGATGTTAATTAATGTTTAAAGTAGAGTTTTCTAATGTTACGGTTTAAGGATACTTCGAAAATATTATATTCTATGTTCCTATTGCTGTAGCTCTCAATGTTTACTTAAAAAAAAGAGCCTAATTTTGTGAAAAGTCTGCCATAATTGTTCCTTATCGCTCTTTTTGGATACTTCGAAGGCTTGTTTGGCGATTAAATTTTTAACCAAATTATTTAGCTAATTACTATCGTTCCATTTGGAGTTTAGCCATTGTAAGAGTTTTTTAAAACCTATTTAAATAAGAAGGATTACAAGAACTCAAAGAACACAGAATTCAACGCTTTGTGTACTAAAGAAACAACTAATTCGAATATGGCGCTTGATACAGTATCCGAATGGATTTGGCGATTGCTTAAATCGGAGGGTTACCGGAAAATGGTCTGTGAATCCAAGTAAACAAACCAAAAGCTCGTCCATAAAGTGATTAGTGAAAGTGTGTCGTTAAATGAAATAAGAGCGAGACTCTCTCTCATTTTCATATGCATTCCTTATTCAACTGAGAATGTCGGTTCCGCTAATATTTTCTGCCGACAAATATTGGATTACTGCATGTTGACCTTTTGAGGAATCAACGTTCCACTAATGCTCACTTTAGGAGTAATCCTTGGCACAATGTTACTTTTTTGTCGATTTTATTTCACTCAACGACATATCGTCACTAATCACTTGATATCACATTTCCCTTGACATACGCAGTCATCTAACAGAGAAAGCTCAAAGCTCTATCACATGGAATAATGCCGCTAGAGCCACATTCCCACTTTCATTTGGCTTCCCCTTGTACAATATTTGAGGTAAGAATCGGATTTCAAATGCATTCTTCTGTAGAATGTAAATGAAATCTGATACACACAAAATTATTAGTGAAAGTGTGTCGTTGAGCGAATTTAGAGCGACAAAACAAGTAACAATGTGCCAAAGATTACTTCTAAATTGAGCCTTAGAGGAAAATGGATTTATAAGAAGCTCAACGTGCAGTAATTCATTTTTTGAGGGCAGAAATTGTTAGTAGAATCGCCGTTTATAGTCGAATGTTTATGGGACTGAGAGAACGACACCTAGTGCAGTTTTCCTGAAATGCAATGATTTTAATCATGGGCATGTAGTCTTAGCTGACACGCCATGAATTGGCGAATCACAATTAATAGAATAGAATTCACCTGCACGACAGAAAAACTACATTTCTTGACATATACTCAATTCGACACACATTCTTCAATTAACTGAGAACGTCGGTACCACTAATATTTTCTACCGACAGAAGAAAAAAAATGACGTTATGCGCGTTGAGCCTGTTTGGAAAAATCCATGGCAAGATGTAACTTGTTTTGTCAATTTTGTTTCACATAAAGACACAGCGCCGCTAACCACTTTATACCAGATTCTTCTGACACACGAAGCCATCTATTTGAGAAATCTCGAAGCTATACCGCGTGGAATAATGTCACTAGAATTAAGCTCCCAATTTCATTTGAGTTTCCTGTTATAGAAAACAAATCATAGAAATCTTTTTGAACACGTCTTGGCATTCAAGAAACGAATACAAACCGGTATGCAATCCTTTTTAAAAAGGTTATGAAACTATAAACAAAAGAATCAATTTGGCTTGAAGAATTTATTAATTTTAACGAGAATGGCATCTTTAAATTTGAGAAAGATTTAAAAAAATTATTTCTACCAATTGTTCAATCTCTTATCGCAAAGCTATCTTTGTAATGAAATCTAATATAAAAAAATGACGGGAGGCTGTCTTTTTCAAACAGCCACTGATGTTAAAGGCGTAGGACTACTTTACTCGCGTGACTCTTTTCCGATTTTCAATTTTTTTTTGTAACTTCTATTGTTACCTTTATCTCTACAATAAGACATTAGTTATGTTCTTAACATATGTAGTTACCGAGATATAGAGGATCGAGTCACCAATTCATGCGTATTTTAGCCCAACTTTGCGACTCACTAGTCCCTAAACTACAATTCCGATTTTCAATTTTTTTGCAACTTCTGTTGTTACTCTTTATCTCTAAAATAAGACATTAGTTATGTTTTTAAAATATGTAGTTACCTAGATATAGAGGATCGCCCATACAACGTTTTCTGTGACGTTTCGGCGTGTGAATCAAATTCCTTCCTGAGACCCCAATGGGAGGAACGTAGTCCTACGTTAAAAAAACTACAAGCTTTATCTTGCACCTCTCTTTGTATCTTTTACGAGTGAGGCCTTTGGTGGATGACTTTGGTATCATTAGATTTGTAAGACCTTCGTCACCGATATAAAATAAAAAATACTGCGTTTGATGCATTGAGTGAATTGTCAAGCCAGGTCAAAGTTTCTAAGTTAAAACTACGGACGGAAACAGAACGGAACATAATTACACAAATTCAGTTCTAGCAATATCATTTGAAGTGGAACCTTCAGCATTCTTTACATATATGATAAACTCTTTGAACAGTATGTTGTTGATGCTTTTTGAAAAGTACAACTATATCGTTTGAACCTTAAAATTTATAAACGATTTTTAAACATTTTATATTCTCATTTCGAACTTCGGGTAAATCTAGCATCCTTAAGCAAGACTCATCAAGATGAATTTTTGCGAAAATCCAGTGTAATTTCCTTATAAATGGAAATTTTTCTCAATTGGAACGATTTCACCATCAGAAATTGAACTCAGTTTTGTTAGTTTTAAACCACCAAACACAAAAATAAATTTCTTGCAATGCTCCTTAGAAAAGAGAAGAATTTTTATTCCAAAAGAACGTGTGTTCAATTAAAAAAACTGAAAAAAAAACCGAGTGACATGAAAATAACTTCATTGATTGGAGGAATCTGTAGCTAAACTTGATGAATGTAATTATAAAAAACTTTATATGTAGACTTTTTGAAATATGAAAAGAGTCATTCCCTGACAAAATAAGTAACAGGAGTCAAAAGTAGGGAAATTCTGTCACTGCGTGATTCGAAAAGGGTCCAATATTTGTATACAACGGTTTTACAACGAATTTTGAAAATTGCTTGTGCGTACGTCTCGGAAATCCCACCAATTTTCCTTGAAAGAGATTTTGCAAACTTCCAGAAGTTCTTCCGAATGACAAAAGAACTGTCCTCACTTTGAACCCAGCCTTGAGACAATCTCCTTTACTCAAGAGTTTTATTTATATTATCATGCGCAACACACCAGCAGCTCTTCGAGAGTTTAGACGCCTTCTTAACCTGAGTACAAGACCGTTACCAACAGAAGTCCTCAGGCCAGTGATTTGAAATTTGAGCAAACAGGAATGTATACCTTGCAGAAGATTAGTTCAGTTTAGTTTAGTTATATTAACGTCCCGTTTTGAAGCAACACGAGGGCTATTTTGGGACGGACCTCGTAATTTTGAACCTCGATCAGATGACGAGGACGACACCTGAGCTGGCGCCCCCTCTCCAAACTTCCACGCCACACCAACGGGAGGACGTTTGACCACTATGTATGATTTAACGTGCAACAGGCCCCATACACGGCGGATCTTCAGTGGAATCGGGTCTCGAACCTGGAACCCTCCGGCCCCAAGACCGAGAAATTACCACTAGGCCACCGCGGCCTCACCTTGCAGAAGAAGAAAGTCAGTGCAGGAAGATACAGAAACAAAGTTGTGGCAGCGCATCATAGGGGATCAGTACTGGTCTAGTAGCTCTCCAACTCAATATAGCTCAGTGTGCAGTCAGGATATCTTATGGAATATTCTACACTCCTCTCCGTATAAGCCTAGATCTTCCGCAAATGCCGGTAGAAGATGAAACACTAGTCTTTCGGTCTAACTTTTCTTCCCAAAATAAAGAAAGTTAATGACTGGCTTTGCAAAATAATATGGAGATATGAGGCTCATTTGCGAACAAGTCGTTTCAGAATTCGAACATTTGGACATCCACTAGTGATCTTGCATGTACTTTTGTATCTTTCAAAAGCAACTGAGTAATTTAAGTGAACTATGGATTTCGTAATAGGGACAAATTGTTTTAAGGTTTTTAATCCTAGAGGTTCAACAATCTACTCCATCACTGAAGAAAATCACCCATAAATTCCAGAAAAGTCCATAATTCCTGCAATTTCGCTTAGTTTAATTATATTAACGTCCAGTTTCGAAGTAATATAAACGCTATTTTAGGACGTAACTGGTAATTTTTAAACTTAATCAAATGACGAGGATACACTTGAGTCAACACTCTTCTTTTCGAACATAAATTTAAATATTTTGGAAAAAAAAATCTTCGCTATTTTTATCTTTTGTGGTGGTTACATATGTTTCACCTACTGTTATTCTGAAACTCTAGCCGAATTCTAGTGTTTGTTCATTGTTTCATCAAAACACAGTTTTTAATTAAATTGCTCCATTAATGGAATTTAAATGATGTAAATCTAAATTTAAACAGTACAAAAACCGTCCTTGGTTTAATTAAATAAACAAAATATGGCTATAATACTTTTATAAAATTAAAGCTGTTCATTCAAACTATTTTGTGAAGCATGAGGAATATTATGAATGAACAAAAAAAACTAATAAAGCTTCTATCAAAAATAATCATATTTACTCATAGAGCTGTTAAATGATATGAATGAATTTCAGTTTGGAAACAATTTTACATTTTCCCAAACGAATTTTCAAACAAAACCAAATGAATTCAAGATCGATTCACTTAAGGATCGGATGAAAATTTTCTTTTAATTTTTTTATGTAGTTCCGAATGATAGAGGCAGGAATGAGAAAATCAATAAATACATTGGATAAGCACATTTAAATCGGGAAAATGGATCCTCCTCAAACAACACTCAAGATTTGCTCGCGCATATATAAACAGAGTGTAATTCGAATTCCTCATGCCTTTCTCAAACATTTCTATGCGTATCTCGAAAACGCGATTACGTTTCAAATGTGAGTAATGGGACTATAAGGTGGAGAAAACACGCGATAGGGAAATTTATGAAAAAGCCTATGGGGAAAAATAGGGATATACGCAATCCCTTCACCAGTCTCCCTACAATGCCTTATATTTATATCGGTTTTGTTTTGATTCGAACAAGATTAAAATCCAAACGATATTTCTACAGAAGTTAGGTTAGCGTAAAATATTGCATCGTAGCACTCAAAAAAGGCCTGTAGAAACAAAAAAGTTGCGAAAGGTATAATATTTTTAGCGGTCTCTTTTCTCGCCCCAAGCAAGCGAAACTTTCTTATTATATTTTAGGAAAATTTTCACTAAATGTTATTTGGTTGATTTCAGAGAGAATATTGTTTCTTTCTTTTCCTTACTGCTACTATTTCTGTTCTGTGTTGAAGAATTTTATATTGGAAAAGACTAGAACATACACAGGGTTTTTATTTGCTCCTACGCCAGCAGTTGTTTTCGCATTCTTTTCCGACCAATGTATATTTTTATCTTTTCTTTTAAATATGCATGGTAACGTCAAAGTTTCCCTCACATACTACTTTCTTTACAGGAATAAAAATTGATTTTTAGATTGAAAATCTTCCCTGTATTCATCTGTCATCAGATATTGTAATGTTGTTTTATATATGATAAGATGCTGTTGTGAAGAATGGGAATATATTAAATAAAAGAAAAGTAAGTTTTAGAAATCAAAATTTCTTGAAATTTTATCGTTACTGTTTTATGCGAAACGTTTTGGTGTATTATTCGGATATAGAGTCAAGCATATAAAATTTTAAAACCATACTCACATACAATGGTATGTAAATAAAAGACTTATATCTATCCAATATATTTGGATCGTTAGTAATCTTTTTAGTTTCTTTTGACCAGAGTAGATAATCTACTTATATTAATACCATTTGTTTATCAGTGAGCTTCATTTCATAACTTTTATATTCTTCACTTTTAATGAAAACTAATGAATTCATTTTAAAAAGAAAATAATTCTTATCCCAGAAAAATAAGTTGATTTTCATTTTTGAACGAACTTAGAATTGAGACTTTTGTCTTAACCCGATGACGTTTTATTTTTTAAAAATAAATATGACGTCATGCCTTTAAGGGGACATACTACTGTTAAACCTCAAAAATTTCGATTTTTTGAAAACTATATATATATATATATATTATTTCATTGTCTTTTCTGAGCAATTTAAAACAATCCGCGTTAAAAAAATTCCCATATTTATGAAAGTCATGAAAGAATGTATCACCTCTTCAACGTAAGCATTGAATATGGTCATATCTTTAAAGCGCTGTATCTCAAAATGTGTTTTTTGATATTGAGCGCAAAATATCTCAAGAACTATTGAACATTTTTACATAAAATATTTACCTAATATGTATTTTGCTATGTTCTACAAATTGAACAACATTTTTGCACATATTTCTCCAAAGAAGTGTTTTTGGGGGGTTAGAAAAGTTGAAATTTTAACTATTTTTTAAATTTTTATTTTAAATTGGCATATGAATTAGAAATTAAATTGAAATGTTAATAAATTGTGGTTGAGTTTCTTAAACAGACTGTTTGAATTACTTAGATATCCAAAATATTGTGTTTGGATAAATATTTTATCCGTAATCATGCGCGCAAGGGGACTATCTAATTTTTTCTCCAAAAATTCTCATATTTATTACTCTCTTAAATAATTATATACCAATATGAAGGTTTGAAAATGCGTGTACTATAAGAGAAATAACAGTTATTTTTCAAAAAAAGTGAGTTTGTTAATTGCATTGTTTCAGAGATATAATGTATCGAATTTCACAGTTTTCCACCATTTTTTCGAGTCGTAAAAGTTAAAAAGAAGGCAAATTCCTTCTAAGAAATCTACCTATTGCAGTTTTCAGATTCTGTAATATTTATAAACACGAATCAGGAAATATATGAAAAACTAAAAGGTAGAAAATAATTTTAAAAAAGTTTTAAAGCACGTTTCTTTCCTTTATGCAGCAAAAAGTAGGAAGCAATATTATATTATCGGGAGATAATCGATTAAGAAATTAAGACCCAATGAATGCCAAAAGAATGGAATTTATGGGCATTCATTAAAAACTAAGATATACAGTAAAACTTCGATTGACCGTCACCCGTTTAACCGTCAGTTTCAGTTATCCGTTATCGTCTAAAAAAGCCTAATCCGTCATTTCTATGCATTAATTCTTATATTGAAGTTTAGATTGATCGTTTTGTAAAATTAATTAATATATGTTTCTGTTATTCATTTTTAAAGGATTTTATTTTCATTCTTGTCCTAAGCCAGCAGAGAAATCACATTACTGTACACATGTATTAAGAAATTTCTGTTATCCGTCGCAGAACTGGTCCGGACGGAGACGGTTAATCGAAGTTTCACTGTAATATCAATGCGATGAAATTCCAATTTATATAGAGTACTTCTATCAGTATCTCACACTTTTACAGTTTTCTCTGGTAATAAGTGCTTTTGAACCGAGACCTTTGGGTCCGGAGTATCGAATCTTAACCATTAGATAAAAGGAATTCCCACTATCCGGAGGTGGATACTGACTTATATACATCAGAATAAGATGGCGCAGCACGGTGCATTACAGGAGCATAATTGTACTTCCGTGTGCTGCGTGCATATGCGTCGATTGCTGCCCCGATTGTTTGTGCGCAGGCATGTGCCGGCTTTGTGCTGTGAAAATGCGTCATAGACTTTGTGATGCCAAATGCGTCACAGACTTTATGCTATGAAATGTGTCATAGACTTTGAGTTGGGAAAGCTGCGTTGTTGTAAGAACTGACGTGCTGCCATGTGGTGAATGTAGCAGAGGATGGAATTGAGTGCGTCTGAAAGTAGGTGTTGCGTGTACTACGTCCGGTAATCGCCACTGTGGCAGTGCGTGGTTTAGAACTTGATACCTTTTGGTCCGGAGTCTCGAATCTTAACCACTAGACAAAAAGAATTCCCACTGTCCGGACGTGGATACTGACTTATATACATCTGAATAGGACGGAACAGCACGGTGCACTACACTTCTATATTTTTTATCATAATTAAGGTAAGAAATTAATATAATAAGAAGATAAAATTAAAATATTTATTCTTATAATAAAAATATTACTAATGCGAATTAGAATAGTTATCATTCTAACAAAATTTTAAATATATAGATATTGCGCAAATTAGAATATTTATTCTAAGAAATTGAGATTATTAATAGAGAGAAGGTAGTATTTCTTCAGTATAAAATTGAAGGCCCTGAAGTTTAAGGACCGTTTTGGTTAAGTGGTTTGCGCACGATTTTGCAACGCCAGAATTAACAGGTTCGGTTTATGGATAAAGCTTGAGAGTCTAATAGAGTAAAAGACCGACTTCTGCTGTCCGGTTGCTCGACAAAGAAAAGTGGCACCACTTTTTGTGGTTATTGTTTGGTGAATATAATTATATATTGAAAATTATAAATTGATAACCATAAAAAGAACTTTCTTGAAGAAACCCTTTTATTAGTGTGGTTAATTAGGAAGATTAATTTTTTATCAAAAATCTGGAGGTCAAAACAAAATTCGTAATGAAGTGAGGCGCAGAAAACGATAAGAGAAAG
>BGPR01001106.1:110541-132378 GCA_013235015.1 Araneus ventricosus
AGTCATCATTCTTACTTATTATTTAGTCCTCATTCTTACTTATTATTTAGTCATCATTCTTACTTTTTATTTAGTCCTCATTCTCACTTATTATTTAGTCCTCATTCTTACTTATTATTTAGTATCATTCTTATTTATTATTTAGTCCTCATTCTTACTTATTATTTAGTATCATTCTTACTTATTATTTAGTCATCATTCTTACTTATTATTTAGTCATCATTTCATGGAGCCCACTTCATTTCAATCAGATACATTTTTCTGCGGATTAAGTAATGGCTCGCTCAGTAATCCTTACAAAATAAGCAGAGCCTTTATAGAACTTAATTATTAGTTAATCGATTGATTAAATTAAATTTTGATTCCTTAAGATTCGATTATTCCAAGAGTTCGTAATATTTATAATAAGGATTTGTAAATTATAAATTAAAAATAATTAAAATATATACTTTTTAGTGTACTAATAAAAGTGTGCTTTTAAAAACTGCTTTTATCTAATTTATTTCACTTTCAAGACAGAGTTAAAACCAAAAGAACTCGTTTTAATTTTTTTCTTTTGAATTTATAACTATGTTCGTGCACAATTATGTTAGCATAAAGAAAAAAGTTATGTATTCCTCATTCAAAAATCGGGAGTCGTCTTCACTCCACTTTCTTGTAATCTTTCACATAAGGATATCATTTAATAACGGATTGTCATAAATGATTTTTTCTGCTTGTTATGTGTTTGTTAAACATCAATAAATATCCTGCAAAACTTGGTGTTTTTCGGCAACAAATTCGGAAACTATTATCCTAGGAATGAAATTTTATTCCTCATAAAATCCAGATCATCATTTTTCTATGATGCCAGTTTGATTACCGTAATATTATTTCATTGATTTCTCCAGTTTTATAAATATTTTTTGTTTTAAATTCTAGCCAATGTCCCATGATATTTATAATAACGATTATTAATTAAATCAATAAAGTAGAAAATTATTGAAATAAATAAAAATTCTACTTTTTAGTACACTAACCAAAGTGCGTTTTGAAAACTTTTCTTATCATTTTTTAAAGCTATTTTTCAAAATTGCTTATTGAAACTAGAGGAAAACTACCGCGTGAATAATAAAACATTATGGATCATTTAGCCAAGAACGAATACAGTTATCACTTGTTAGGAAATGAATAATATGCGTTCTGTATAAAAATACAGTATTTTTATCATTGGCCTGATGGTGTATAACAACAATAAATATATATTTATATATTATATAAATATTAATTCTTCTTTAAATTCTAATATAATTTATAAGTAATAAATATAGAAATAGTTAACTTTATCTGGATTCAGTGAGAAAATAAAATCAGTCTGTGTGTTGTTGCTTATGCGAATTTAGAAAACTGTATATAAATCATGGATAAAAAACACATGTGATTAATATATTTATCATTAGAGTGCTATTCTTTTTTCTATCAATCAAATGGCAGCTTCCAAAGAATTATCCTTTTCTTACATCAAAACTTCATCCGTTATTTTATGTGTAGCTGTCACTTCAAAACACTAACAGTAAGCTCCATTCCGAACAATATATTTAAAACGACCATTGCCGTGATTGTTTTTATTTACGGTATCTTTCTTCCGTTGTTTTGCTGGGGGGACATGATGAATTCGGCACGATTTATTTCCGGTCAGAATATGAGTAATTGGGATGCGGGAGGGCCGAATTTGTGACAGCATGATGGAATATTTCATTAACCGAGAATGCATTAGGTTCCGGATCGGAATCGTTCCTTTCTGGGAGTCCTTTATCGAGCGCATGGGAACGGGTCTAACCTGACAGATGGAATTTCTTCTGAAGTAAAGTTTCAATTTTTCATTTGCCCTCTCTCCTAAATGGGCGACTTAAAAGTTTATAATGGAAGAAATATTTTGATTGATTTTAATAAAAAAGCCACTTGGTAAAGTGGTTTTTTTCATGAATAAAATCAGAGACGGTGCGTATCTTACAAGAGCATCTATGCTTTGGTATATGCAACATATTTAAGTGTGCAAAATCCACTGACAGTCTTAGGTGATTTCATGGGGGAGGGGGGTCCTGGAAGTTTGTTTTTTGTTCCACTTTAAATATGTCATTCTTTTTGCTTTATAACATTGAATCAAGCAGATGTATTTCATCGAATGTTCTGCTATATTAAATACATTTCATTATCTGAAAGTAATTTATCTTGCGACTGTTAGCTAAGTCTAATAAAAATATATTTTGTCACTAAAATGCATACATTAGAGAGAGCATTGTTCTTAAAAATGGATTTGATGACTCTCAAAAAATATATTTCTGATCGTTTTCTAAATTTTTTTTAGTGGTTAGGCATTTTTAGTAATTCTTGTCTGCTGTAAAGTTTTTATCTATTAAATATTCTTATTGGGACCAGTTGTAATAATTTAACATTCATTTGGCAAGAATAATGCTCCTGTTTTCAAATAACACCACTTTTATACCTTGTAGTAACTGAATGATAATACGAAAGACAAAAAGATTTACAACAATTTTAAACTAATTGATTGAAATTAAGAAATTAAATTAAATATATATATAAGTTAAATTAAAGTAATTTATTCATTGTATATTGCATTGTTGTTAAATTAAAGTAATTAAAGGCGTAAAAAATTTATTTATTGAATATTTGTATTTAAAGTAACTTAACTAAAAACATTCAATGAATAAAATTTTTAGGCCTGCAATTAAGGAATCAAAAGCAAAAGACTGAAACGTTTGTCTCAGTTTTGCTCCATTTTCGATGCTGAACTGGAAATAAAAGTCAATTCTCAAACACTTCCTAAAAGCGAATGAAATGTCCTAATAGTAAGATCTACGGAATCCATCAACATTTATTCTTAAAATTGAATTAATAGCAATATTAAAATCATTAGGATTGACAAAAAATTCTTCTTTAAGTCGTTGCAATATAATAGATAGGGTTCTGTAGTAATTCAAAAGCTAAATTTCTCCAACGCTTCAGTGTTCATGAAGACCGATCTAGTGACTCAAATTATGATGTGCATAGAACCCTGTAAAATACCTCCTCTGTGGTCCATGCTTTGGAATCCCATCTCTTTAGGTAACTACTAATCCCAGTTCTGATCTATGTTCTGTGGTCAATGCAGCATAAGTTGGCACTATGGAAAAACTCCACTGTGTATCATGACGTCCAGTTAAATGTTCTGTATCTCACTCTAATTTGTTTTTAAATAACTGCCATATTTGGACAGAATTAGTTTTTAAACACCATTAATCTATCTTCAGAGTAATAAAATGCTATACATAAAGGAAAGAGGTTTAATTTCATGTAGACCTCTAACTAAACTCTTCAAAATATAATACTTATAATATTCATAAATACGTGTGGGACCATTCATTAATAAAGCGGATGCTCGTAGCTTTCCATTTACTGTTGATTTGAATTGTCACTGACTACAGTTGATTGGAAAACCAAGTGCACATAACAAAAAAGGGCTAAACTACTTAAACATGCACTCTTCTGTTAGCCTGTTTGTAGAAGAGTGCATGTTTAAGTAGTTTAGCCCTTTTTTATGCCTGTTAGCTTTTTATTCTTCTTTTTTCTTATTATTTGTTGATACTTGATCTTCCATTTTTACACGTCACCCTATTCAGAGAACATATTTAACCAGTGCTTGTTGCTTTTGTATTTGTATATATTTGTAAATATGTATTCATTTGTAAATTTGTATTCTTTTTTCCTTCTAATTTGCTACCTTTGTTAATAAGTTTTTGTCTTTGTATATATTTGGATTCTTTTTTTTCTCTTTTGGTACCTTTGCTAGTTAACACTTCGTATGTAATATTTATACTGATAGCTTTAAGTTCTTCCTTTACCCTTCTTCCGTGGTTCAGATTATCAGAAGAAAATAAAATGTTGTGCAATGCCAGTTCAGCAACAATTTTGATGTTGCTTTTTCTGGAATTCGAATGCTTTAAAAACGTTCCCACTCATTTAAATCTTTTTTCAAAAATAGTTTTTAAATTTTTCTTACCCTTTTTCTAATAGTTTTTTCCCATCCATTGCACCATTTCACATCCATTCCAAACTGATCAGGAGCGAGCTAAGCTCTAGGAACGGGGATGTAACGTGGCATAGTAGTAGTAGTACAGAAGATTCTAGCCGTTCATCTTCCAGTATATGATGTGGGCCCTGTGTTAGGGAAGAAGAACTACAAATTAGGAAATCAGAGATCACTTTAATTGAAAAGAGATAGATCCATTGAAAGTATTGATTTTCTAGATTTCAAACAACAATTATTTAGATAGTTCCACGTTAGCTTCTTAAATCTTTCTTGTAAAAGTGTTAATTAGGTATACTTCAATTGACTTTTCTCCTAATTCTATTCGTTCTTTGAGGAATTACTGGATTTCGGGTATTTTTCCGATTTGTTTAATGATTAGTTATATGCAAAATCGAAAAATAATTATACATAAGGGGATCCATTTCATTTGTTTCTTTCGTGGAAACGTGCAAACATTGTACACGGTTTAAATCTTTTCTGACATAAAAGAATTTTAAATTATCTGGGATAATTCCGATACTACGTCTTATTTCCTTCAAATATAGGTTCATTGAACAATAATGGGCACTTTTATGAAGAGAGTGGCTGTTATTAGTTCATATGGTACTTCTAAACATTCGTTTTCGAATTGTGACTTCTCAGTATGCAAATTCTAGTTGGTAATGATTCATTATCCGTTTTGGTAAGGATGCATTATTCATTCATAGCGACGAAGGCAATTAAAAACGTAAAAATAAGCACAGGGAGAGTTTATATTTTCTAAAAATGGGATGATAATAATATTGTATTATGTAAAAATGACATCCTGTAGCAATAAGTGCAGCTATAATTATCATAAAGGCAAACAAAAGAATAATAAACAAAACAATTACATCTTGTGTAAATAAGTATATTATTATTTGCTACAAATATAATAAAAAGTCAAATTAGAACTAATCATCGTTAATTAATAATGTAATTTGAAGTGAAATGTGTAATACATGAACACTAAAACCTTTTATTACAGCCATTTCAGTACTTACATTCCTATAAATAAACTTTTCATCATTTCAAGCAATATACACAATTTAATGTTAATGGTCAGACAAACTCAGAAGATTGTTAGTAAGCATCAAGAGGAACAAAAATTGCAGTGACGTTTAGAGGGGGAAAATCGCAAAAAACGCATGGCATACCCAAGGAGGTGGATTGGACGAACCGGACCCATTGCTTAGCCTCCACGTTCACCGGATCCAATCCGTGTGACTTTTTCCTATGGGTCACTTTAAATTACTCGTTTATGCGACGCCTGTGCACACACCGGAGAATCTCGTATCATGGATTGTCGTCGCTGTGGCAGACATCAAAAGCATACCTGGTATCTTCGATCGCGTCTGGGAATCGTTTTCATGTCTTCGTAGACTGTGCAATGACGTCAGTCATAGAGGATCTCATATCGCTGATTGTCGTCGCTGTGGTAGACATCAAAAGCATACCTGGTATCTTCGATTGCGTCTGGGAATCGTTTTCATGTCTTCGTAGACTGTGCAATGACGTCAGTCATAGAGGATCTTATATCGCGGATTGTCGTCGCTGTGGCAGACATCAAAAGCATACTTGGTATCTTCGATTGCGTCCGAGAATCGTTTTTACGTCGTTGTAGACTGTGCAATGGCGTCAGCTGCCGCCGCTTCCAACAACTCTTGTAATAATTAATCAAATAAACCTTTCTGTAGTTATTATTGAACTTTTTGTCGTTCCTGTGTGACATCGAAACCTGCATGCGTTTTTCGCGATTTTCGCCCTCTCAACGTGGTTTGGGACACCATGTTCCATTGCAATTTTTGTTCCTATTGATGTCTATTAACAACCCTCTGATTTTGTCAGGCCATTAACAGAATACCCTGTACAAATTTATGGTGGCCTAGTGGTAAGGTCTCGGGCTCGGGACAAGAGAGATCCATACCCGAAACCCGATTTCACTAAAGAACTGCCGTATTTGTGTTTACCTGGTATACGCTAAATCTGATGCCGTGGATCAAACGCCTGCCCGCTTTTGCGGCGAGGAAGCTTGTAGAGGGAGGTGTCGTCTCAGGCGGATGCCCTCACCATTGGACCACGGCTCAAAATTACTAGGTCCGTCCCAAAATAACCCTCTTGTCGCTTCAGAACGGGACGATGATATAATTAAACTATAATCTTAAAAACGCTTCTGTTTTGTATATAATTGTTATACAATTTAGCAATATAAATTAAAATATTCTTTAAAATGCATCTACAGGTCTGAATAATTTTACCTTACCGTCAGCACCTATTATTACTTGTGACAAACTATAAAATGTAAGATTTTACTTTAGAATAATTATAAATTTTAAACTTTTAAGTACGACTGAAAATTCCACTTTAAAATATTTAAAGAAACTTGGTTCTTACCAAGATTCTCTAAATATGAGAACCGCCCAAAAGTAAAATAATTTAAAATGAATTTTTATGAAGTTCTTCCATGGCGGTAGTATTAGATTAAACGAACTCTTCCAATTTAAATTTTAATAAAGGCTCTACTCTTAACATCCATTAAATTATGGTTAAAGTCCTGGTTCAGATAACTCTTGCATCTTTTAAAGAAATTTAGAAAATAGCTGAAAAATCTGTTCATTGTGTCTTCAAGCTTCCATCCAATAGAAATCATGTTTGAATTAAATAAGAAATCTCCTTATCCGCCTTTGAATACTTCAGAGAAGAATTTGGATAGGAATTTGAGATTCAACGAAGCGCTTGTGAAGTAATCTTTCAAATCATGGTCCACGGCATTTTGAATAGTAGAAAAAGGGTGAAAATAGTTCTAAAAGTCTTAAAAAACACTCGGCGAAGGATGATCAATCTTCTGACAGTCACCAAGATTTCTTTTTGATGCTATAGTGCAATTACTGATAGACTAGCTCAACTGTTTAGTCTATGCGATGCTCAAGTAAACTGTTGAGTTGAATTACGTATATCTAGATTTGATGTCCCTATGATTTATGTGTCGGTTCCAGTAAAAAGATCTACAGATGTTTTAAAATAAAGGAATAGTATAATGTCCATAAAGAAGGAGACAAATATTTGTTTATATATTTTGAAAATTAATAAAATCTAGTAATCAAAAAACTTCAAAATGGAAACGCTTCCATTGAAAATTAATTTAATCCTATCTTTTATTGTATCATGAATACGAATTGAAATTATAGTATTTTTGGAATATATATTCACACTTAAAAATAAAATTCTTGAAGGAAACGGCATTTCATTTAACGTTGCTTTTTTAGATAAGCAATGAAGCTTTTTGTGGAAAACTCACAATAATCTTAGCGATAAATACATTTGTCGAAGAATACATTTTATAAATAAAATTTTTACAACTCTAAAGGAATTTTCACAAGCATGTAAGACAAAAATTAGAATGCATCTGTTTAATGCGTATATATGATAAGAATATTAAAAATTTGTAAAAAGAAAATTTAATTTACGAAAATTAAAAAGTTTAGTATTTAGATAAGAATATTAAAAAATATGTAAAAAGAAAATTTAATTTACGAAAATTAAAAAGTTTAGTATTTATTTTAGTTTATATTATTGTAGTTTTTCAGTTTCCTTGATTAAATTTATCTATGTGCGTTTCGTAATTAACGAGTGTTTTCCGCAGTATGGCCAGGTATGGCCCTTGCGCCATAAAAACCTGCAAACCTTGAGATTGCCAGTAGATGTTGTAAGAAATGAGTTCTTTAAAGAAAATGAAATGTTTTTCTCTTATAAAACTATTTTCTTGCAAAAATACATTAATTTTATATCTATAATTCTTTTATGTCCGAGATCAGCAATTCACGTGATTATTCACAACAAATGTTATTTACAATGTTAATGTTAAATGGTGTACACAAATGAAGTGACACATTTCAAAAATTAATTTTAATAAAATAAAAGGTGTTGGAACTACGTTTTTTAAAAATAAGAGCTCATCTGTAAAAAGTTTTTTTTTCAAATAGGTAGCGCGGCGTTACGCCGTTCTAAATTTGTTACAGCGAGAAGATTCCGTACGCAATGGTTTCTGGTTTCTTTTCTTAGTTTTTCTTGAATATCACGAAAACTCTTCAGTTTTCACACTAAATGTGAACTAACAAATTAAAGAGCGTAAAATTCCATACAAATACATGCTTTTATTTTTTCTTCCGGTTCTAATATTTTATCAGATAACGGCTCTAAACAAAATTTCGATTTCCAGTAATTGACGACCCCCTAGACCACCGAAATGGCATGCTACCTATCCGAAGAAAAACTTTTTGAGATGCGCTCTCATTTTTTAAAAATTCGTAGTTCCAATATTTTTAGTTTTTTTTTAAATTAATTTTTGAAATGTGTCACTTCATTTGTGTGCACCCTGTATAATTTTTTTTTCAATCTCACGTAACTACAAAGACTGTACAAGCCCCATTTTCCTCATGTGTTTGCGGGCATAATGCACCTTGAAGTAAAAGGAGTCTTTGCAAAATTACTATCAGTCAAAATCAGTGGGTATGTTTTTCCTCAACTTTTTCCTATGATTCAACAATTTCAGGTGTTTTGTTTCGTCATACAACTAAAGTATGTTATAGTGTATGTGTATCAAGTATGCGTTTTTACCCTCTTCCCTTTGAGTGATTACGTCCTAACTTTGGTATATATATTTAGAATTTTGGTTTAAAAAACACGTACTAAATTTCGCCTATATAACTTCTTGCATTTTTGAATTATTGCCTTCATGCATACAGGAGCAGAGAGACCGTCAAACAATCAACCAGCTGAATCGTCTGTCCAGTTGGTATTGATTTGATTATACAGTCGGACCTCTATTTAACGAACCTCTATTTTGCGAATTTATCTATTTTGCGAACTTTTTCTTGGAACCAAGAACATTTTGCGAATTTCTTCGTAAAATAACCTCCAAATAGCGAAGTGCATTCTCTATTTAGCGAACTTTTTCTTGTGATCCAATATTTTTTTTCTCCCTATTCCTCAAAATATTTCTAAACATTTCAAGCTTATTCTTTCTTTTAACACATTTTATGTTGATCAATGACCTTGAATCTGGAAAATGTAAAGCGAAAGTGCTTGAGCATCAAAGAAAAAAATTTAATTCTTCATGAGGTGGATAAAGGCGTGAAAAAAAAGGATTTTGCTTTAAAATTTGGTATTCCTCCAAACAGCTTATCAACCATAATAAAACAATCGTGATAAGATACAAAATTATGATTCATCGAATTCTTGTTCAAAACTTTTAAAAGCATGTGTCTATGAAGATGTGGATGAGGCAGTTTTGAAGTGGACAGTATGAAAAATAAAAACAATACAGCATTGAATTGCGATGAAGACGAAGATGGAAATGATCATGATGCAGAAATCAACAAACCTTCGTATGATGAAATGCTAAAATTCATTAATTTTAATATAAAATTATTTTTTAATTGAAAATACAGTGTATTCCCGGAAAATGTTTTGTTTTATTCTTGTTTTCCTTGCAGATTTCCTTTTGAAGGGTAAAATATATAAAATAAATATATTAATTTACAAAATAAAGGTGTGCTTAATTACTTTTTTAATAATATTTAGTGTTTATGAATTTAAAATCTATTTTGTGTAATTTAAAATATTTTAAAAGGTGAATCTCTATTTAACGAATTTTCCACATAACGAACTTTTTTTCGGGATTTAGCGACTTCGTTAAATAGAGGTCCGAATCCAGAACTCAAATAATAAAACTGTATGCTAAATTTCATCCACTTTGCTCTTTACATCTTTGAGTTCTGTTCACATGTATACGGACAGACAGACAGGCTGACTTCGTATAGACATATTTCGTCAAAATTATAATATACAGGGTTCCTACTTAAATAAGGGCCACCCCCCTTTAACTTCAGAGCGACGGCAACTTTAGTCATGAAAGTAGTGTCTAGGTACAGTAAAACGTATATGCGCTATGTCATGAGTTAACTTACAACACCACATGGTGTCAAACGCCGGAGTTAGTGTTTTTACGTCGAAAACGGTACAAAATAGAGGGAAAATGTCAATTACAAAGTTTTAGAGCGTTATCGATTTAGTACAAAGACACCTTGTGCGTATTAATACTAAGAACAAAACGCTTAAATTGCACATTTAATTGTTCGCGATTTCCGTAATTGTGACGCCAAAAAACTGGTTAAAAAGAAGGAAGAAAAAATTAGTTATCACAAAAGATACCTTTATTCCCGGTGTTCAAAGTACTCTCCGTCATCTACAATACAGATTTGAGCCATTGTTTGAATTTCGCTTTGCACACGTTTTAGCATATAGATGGCGCGCTAGCACAAGCAACAGTAATACGTCATCGAAAGTCCCGCAATCCCAGATAGCATGTACACTTGCAGGAAGTTTCATTTTTCTTGATATTAGCTTGTCATGACAAACTTGATGTGGCAACTTTGCAGCAAACTTCCTGCAAAGTAACAAAGCATAATCGACCAACCCAATTGAAAGCAAGTTTGCTGGGAAGTTTTTATGACAAACTTCACACCACGATTGCAAAACAAGTTTGCTGCAAAAATGATACAGCACACTTACAGATAATCTTTGTTTTAAAAGCATCCGATTTTTAATAACATCTCCTAGACCTTTTATTTATTTTTTTTTCTTTTTATGTATTCAATAAATCAATGAGAATTTGTAAAAAAACTATCTTTTTTTATAAAAAAATTTTTGAAAAATTCTCCTCTTTTTACTAAATATAGAACTCGCACTTTAAAGAAAACTATATATCGTCTTTTTCTTAATGTTGAAATTTTAACGTTCATAAACAAAATTAAACCTAAAAAACAGTCGCAATGTTTGTTCAAAAATAATAACTTACATTTTTTCCCATTTAAAAGAAATTGCTTTTGAACCCTAATTTCACAATTTATTCTACTAGCAAAACGTAGTTATTAGCGAAAATCGCTCCCTCTTTGACTTCAAATCATATTCTCAACTCAAAATTTAAAAAATGAATGAAATCAAGAAAACACTTTAAAATAAATCGTATAGATGCACGATCTATTAGCTCAATCTATCATCTCCTCTCAGAGTCGAGCTGGCTGAGTGGTTAAGATGACAGGTTTAGGAAGCAGAATATCGGGGGCCCGAATCCGAGGTTGCTTCGAGCTCTGTTTCTGCTATAGTCTGCAATGAGTTTGACGCGTGGTGACTAACTCGTTTGCGTTAACGTGTTTCAAACTCTTGCCGTGTCAAACTTGCTGCAACCTTGTTGCAAACTAAAATTGCTATCTGGGATGTTGTCGGAAAGGTCCGTACACCTACTGTTCGAGTTATTCCCACAGGAAAATAAAATGGGGTCATTTTTCCCCGAAAAATAACCTTTTCTCCTTTTGTTCATGTCTTGTGATGTCACAATTTTAGAAAATGAGAACAAACAAATGTGTATTTTTAACGTTCTGTTCTTCGTAATAATGTGCACAAGGTGTCTTTTTGTATAAATCGATAACGCTCTAAAACTTTGTAATTGACATTTTCCCTCTAACGGAACTCTAACTCCGAAGTTTGACACCAGGTGGCGTTGTAAGTTTTCTCATCGCATAGCTCATAGACGTTTTACTATACCTAGACGCTACTTTCATGACTAAAGCTGCTGTCGTTCTGAAGTTAAAGGGATGGCCCTTATTTAACTGGGAACCCTGTATTTTTACAGTTTCGGATTGAAGACGACATATAAAATTTCATCAGTCTAAGTAGCTCAGTTTTTGAGTTATCGCATTTACAGAGTAATTCGAAAAATGATTTTTCCGGAATCAGGGAAGTCTAAACAGTGGGCATTCTTCAAAATCTCGAGGTCGAATTTTTTGATAATTATAATAGTTTCTCTTTGGTATACGAAAAAGGAAAAACAAGCCTTCGCTTAACTTCAAAACGGATGTTAATCAAGTTAAACTAAAGAATCGTATTGTTTATGCTATAATTAATTTTTATACCTTCAATGTAGTGCCATTTAGTGAAAAAAAACTTTTTTCCAGTAATGAAATTTCATTAATGATTTTCTAAGGGATATAATTTTTTAATGGTAGTTATTAATAAAACATGTTCTTTTTCCTCCTGGGTTTTTGATTCCACAACAGCAGTTAACTATTTCATATTTAGAGCCAGAAACTTATATATTGATGACTCGGACAGCGCAAGAAAGTGTCGATTCATTTTGGAACCCTTCCATTCTTGGAACAACAAGCGAAATTATGTTCTTTGCCAAGAAGCTACCAGACAGAAACCGCAACCGGAACTTTAATCAAGCAGAGCAAACGAAATGTCAGCGATGACAAAAAAAAAAGTGAAAAACTTATCTAATATAGTAAACTTGGTTCTTAGCAGCGGAAAGATATTTGAACTGTCAGAAGATTTTTCTTCATCCCACACATTCTCTATGTACTGGCGAAAATTTCTCAATTCCAGCCTGTCAAAGAGTACTCATCTAGTAAAAAAGTTGTTCTGACAACTAAGGAAAAAATGAATACAAGTCGTGAAGCTTCTTATTACTTCCTTTCTAAAAAATAGGATTCTAGTGAGAGACAGAAATTAATTATTAGATAGTAACTAACGCTTATTGACATATCAACTCTTGCTGAGTATATCTCAGTCATCTGCCAAATGAAATACAATTAATTATTGCTACTTTCACACTCTAGGTTCCTTTGAAAACTTGAATATACTAAGCAAAATGAACAGCAACATCTTCATTATTATTTATTTAGGAAATAGCTACATTTCGAAATGATTCTATTTTTTATATGTTTAGAATTTCTGATTTTAATGTACTTCTGTAAAGATTTCAATGTGAAATTTCAATTAAATTAGTTTGAATAGATAAACTTCCCGTTTTAAAGTTAATGATAATTTTTCTGTACGAACCTGTAAAAATTTGGACAATGAAAATGACAAGGACGAATTTGTCACCACGCTACTGGAGCCCCATTTCAGAATGAAGAATAAATGAATAGTATATTGAAGCCAAAACTCACTGCTCGAATAGTGTCTCAGAGGGACACTATTCAGTGCGTTACATAAGGATTATAGCAAGCTTGAACAAAATAGAAAGCCGATCAAAAAGGAAGGAAACCATTTCTTTTCAAATAATGTAGGGCGTAAAAATTCTCCAGCAATAACTGTACAGTATAGATAAAGAAGTGAAGCACATGTAAAGTGATAAAATCGTAGCATTCAAAAATTATCATTAATCGATTGAAAATTCTAATTAAATTCAACACATAATTGACAACTCATATATATGTCAAAACGTTCTCCAATAGCTTTTTGGCATTGAAAAAATCATAAAACTTCTTTTCAGAATCTTCATAAGAAATCATGGAAGAAATCATGGAATCATGGTATGGTTCAAAATAACACCAAGATATTAAATCTTCGAGCCCTTTCATTTGTCCTCAAATTTTTCCATAAATTCCACAAATGTCATCGAACTGGTTCAAAAACGTATGCCTGCTTTTTCTTCGACATAAAGGCCTGGCTTCTTCCTTGAAACAAACGTTACCGAATGTTTGCAGTTAAAGTAGGAACTCAAAGTATTCAAATATTTAAAACCAACAACACTTGAAAAAATATGCTGAAGAGTCCTCAGCGCTGTAAGGAGAATATATTTAGAGTAAATACAATTTATCCTATTTATTTAGTGAATTCTGTAGCTTTCTGTATGTTGGCTTTTAGACCTATTTAAAATATAAAAAAAAATTTATTTGTAAACAAAATACAAAACATTTCACGTAGAATTTCTGAAAAGTCACAAAAGCAATAAAGCTTAAAAAACATACTATCTGAGTATCGCAAATAAATGGTAATATTACCAATGAATACGAAACCCTAAAGGTTTACTCTAACTTCTTACAGATAACAATTATCTATTTACTAAAGACTATCGAGCAGTTATTTTATTATTCTGAATTTGAAAGTCGTGATATTTTTATAATTTTCTTTTCAAATTGTTAAGGATATTCTAAATATAATAAATTTATCTCGTAATGTAATTATTAAATTAATGTAATTGAATTTTTTTCAAGCATATCAAACCATTCATTTAATTTCGAAATATTTATTTTCCGTTATGATATAAAATATTCTAATATTTTCTTAACTAATGGTGCATCAGCAATAATGAAATGTTTGAATCAAGGTACTGACACATGATTATAAATTTAATTTAAAAAAGAACGAATTAAATCAATAAAAACAAAGAAAGAATTGACTTAATAAAACAAAAAAAATTAAAAATCAGTGGAAAATGCAAATCGATACATGCAATTTTTACGAAACAGATTTTCCTCATTTTTAGCAGCCTAAATCCAATGGAACAGCGACAGAACATTAACTTCAGAATTATGCATGGGAGGTTAAAAGCCACGTTCCGATAGAATCAACTAACCTTTGAATGTTCATTTCCAAAAAGAAGGCGTTAATGCATTTCGAATATTTATAATGACGAATCGGAACGGTGTATTTCCTCATTATACAGTTGAAGCGCTGAGCAGAAAAGGCAATTACCGTTCCATCTTCTAAAACTGCATCAAATCGCCGATGCGTAAAAGGAACGAATAGCAGATAAAAGGCGGGAAAAGACAGAAACACAAGAACAGCTGAAAAATAAACAAACAAATAAATAAAGGAAAACAATAACTCATTGCGGCATTTACGCAGCCTAATTGACTGCCTAACAAATGACATTGTGCGCCGCATACACTCATTTTAAGGATTAAAACTTAGTGTATGCTAATTACTTGAAGGATGTCTGAGGCGCAGACGATAATTGAATTTTCGGCCGGTGGAATATGAAGGCAAAAAATGAGTCATAAAAATGGCAACCGATGTCATTTGTTAAAATAAACGGAAGAAGAACGAAAATTGCTTCAGAACAAGAAGATGGCTCTTTCTATCGTTTGGTTATTATTTTTAAACATTTTTTCCTTTCTTGTTTTTTATTCTTCTTGATTTTTAACATTTTTTGTCATTATTCTTATTCTTCTCGTCACGAGAGTTTCTAAAAATTTTTCTTCTTAGTTTTTCTAATTATAAGCACTCAGACTAAGTGGGAAAAGTTTTCGAGGAAGAAGAATTTCAGATTTTGAGTTATTACAGTGATTCATTTTAGATGACTGGAAGAGTTAGTTTGTTTTAAATTTATTTGTATTTTTGTATTAGCCCAATTTTCTACATTTTCGGTAATTTAATTTAAGGAGAGAGTAGTTTCTGTTCAAAATTATTCATGAGAGTTTTTTTTTGTTAAGGAATGTTTTAGATACTTGTTATGTTATTATTGGTAATTGGGTCATTTGTTGCATTATTTAAATGACTTGACTAATGAGATCAGCGTATTAAATAAAGATATTGATTAATTACATTAGAATTTTATTTAAAAAATATAAAGAAAAAACTCTAATAAAGCAATGGACATAAAAAGGCTTGGAATACTTATCAAATGACACAGATTTCCTTCGCATTTCGATTAACTTTGTAGTTTTATCATATTACAAAAAATTAAGAAATTATTTAAGAATCATGATTTTTCATAAGCGAATTTGATATAAAAGGAATGAACTTAATAATCTATTTCAAAGTTTATAAATTATCGTAAAAACATGTTACAATTAGCATAAAAATCTTAAAGCCAAACCTTGAAATTTTAAGGAATTCTTTCTTATTTTCATTAATGATTAATATTTTACCATATTGCATTGAAAAATAAGTTAAATTTCGATAAAGAATTGTGATTTTTTATCGCCGAATATAATGTCATAAAATATGAAAAGAATATTAATCATAGCATATTTCTTAATTTTTAATTTCCATTGATTAAATGGTTTCATTAGAATATTTTATTACAATATATGAATTATAAGTAGTATTTTAAGTATTTTTCGTAATTATTAAAAATAAAATTATTGTTGTCAAAATAATTCGCATCAAAAATTTTGAAAAATACTAAGTTTTGACTAGCAACTTCCACCTGAAAATCCTCAAAATAAAATTTGCACTCCAGACGCATTGTCTGTTCAAATGAAAAGTTGACAGTTCATTACATTCGCTGCAAAATACTTTTTTTAAAGAAAGAAATTAAAATAAAAGTTGATATGGTTTGAAATTTTGTTTCAGTTTTTTTAGAATTTCTATTTCCACTAAAATTCATCTCGGAAATAGCTCAGTTAAGAATCACATGTCAACTCAAAAAATAACTGATATACTATAAATGCAGTGAATATGGCAGATGAGCGCCATTTTTGTATTTTTTGTTTTTGCACTATCATATGTGCTTGCTTTTGTTTCTCCCATCTAATACGCCTACAACTACAACATTGAGAAATGATAAATTTTATTTCCAAGATTCCCTCCTTTGTATTCGTTTGAAATAAAAACTCGATCAGATTTTTTGTCATCTGCATTTGTATATTTTAAAACTATATTTTTCATTTAAGTGAATCTTTCTTATGCCTTTAATTTTCTTATATTTTATCAGTGAAAGATAATACTTGACACAGTTCCGTATTTCATATAAATATTCTAAAATTATAATTTTTCCTAAAATTAAGGTTTCAAAATACTACCTTCTTAAACTTATTATTTATTCTTTTTAATCTGAAATTGGAAACCGGTAAAAGAAGCATTTCCTATTCTTTCTTTATTTCCCTCTATTCAAATTCTTCTGTTGTAAACTTTACGGTCACTATTTGAAACAATTAGAGTGTGATAAAACTTAAATAGTAGGCATCTGGAGTGTTAACACTGAAAAACTATTAAAGCTAATGAAACCAAAATTGCAGGATGTACATTTAGAATCACAGGAATTCGATTTCAATAAAAAAGTAATTAGTTCCGAAATCTGGTGCTACATGTCAAGTTATAATCAATTAGTATTGAAAGCAGATCATTGAAGAATAAAAATATTTATTGATACAAAAACGTTTAATTAATTTCCTTTGAACCTCTTGCAAAAATGGGATTCTATGAACATAATGTAACAAAAAGCAGTAAATATCTACCGATTTATCTCAAGTGAAGTGTAATATGATCTTTCAAAATTGATAAACTGTTAATGTGCCTTTGGTCCGTATAGCTTTTTAATGAAACTTTTCTACTAAAAATCACATGGCTTGATTTCGGGTAAACGGGCTGTCAAAGTCATAACGAATGTTGTTTTAATTATTTGTGCTTTGATGAGACGTTAACATAAATGCTGCTACTCATTCGTTGCGGATGTCAGACAGCGCACCATACTGAAAAGACACTTAGTGTCTATACATAGAAGCTTCTGGATTTGGAGATATGGCAATCGCTGGTTTCTCATTACATTGAGAGAACAAATCACTACCACTGTTGGAGTGGGTTATTGGAAAGAGAACGAACTAATGATGAAAGATATGGTAAAGTGTTTACACAGTGACTTCCATTGGGACCAATGGTTTCTGATCGAATACAGACAAGTATTTTAGTAGATGGAATGTGACAACTCTTTGCACGGATAGTGCCGTTTAAATAAAAAAATTCAACTTGATTGTTCCAAGATGACTCTTCCTCCTGATCCGTCAGAGCTAAAGTCGCCTTGGTGGCCTAGTGATAAGTTTTCGGCTTCGGGACCAATGAATTCCAGGTTTAACACGACTCCACTAAAGATCTATCTTGTATGTAGGCATAGTGCACATTAAATTTGACTCCAAGAGTCTAACGTAATAATGTCGTCTTTGTCATCTGGCCGTGATTTAAAATTAAGAGGCCCGTCCCTAAATAGCCCTAGAGTGGTTTCAGAATGGTATGTTAATATAATTGAACTAAGCCATCAGAACAAAAAATAAAAGGCAAGTATAGGCGATTTTTTCTCGTCCTCTGCAAGTAGCTTGTGGATTGAACATCTTTTGTAAAGGAAAAAGTTAATTTTACACGATAATCCTCATTATTGATTATTCCTCCTTTGTGTCTTCAGACTTATTGCATCTGTATTTCCGAATCCGGTATTTAAGAAGCATGATCTTCAGAAAACAAGCAATTGCTATCGGTCTTTCTTCCCTTCTATCACTTTCGTTGCGTTTTTCTAAACACCAACGACTCGAGCAGTCGAATGGAATTATTAATTCGTATATATCCAAACATCACAGCAAAAGGCTGATATTTTAGCAGTGAGAAATAATCGAAGTGAAACAAAAATATTATTCATATTTTGACAATAAGATTTTACGAATCTCAAAAAGCTCAATCTCTTAAGGAGAATAGTGCGCGAAGAAACACGCATGCGATTTTACATATGGAATGCCACACCGACAGCTATCCCTAATGCTATCCCTACAGCTATCCCTAATCTATGATCTAAAGATCTTCAGTGATTGAAATTTGCATATTTTCACCTCACCGAGTGAATATCATGACTGACACAATATACAGATTTTCCACTGATGGCTAGTTTTGGAATTAATTGTTATAATTATTTGGGGACATAAATTTGAACTCCAGTAGTATGAAACCTATGTTCACCAATTCTGCTTACATTCACGCAATAGATTTTCACTAGTCAGATTTCAAACGCCTCTCCATTAGTTATAACATACTTATTGTACCCCTCTACATCAAAAATGAAGTGTATTATTTTTGATATTGATAATTTCAGCCATTACTTAAAATGTTTAAAATCTTAAAAAAATAACCATTATTATTTGAATGAAAACTAGGAAAAATTTCCAGGATCATGAAAATGTAGGAGCAGTTAAAATTAAAGTATCCCTATTCAAGTATTGTAGAGTAGATACTAATGTTCATAAGAAGGCCAAATCTGGTCAGTGTGCATTTCAGTACATGCAGATAAAAATGACAGTCAAAAGCTCCAAAAATAAATGTTAGCGAAAAACAGAAAAGCAGTTCCTAATAATATAAAGATTATTCAGTCGCTGTTGTATAATAATTCTGTCATAATCATGATGAAGCTCATTAATTACGAATCGAAAGTGGTATAGGATTACAACAGATATAAACATTTGTCATCAATACGGAGTTTCAATTTAATGAATGCATGTGAAATGAATTAAGGATAAAAATGCTTAATTTTTGTAGCTTTTCTTTACGCTTTAGTTTCCTTTCTTTTTTGTGTCATTTAGTTTTCCATATTCTGAAATGCATATTAGCTGAGATTTGGCGCTCCTATGATCTCTGAGATTTTCTTCTCAGTGCTCTGAATAGGAATAATCAAATTGTAACCACGGAATACTTAAAAATGATGAGACCTTCACCTCTATTGGCATCACAGATGGAACATCTGACGATGTCTACGCTTAACTATGTATAAGATTAAATTTATAAATAAATAATAAAAAATTAACACTCTTTATATTCATAACGTAATTTCTGTTGCATAGTATTTTTGAATTTGTGAAACCCCGTCCGTATGAATCAGTATCGCAAATAATTTAGACTTTTGCCGCATCTCTTTTGCAACAAATCAATGACAAACAATTATGATATCTTGAACAACAACTTGCATATTAAGGAGTTTCCTGTTCCAACTTATTAGCATGATTCTGTTCCTTAGATTAGCTTGACAGCTCTTATTAGCTCTCTAATAACTCCCTTCAGAAAATATCACTCATGGCCGTAATGATACAAGTCTCCTTTATTGCATACTAATTCGAACAACCGTGCCGGTCTGTAGGTACACAAATTAAACACGCCCCTCAGATCTCCATGCGTGACAGTTTAGGGCCCCTTGAGAACCCTCCCCCAACCCTTAGCGATCGTGTACTCCCTCGATTATTGGTGATACTCAATCGTTAGTCATTCACAACTCATTCGGATTTCCAAAGGCGGTAAATTAAGCATTCTTCGAAGTGCGTCCAAAAGCGATGGCGTGGCTGGCTCGCTAGCACACCTGGTGGCAACGCGCATTGAATATTGATACCGTTTTCGCACGGCCCGTCACCACTACTCAACACAACTCGGTTTTCGTTCCACGTGTGCGCCAGCCACATGCTTCGAATTTCATTAAAATCTAATGGGGAATAAATACAGCGGATTTGGCCCAAATCCGGCTCGGAATAGTATCCACTTTATGGTTCTGCCATTGTTAAGTAGAGATTGTGGTTTGAGATAACGGAACGGGGCTTAAATGGTGTATTGCCAATCGTCGGCTGCCGCATGGCGTGCGTGAGTTAAACTAATGAATGGCCTTGAACTTATGTGGAACGAAGACGATTGAAGTTCTCTGAATTGTTTGAATATGCATACAGTGCACTTCCTTCTACAAAGCATGCCTTTCATCTGTAATTGAAGTTCTGGTATCTCAGAGAGACTCTGGAATAGAGGCATGGATATTTGCTTTGGGTGTTGATACGCACATATAAAAAAACGATGTCAAAATTGACAGCTGCACAATTTTTGTAATAATCTTTGCATAACCATTTTTTTATTTTTGAATATAAATTTATAAATGTATTATAACCGTCATAAAATCCGATTTCGAGATTCTAATTAATATTCATGGTTTAGACCTCTCTGAGTCTGTAATTCAGTCTGTCTGTGAACGTGATAACTAAAAACTCAGATAAATAGATGAATGGAAATGGTATATTATTTCAAGGATTGTGGATCTGCATCAAATTTTAGGCCAAATTTCTCAAAGAGTGAATTGTCTGTTTGATATTCTATTCATAGATATCTTAACGGATTATATAAAACCGCAACAAGCTTAGATGTGTGAATTTCATTTTCTATCTTTTCATTAAAATTTTAGATAAGTGTCCAATTTTGGACTAAATCCGTCAAAGGCAGACTGCCTGTTTGTCTTCAAGTATGTATGTCAATACAATAAACTGTAAAACTCAATGAGTAAGATTAATAAAATTCGTTATGATGGTTTTGATTCACGTTTTAAATTGTTAAATCAAAATTTCCCATCTGTACCAAATTTAGGGCTCGATCAATCAGCGGATTTAGGTCCAAATTGCAGAATCGATTCTTTTGACTATTCTAGAAGTTAAACAAAACAAAAAACGCGCCGAATTTGGTAAGGGGCAAAACATTTTCGTTGATTTATAAAATAAAGTTTTGCTATTTTATGTGATGTCTTCTAACTTGTCTTTCTGCGTTACAAAGGAAAAGCTTGCTCCGCATAATAATTTTCCAATTTACTTTCCCATCTTCTACCGACTGTCAATAATCAAGAGATTTTATTCCTTTTTTCTTTGTTTCTAATGGAAGAAAGATTATTCTATCTGCACCAAGAGTGTTGTAACTCATTAAAATTTCTGCATAATGAGGTTGAGCTTCAGAATAAAAACTTTTGCGATTGTTATAATTTAAAATAATCCTATTTTGAATTACATGCTGATCCATCACTTCCAATGGTCTGAAAAGAAATGCTTCAATGAAAGCGCTTGTGTTTATCTTTTTGAATAAATAAGCTATTTTTGAATATTGGATAAGGCAATAATCTCTTTTCATTTACTTACTTTCTAATAAGTCAGTATGATACTATACCAATAGCTACAAGCTACTATTAAGAACACGAGCGGCGAAATCGAGTATA
This sequence comes from Araneus ventricosus, assembly GCA_013235015.1. Classification (NCBI taxonomy): domain Eukaryota; kingdom Metazoa; phylum Arthropoda; class Arachnida; order Araneae; family Araneidae; genus Araneus; species Araneus ventricosus. Next base: position 132,183 of record BGPR01001106.1, read on the forward strand.
CGAAAATTGAATAATCTTCATAAGTAGATAGCAACGAGGAATATTTCTTATCTACATGGGCTATCATCACCTCATTATATGCTTTTATTGAGCTTGACTTATTTCGCGTTTGCAAAGAATTAATTTTGTAATCAATTTTTGAAAATTGAATAATTCAGATGACTGGATAAGGCAATAATATCTTTTCATATACTTA
>BGPR01001106.1:140223-155302 GCA_013235015.1 Araneus ventricosus
TTGATGTTCTTGGAGATTGACTCGATGATTTCCATTTTTATACGGGAGAAATAAAATATTTTGTCAAATATATATAGAGAGAGTGACTGAAGGAAATTACAATACAGTTAGGCTTAGTTATAATTAGGCTTAAAGATTTATTCATCTAATATCTTTTAACTCAGCTCATTGCATATCTAATTTGACCATTAAAATGAAGTGGAATTCAGGAAACAAAATAGAACAGTTTATTCCGTGAACTATAAACACATCACACAATGCGTCTTAGTTTTGAATCACCGCCAACAAACTAACCAATAAAGAAAGGATACGATGATTTACAGCCAAGTTGCACGCCATCTTTGAAACAACTGTAACTTGTAACTTTGATATTTTTTTTTCAATGGGTTTTGGATTCTCTTCGAAATACATCATGTAAACGGAAAAATCAATATTGACTTAGCGTTTAATGCTCCACTATCGAAATAAATCTACTTGTGCAAAGAAAGCATAAAATTTCTCTTTGACTTTGCCGAAATAATTTTGTTGATCATTTGCTTCGGGCTTTGATAAAATCAATTGATGTTCTTGGAGATTGACTCGATGATTTCCATTTTTATACGGGAGAAATAAAATATTTTGTCAAATATATATATAGAGAGAAAGTGACTGAAGGAAATTGCAATACAGTTATGTAGATATCAGGAACAATTCATGTATTGCTAATGTGATCATATGTCCCGTTTCGTCTGGAACTGTCCCGCTTTAAGGTAGCCTGTCCCGTTGTCCCCAAACACAGCCGCGAGACTCCTAAATATCCCGTTTTCCGAAAGAGAACAACCCCTGGAAACAATTTCAAAGAAAGGCACGAAAAATCAAAATAATCCTAGGTCAGTACCTAGTGGTGCAATGATGGCGGGACATAATACACTTTACGTCTCACACATATGCAAATATATCAGAAGCTGCTAGTTCGCACTTATTTATTCACGTTCTTGTTACATAATATCGCAAAAAAAGACGCAATGGAACACTGAAAATGTTCGTTGGATGGAATTGTTCAAACACTTTCACACCAGTAACTTGATTTATACGAACTTTCGTATAATTATTGCATATCGTCGCTTAACAAGCAACACCACCTATCTCAATTTTTTGAAATTTCAAAGAGGAAGACTCTAATGAATTTTTCGCAACCAATAACGACTAATTCTATTTTTTTTTCATGTCTGGTTAGAACATGCGGTCTCATGTTTATAGGAGATGTTAAAAAAATTCAGATATATTCGTTATTAGTTGCGAAAAATTCATTAGAATCTTCCTCTTTGAAATTTCAAAAAATTGAGATAGTCGGTGTTGCCTGTTAAACAACGATATATTCTGTCTGCCTGACACTAATGCACTCTTAAAAAGGATCTTTTCTCTTATGAATAATATGTGGACTAAAGATAAAATACAGTTGCTGGTCGCAATTCTTAAGGCAATATTAATTACCAAAGTACATTTTAAGAAATCCTGCCGAGAATTTTATTCTTATTTGAATTCAATACCAAATATAGTAAAGCAATAATTTGTTCTAGAAAAATACAAAACCACATATATTACGTTCACTTGCCCATTTTTGTTCTTTTCATTAATAAATAGAAACTGAAGAAATACGTGTTTTATTGAATACATGTACCATTACCTAAAAATTAGCAAATGTCCCGTTTTGTGGGGAAAAAATAAATGGTTGCGTTATACATTGCCTACATAGGTAACGTTTCTTTCTCCCAAGTTGGTCCTATTCTCTGCTAATGCCGTCTCGCATGATCCAGTAATTATAGTACATAACTCTCATGTATTTTAAAAAGGACTGATTCATAAATAGAAAGTAAAACTCCGAATTTTTTTGTCTTTCATAATTGTTTCACTTGAAAATTAGATTTTTTTAAATTTGTAGTTAAACAACAATCACTGTCAGCATTAGACAGTTCTAAAAATCAATTCTTTCAGATAAATACACCGGTTAACGAGGTTTATAAAGTAAAAAAACCCATTTTAGAGATTCTTAACTTAAAAGTTACTAAAGATTTGAATTATAAAGCCTAGAATTTTGATTAAAGTCGCTTTCATCGTGAATACTGAAGCTTTCATCATCCACAAAGCTCGAATTAGACGAATCTGATGATTCGATAATTTCTTTAACATCTTCTTTTCATAGCTTTAATATTTTTCTTTTCAAGTATATCCTGAACCTACAGTTGCTTTTAAAACTCTTTTCCCAGTCTCCCTCGCTTCTCCTCTTTTCCCTCTTTCTTTCTGTTTACTAAATAGTCCTTAGATGTTATTAGTTCAGCAACAATGAAAAGCAACGATGGTTTGAAAATGGAAGAATGCGAAATATATTAACTCAGTTATTCGGGTACCTGAGTATTGTATAAGGCCACTTGTAATTGGTACCCGTTCCGTTTCTGTACCCATCCCTCATACCCTAGTACCCAGTTGCTCCAAATCCTTTTATAATCCCTTTATAACTTTTCTATACTAACTAAAATAATTGATAAAAGCTCCTTAGTGCAATCTTGAAAGTGATCTAGTTAGTTTTATTGCAATTATAAAATTACACACTCCAGAATAGCTTGAATCGCGTAGCGTCTCAAGATATAAGCATATAACATAACACCACTCCATGCCCCTGCAACTATAACCCTAAGGTTATTTAAACAGTATCGCGAACATGAAGTGGAAGAAAATTCACAACACATGGGGTGACCTCTCTTAAAACTTAACAATTCTCCACACCTCTGCCTGATTAAAAACGCAACAAGTTTACCAATGTTTACAGGAGCTATTGCATTAGGAAGGATTGCTATTGTGCTATACTGTATATAATATAAAAATATTTTGGTAACACAGAGTAAACTAAAACTTTGAAAAAGAACAAAATTGCACATTTAAACATGAAATAACTGGACAATGATAAGAACTAAATGCAATGGAAAAACTATACGAAGAGTAAGAACAAATACATTCAAAAACAAAAAAATGAAAGGAAAAAGATGAAAAACAAATTAATACAATAATAAAAAAAATAACATAAAAATGTACACAAAAACAGAGAGATGGGCCGCACAGAGTTTTTAATAAGTTCGAATTTGAAGAAGAGTCAGTGATGGGACTATTTGAAGAAGGAGAAACATGGTGGATCTTGGAAGAAAGTCCTGAAAGAACAAGCAGCAAAATTTCTTCCTTTTATAAGCCACCTATCTTCTCAATAGCTTTGGTGACACTGGCTATCTGACCTTTGTTTCCTAGGGCAGACATATTCAGTATTGCCAATACGGGATTTGGAAAAATTTCTTTATCTATATTTTTAAATGTATAAAGTAAGTGTCCAAATGCCCCGTAACCACCAGTAACCCTGCCTTACCTCATGTTGCTGAGGGAAGTTTCAGTTAAACGGTTTGGATGGTCATCAGTCGATTGGATATTTTATATTAAGGTCCAGTTTTAAAATAATCAGATGATTCTGCACAAAATGGGGACAAACTTCATTATTCAAGTATGTATCCTGTTGGTACAACAATAGATTGAAATTAATTCCATTTAATTTTAGTCATTTAACCCGAGAAAACGCGAGTCTCCTTAGCGGACGTTAAGACGCCAGGTAGTCATAGAATGCGAAACGTTATTTAAAAGTCAAAGCGTCATAAGCTTTAGTCAAAAGCGTTATTTTTCCAACTAAAAATATAATATTTTCAACCGTGCGCTGTTAAAAATATTATATTTTTAGTTGGAAAAATAACGCTTGTGACTTTTAGACATTAAGAATACTGACTTTTAGAAATTAACACGAATCAAATCTACTCCATTATTATCCACTTATAAAGCTCGGATTTCTAGAGGGTCCGTTTTTCGTGCATCTCTTTCACGTGCAAAGTTTGGTGCAGATTTCTCGATAAATATATTTGTGCACTCTAAAATTAACTGCATCATGTTATCGTGGATGAATAACTCCCAACTCTTCACAGGGCTTGTCACATCTTTCGCTGGCCCTTTTGTTCCAGGTAAACGCGACACAATATTATGACAACGAGTAAGAATATTCTGCCTAAATTTTGTTTTCCTCCACTATACGCCATCTTTTGATGAAAACTATTCCGTGTTATTCACTTTTTCACTTCCAGAATCTCCGTCCTCTTCCGGATCCGTATTATAAGGTTTCCTTCCCGCGAGCAACGTTCCCATGAGAAAAAGAGTGCCGGCCCTTTTGATATTGGCGTCAAACAGCAGGAGTTGCACCTGGACATCGATAACGAGACGGAGGCAAGAGAAAGGACTTCACACAGAGGACCGCCACAATGCGGAGGAATCCATCACTGTCAGCGAACACATTAGCGGTACCCTTTGGTATCATTCCTGAATAGGCCTGTGGTGCGAAAACTCAAGAATCTTCCCATAATCGGGGTTGACCACTAGGAAGGGAGCTGTTGGTCAACCAGAGTACCATTATCCAGTGAAGGAAAAGATAGGTGGAGCTTCACCAATTCATCCACCCCCCCCCCAAAGGAGGGAATAAAACTGATGTTCGAGGAGACGGGCAGAGAGAAACGGATTAGGCGTCTCGAACGAGGTTTCAGGCTCCGGAGTACCGAAGAAAGCTGTGTGATCAGCGGATTGAAAGTCCCGACTGAAGTCGGACTTTGGTAGGCAACCCCGAGGAATCGGCATTCCCGGAATCTCGGCTCATGAACTTGCGAGCACTCTTGGTAGTCTCGTGGTTTGGTATCACGTTGATAGGTGGAAGTTATCCATCCGATGATTACTAGTCTTAGTGGACTAATTGCTCATGGAACTTTGAAGTTTTAGAACTATGATTTTGTTGATTCCTTTGTAAATAATCATATTTAATCAAGACTTCTCTGCGAGAAGTGTCTCTTAATTATTGCTGTATTAAATAAAGGTACTTAGGCCAACCTAGGCTTGAATTATTTGGTCACACTTAGGCCAAGACATTACAGTATCATGTTCGCTGAAACTTTCATGATCTGAAAAATTCTCTTCTAAAATATCCTCAGGCCCATTGTCTTCATTGTCAAAGTCTGAATCTTCATCAGTTTCAACTTCAGTAAGAAGTTTACGTAAACTCGCCACTTCTTTTTCATATAAAGTCGGCATTGTGAGCAGCAAGTAAATACTTCGATTCGGAAAGGACAGCAACCAACTGACGTTATCAGCCGCGTGAAATAACTGGTCTGTGGAACAAACGGAAGGACGCGCGGAGTCATTCCATAACCCTAGCAACTGACAAAACGTGTATTAGGGGGCGAAAAATTCCGAAAATACTTTCTAAATACTCAAAAAAGGCAGAAGGGGTGGCTAACTCAGCTACTGATAAGAAAGATATGAACAGGTGGATATTTTTTTAGGAATCGGAGTTTGCCGAGGGTTTGGGGTCATAAAATGATCCCCCCCCCGCGCATTCTCTCAGGTTAATGCTCTTAATTTATGCTTCAAATATGACATTATTAACATTTAGGTTTTGGACTCTTTTGAAGTTATTCGATAATAATATTTGTTACCGCTCGACCGTTGATGGGATAAGCTACTTGTGTCTTTCTTTATTAGTTAAAGACCCTTCCATTGCATACGATGCTGCATACTAACAAAAACTCTCTAAAACAATCTAAAAGGTGGTTATAAATCCCATAAAATACCTCCGAAGGGGGGAGTTGAATTCTATTGATTACTCTACTACTAGCTGCTGTACCTTTCTATAGAATAAGGGGAAAAAACTGATAGTACATTATTTATGTGACTTGTAAGGAAAAGGTTAAGATATAAATTAGATTTTTCATTTTATACCTATGGCATTGTGCTTGCATTTGCTTATTCTTCATCATCTAATTTCTGACGTAGTACTTTTAAAAGAATTTAGAAAGTAAATTCTTTCAAAAATATTCAAATTAAATAATATGAGTCTTCTTAGTCTTCAAGTAGTCATTTTTTATTCATAATCATGAAAGACTCCTACTAATTGATCACGTTTAATTATTTGGTATAATTAAGTTTAAGTTAACGAAAACTTTAAACAATTTTGCATTTTCATTTTAAATTGTCAGTTAAATAGCTAAAAAATTCGTTTGGCAAACATCTTTTTCATAAAAGAAAGATTCTTTTGTGTTGAAATTATTTTTATTTCTTCTTACATATCGTATTATATATTCTATAATAACAGTTGGTTAAGGTGATATTTATTTAATGTCTCATATTATTTATGATCAAATTGTGGTATCTGTACATATTGCTCTAAAATTTTGATAACCATTTTTAATAAATTTAAAAACACATTTCGCTTTCTTCACTTCTGAAAGCATATCTTTTTTTCCATTCGGTATTAAATCCAGTTCAAATAAATTAACTTCAAAGCAGTTTTATAATCCTACAGAAGGTAGGTAAAGATATAGAAAAAGAAATAAGCTTCTTTACAAAGCTTAAGTTTGGTAATCCCCTAATAGTTACGCACCTGCTTGCCGAAAGTATTTTTTATAAAATTGAAATTTTTCAATACACGATAGCTAGTCTAGACCCTTTTTTCCTTAGTATCTATTTCATAACATTGTAATATTTAACTAGCCATTTTTCTAAAGTTTCTTAATGGCTTCTTTTTTTGAGGACAATTAGATCTACGTGGGAAGGTATTCGCCTTAGTTACGGAATATTTTTACATAATCATAATTTTTCACTCCAAAAATACACATTTTGTATTCTTTTTTACTAAGTAACGTTCTCAAATACATAGAAAAATCTGAAGACTCTTTTTTTTCTAAAATTCGCTTTAGAACGTCTTTTTATGTTTGCTTTCATCAGTAGTTCGAAAGAAACTTTTGTCTTTTTATTTATAACAGATAAAAAAAAATCGTTTGCATTTTGAGAAAGATAAAAGAATATTTATGTTTTCCACGGTTTTTAAACATCTGCTCAACTGAACTGGTATTTTCGGGGTTTTTTTTATAAAAGCAAAAGTGTTTAATGTTTCATGAAATCTGTGCTAAAGAGACACTTGGATTAATTAACTAAGTGTTTATTCAGCAGCTAAAAGAGAAACAATCTCCAGCGAATTTTCGTAATTTTCTCTCGGTGAATTTAAGACGCTTGTTGAAATATTCAACAGAGATTTTGAATAAAGTAACCGGAAAAGTTGAGGTTTAATCTTGTCGTAGAGCTCTCAAATCTTTAGATGTACTTAATGTTTACCGAGGACTTACTCTTTTAGCTCGAGTCCTTCGAGTCTTAATGTTTGTATAGAACATTTCCTTTCATGTTTTTTTAAATCCTTGTTTATTCTTAAAAAGAATTAGGAAATTTTTTTACTTCGTTTTTTTTTCTTTGATTTTTTTTTTGTGTGTGAAGCTAAAATGTAAACATACTAAATTTAAACTCCTCTGATCCCTTCTGTCACAATTTAATCTTTAACAAGGGTTAAAGATTACTATCAGGATGTAATGATGCAGCATTTTTTTCAATTGAGTTTTAAACAAATTTTGATTCTATTTTTCTGATATCAGAAATTAATGTGTACAAAATAAAAGTTTCAGGTTTAAACAAACATTCTAAATACATTTTTGATTGGTAACTATTCGCCTAAAGTCAACTAATTCTTTTTTAATTTTTATTGCTCACGGTGACCCTGCTTACTTAAAGGGTGTAATCATGTCACGGGTTGTCGAGAAGAAAAATTTTACTATAAATATTAGAGTAATGCAATACAATATAAGTATACAATACAATGGAAAAAATTTGGTAATACAATACAAAATAATATAAGTAATTTTATGCAATATAAGAATACAAAATGCAAATGCCAATATAAATACATAAGCATACATAAATATAAGCAAAAAATGTGAAATAAATAAAATGTAATAAATTGTAAATACAATTTTTAAAAATAAACATAATGAAAGAAATAAAATAAAATTAAGAAAGATAAAATTAAGAAAATAAAAGAAATAAAATAAAATAAGTACAACCACATGCAACAGTGGCATGAAACAAGAAGTACGCTTAAAAGAATTTTTAAAAAAGGAGTCCGAGAAACAATTTAGAAAAGAGAGAGAGAAAAACATATCTAAAATGCGATATAAGCGATTTCTATTACAAAATTTAGAAGAGGAAAAAGCAACAACAAAATCAATTAATTAAATATTCAACATAGTTTAATATATGAAATATAACAAAACAAACCATTTTTTGAATAACATTTAATCAAATTTTAATTCAATTTCGCTGTAGCCCCAGAAGGTATCGGCATCGGGAGTGGAAGTTTCAGGCTCAAAATCCGATTCCGCCGAAGATACACCGTGTACGTGGGCTTGGTGCACATTAAATCTGAGGTTGAAGCTTAAATGCCCTCCCGATTGTGCGATGTGGAAGTTTAGAGATAGGGTGCCGGCTGAAGTGTCGTACTCGTCATCAGACCAAGACTCAAAATTACGAGGTCCGTCCCGAATCTCTGTATCGTTCAAATTTTAGTATATATACTGCCCAAGCGATTACACTAATAATAATTTTGTTTTTCAGATCCACGCTAGCATTACGTTGACAAACAGCTCTTAGCTCCGCCTACTATAGGCCAATCTGTACTCTCACACCCATAACTATAATATTCTGATGACTTAAAATTTTTATTTATTTATTTATTTATTTATTTATTTATTCAAAGAAAGCACGCTACAGAGATGACTCCATTTAGAGAGTGCATGACAAAAGCATACAAAATCACAAGTCACAAAGTGAATTAAAAAACACACACACACACACACACAAAAAGTAACTGCAGAGAATACAACAGTTCCAAGCTCAAAACCTCATCAATTATAAAAATGTAAGCACATAAATGTTTTAAAATGAAAAAATGCAATTACAAAAGCACCAAAAACACACCGAGGCCCCAAAAGTCCATGCCGCACACCGTCAAAATAGAAATATGGAAAAAAAAATCACACAATATTTTTTTTTAATGTAGTGTAAATGTAGAATTTATAAAAATTAGATAAAATTTTGTACAATAATAAAACTGATACCACTGGAAAGATAATTGTTTGCTCTTTTAAACGGCATACAAATTTTCTCCATCAATTCATTCAAAAATTATTCACAAAAAACGGCGAAATTTGCTTTAATTTTTAAATAATTTAAATTTGAATTAAAATTTTAAAAAACGGCTTCGAGGTGCACATCTTCAGCATCCAAAGTATATCTGTGCCAACTGTGGCAGCTCTACGTTCTACGGTCTGTTCTGTAGATTCCCAACAGACACACACACATTCATCTTTATTAGTATTAGAGATAGAGATAATGTCGACAAAATGAAAGAGTTAAAATTCACACACTAACTTAGGGTCGCAAATTCTCTCTAAAGGCACTAGACGGTGCCAATATGTTAAGAAAAAAAGTAAGTCTGCATCAATTGAACTCTGGATTCCTCACGAATAAGAAGCAACGTTTCACGTACCTTGAATTCGCAGCGGAAATAAAGGGGTCTACTCTGGTACCCCTGGTTGAGTTGGGAGACGTCACTTTTCCCGTTTTTAACGTGGTGACGTCTCCCAACCCAACCGGGGGTACCAGAATAGACCCGTAAAGTGTAGATAAGATTTTGTCGATTGATTTCTTATTCTTGGTTGTTAACCTTGTATTTTATATTGTCTTAAAGGACGTCTAGCAACACCAGAGGGCGATTCCGACCCTGTGTTAATACTTACCTAATCTGCACTAATTTCCGTTGGCGTTATTTCGAATCACCCAGAAAACAGTCATCTTTCTATGTTCTTATTTACAAGGCATATTTCTTTATGTTCGAGTCCATGCATCTCATATTCAAACAGCGTATCAAATTCAAGTCTATTTTATTTTTTTGTACATTTTAAAATTCTTATATCTCTATTACTGATTAATTTAGAAGTGATCATGTCACAGAGTGTCAAGCGATTTATTTAAATTTATAGTTCTTTAATATTTAGTACAATTAATTTTCATTGATTCTTCATTTATTATACATGAAAAAGAAGGTTGTCGAAAAACGTAGTAACTACGAAAAAGATCCAGAAAATTGTAACGGGTATATTCTGGTACCCCCGGTTGGGTTGGGAGACGTCACTTTTTCCGTTGTTAACGTGCGGAAAAAATGACGTCTCCCAACCCAACCGGGGGTACCAGAATAGACCCCTAACACTTGCATTAAAGAAAAGACAATAAATCTTTTATGCAACAATTTAGAAAAAATTATAACTGAAGACAGTTTGATTTAAGCACATTATCCTAAACTTAGTAATTCGGGTTCAAGTCCACGGAGGTTAAGCTAATATATCTTTCAAGAAATATGTTTCGTCAAGAAGAAATATATCATGAAATACATGCGCATACCGAATATTACTTGCTGAGAAAGTATATCTCTTATTTTTTGGTGATCTAAAGAGCCCGAGGCAATCGATATCAAATAAGGCATCGATCTCCTCAACCGAGGATTGCGGGTTCACCTCCCTCCGGGGGTAAACTATTCGCAATTTCAAGAAATTTTATGTCACCAAAGGGCATACCACCAAATACGTTCAAATACAGAATTTTGATGCTCTGAGAAATAAGATGTCTTAAATATGATTTTATAATCAGACACATTGGAATCCCTATTGGCCTAACGGATAAAACATCGGTCTCCTAAAATGGGGATTGCGGATTCGAGTCCCGCCGAGGTTAGATTAATCTCAATTTTTTTAAAAAAATTATGTCACGAAGGAACATGTATCCAAATGCATTAACGTGGATAATTTTAATGTGCTGAGAAATAAGATGTCTTAATTATGATTCGATGATAACACCCATTCAAATCTCTCGTGGCCTGGTGGATAAGAAATCGGTCTCCTAAACTGGGGATTGCGGGTTCAGATACCGCCGAGGGTGGACTATTCTGAAGTAAAAGAAATTTTGCGTCACGAGGTAACATGCCATGAACATACAGTAACAAGCAAAATTTTACTGTGCTGCGATAAGATGTCTTAATTATGATTCGATGATAGTGCACATTCGAATCTCTCGTGGCCTGACGGATAAGAAATCGGTCTAACAAACCGGAGATTGCGGGTTCGGATCCCGCCGAGGGTAGACTAATCTCAATTTAATGGTTTATTATGTCGTAATGGAAATTGCCTCTAAATTCATTCACGTGGAGACTTTTACTGTGCTCCAAAATAAGAAATTTTAATCATGATTCGATGATCACACACATTCAGAGCTCTCGTGGCCTAACGGGTAAGGCATCGGTCTCCTAAACCACGGATTGCGGGTTCGAGTCCCGCCGAGGGTAGAATATTCTTAATTTAAAGAAATTTTGCGTCACGAGGGAACATGTTGTGAACATATAGTAACAGGCAAAAATTTTCTGCTCTGCGAAATAAGATTTCTTAATAATGATTCATTGATAATATATGTTCGAAGCACTCGTGGCGTAACGGATAAGGCATCGGTCTCTTAAGCCGGCTATCGCGGATTCGAGTTCCGCCGAGGATAGACGAATCTCAATTTAAAGGAATTTTGTCACAATGGAAACATGTCTTTAAATTCTTTCACGAGGATAGTTTTATTTTGGTGCGAAATAAGATATTTTAATTATGATTGGATGATCACACACATCCGAAGCCCTCGTGGCCTAACGGATATGGCATCGGTCTCCTAAACCAGGGATTGCGGGTTCGACTCCCGACGATGGTAGACTATTCTCAATTTAAGGAAATGTTACGTGACGATGGAACATATCTCCATGCAATCAAGAACAAAAGTTTACAGCGCTGCGAAATAGGATGTCTTAATTATGATTGGATGATCACACACATTCGAAGCCCACGTGGGCTAACGGATTAGGCATCGGTCTAACCCCTAAACCTGCGTTTGGGGGTTGCAGTTTCGCCGAGGGTAGATTATTCTCAGTTCATGGAAACTTTACTGCACGAAGGTATTATTCTGGGCCACCATCGGAAATGCCACCAGAAAGCACTGCCATCGCTACGCAGTCTGAGGGGTCTATTCTAATACCCCCGGTTGGGTTGGGTTCCGTTGTTAACGTGCGGAACCAACCCAACCGGGGGTACCAGAATAGACCCCTTAAAGACAGAGAGAGTTCGGCAATGACGTGCTATGATGGCTTAAGCGAAGATCACGTTTCCATCCGATTTCTGCAACATCAGGAACTAAGACTGAATTGTGCGTCGTAAAACTGTACATAGCTTTATAATTGTACCGGGTGCGTCAGAAGTTCGTGCAAACCTCAAAAATTCATAATAAAAGAAATAATGCTCGGAAAAATTTCGATTTGAGTGAATATGATCAGAGGGACACCGGAATTTTTGCCATTAAAAGAAAATTATTCAAAAAGTAACCGAAAGAGGGCGCTCACACGTCATACTGAGGCGTTTTATTCAAATGAGGCTATTGATAATAAATACACCTGACTGGAAATGGATTCGTTATTCGATCCCGGCAGCATGCTATCGTTACCAGATCGAGCGCTGGTGGTTAAACTTTTCTACAAGAATGATGAATCCACAACTATTGCATTGCGAAAGTTTCGCAAGGAGGAAGGACTGAAGGCGCATAAAAGCCCTATTTCATTGAATGGGATACTGAATTTTTTTATATATGTCACCGTTAAAGTGTATAATTCAGTTATTCTATAGAATAACTAGTTATTCTATAGATTAACTGATCATGTCAGTTAAAGTGTAAAATAAATTATTTATTTCATACTTTACCTAGTTATTCTATGAAATAACTAGGTATTCTATAGAATAACTAATGATAGACCGTTAAAGTGTAAAATAAACATTATGACATTAAAACAAGTCCGCTTTTTTCTAAATTTCGCACTGATTGCGAGAGATTTACAGGAATACGTATTGAAAGGAAGTCAATGACACTCGACCTTGGCGACAAACTTGGCGAGTCTTTAGAACCTTGGCGAGAAATGTGGCGAACTTGGTGACAAAATGAAGGTTCCAGAATATACAGGAATTGTCTCGGTATCTCTATTAGGAACAAAGTTATGGACAAATTCCACTATAAACGCAGATTCCTTACATTCAATGAGCTAGCGAAGCTACTAGGATCCGTCTCCCGCTACTAGCGAAGACGTAGGATGTTTCTTAAAAATAAAAAAAATTCCGGTGCCCACTTCAAGTGCTGTACACTATACAAATAACCAATACATCTATACATCTATACAAATAACCAATCTGACTAACAAACAGGCTGCATCATGTCGGCTATTTTACACTTTAACGATGCGTGGACCGTTATTCTATAGAATAACTAGTTAAAGTGTAAAATAAAAGTTTATTTAACACTTTAACTGACTTGATCAGTTATTCTATAGAATAACTAGGTATTCTATAGAATAACGGATTTCATACTTTAACGCTAACATACACATGGAAAAAAATCCAATGTCCCTCTGATCATATTCGCGCAAACCGAATTTTTTTCCGAGCATTACTTTTTTTATTATGAATTTCTTGAAGTTTGCACGAATTTTTGACGCACTTGGTATATAGACTCATTGTATTAATTATGTAACATTTTTTAAGCACTGATAATATATAAAAAAAGTTAAACAAATCGGTTAATTCATTATATTGAACCCACACAAAGCCTAATTATCCATATTGCTTTTTGTTGAATAATTTAAAATTCGTTACTGAGTTTTCTGTTATCGAAAATAAATTTTTCAGGGGTGATAATTTTTCTATTATGAAAAAACATTAAAAGAATTTTGCCAGTATTCATTAAATAGGTAGGAACAAATCTGATCACGTTTAGCCATTTATTAGGACATTCCTAGTGTGATTAGGTTAAAATGTTATAATATTAATTTCGATCATTAAAAATTAATTACCAAAAAATAAAAAGGAGACAGTTTTTTTCCCTTTATCGTGTTTATGACATTTGTTGCTTCTCATTAAAATTGCTCTCCTTTTTATTTTTAAAATAATAAGTAATCTGCAATTAATATTCTCTAATTTATTCCGTTTGAATACTAATTATTATTTCAGTTTGTATTTCATTCAAAGGAACAGTTTACACTTATTCCTTGTTTTGTAGCAGCTTCCATATTAACATTTGTTTTGAACACCAATAATTTAAATTCAAATTTATGTGCGAAAGTTTTGTCTAATGTTCATAAGCTAAAATTTGTTTTGTTATTTTTACTATCTACTTGAAAAGTATATTTTATTACTATATTTTATTTTTAGATTGCAGATTGCTTATTGTAATGAAATCTTTAGTATCTTAAATTTTTATGTTCACGTTGCTGATTGCTTATTTATTCATTTTATCCAGCATTCTATGTTTTATTGTTGGAAAATAATCGCACAGTTTTAAACAATTTTTTTTTCTATGAAGTTTCTGCATTTTAACATAGAAAAACGAAACTTCCAGAAATTAAGCTTTCATTCGATTTTAATATTGCTGTCATCTTTAAGAAGTTCAAAGGTCTAAATCCAGTATAATGCTGAAAACGAAGGCATAAAATTTTCAAAACTTGATAGTTTATTCATATCAGCAATATTGATGATGATAATGATAGTCATTATCCTATAACAATTTCTTATTCAACAAATCTAAATTATCTGCAAGGAAAAAAGTAAATTTTTATAAGTCTTGCACAGAAAAATATATTCATGCTGATACACAAAAAAATGCATCAAAGCGTGATGAATTTAATTTTAGAATCCATTGCGTATCTAGAAGCAGGGAAAAGGAAATCAAATCGCAATGCAGCATATAACAATGTGTTATTAGTAGTGTTCCTTAAATATCGATAGACTATCGATATTATCGAAGCCAAGTCATAGTATCGGGTTTTCGGAACTATCGACTAAAACATCGATAGTTTTGAAACTATCGATAGTACCGATAGTTTTCTCCCGGGCAATACTATAGATGGGCGCATTTTCAGTCGATAGTTTTAAAACTATCGACGGAAACTATCGATAGTTTCAAAACTATCGACTAAAACACTCGACTGGAGCTATTGATAGTATCGATAGTTTCAAAACTATCGACT
>BGPR01001106.1:155312-171923 GCA_013235015.1 Araneus ventricosus
TATCGATAGTTTCAAAACTATCGACTAAAACACTCGACTGGAGCTATTGATAGTATCGATAGTTTCAAAACTATCGACTGAAACACTCGACTGGAACTATTGATAGTATCGATATTTTCCAAACTATCGATTTAAATAATCAAATGGAACTATCAATAGTTTCTAAAGTATCGACTGGAAGAACACCTATCGATAGTATCGTCGGGTAGAAAACTATCGATACTATTAATAGCTTGGGAAAACTATCGACTGCACTATCGATAGTTGAACTATTGATGCTTAAGGTACACTAGTTGTTAGATGGCATGCACTATTGCGTTTGCTCTTAAATATGACGTCATATGAATGGACTCCATTTATATTACTGCTAAAGAACATATTTTATACCGTAAATCGAAGTTACTTTGCATTCATAAAGGTAATTCTGCACCAGTATAAATCTTTTGTTGGAAAGGGAAATAGAGACCAACTGATTAGGGGTAAGGGATTGAGATTTTTTCACGTTTTATGGTAACATTGACTATCGCATTTCATTCCTTAATCGTATATAACAATCATTCAGGAGATTGCAGATGGAAGCAAGCATTGAGCCGGTTTTTCAGCGAAGTTTTTAGTGCTGAGAAATCTGCGTTTGGTGAAGAAAGTACGACATTTCCGAAAGCAAGTGCATTTCAATGTGAAAGATAATGAACCTACCTTTCATTTTGTTGCTTTAAATACCAATTATATTAGTTAGTTAAGTTGTAATTAATTTTTTCTGGAGTGGAGTAACTTTGCACAGAAAAGAAATGTTTCTTTACACCATGTAAATTTGCGGTACAAAGTAACCCCAATTCGTTTTTTTTTATTTTTTGTATTAATAACAATAAGAACAATGTTTGATTTTGCTTCAGAAATGCCCATAGTGTATAAAAGGAAGATAGGGACTTGTAAGTATATGGATTTCTCTCTAGAGACCCTAGAAGCTTGCTTTAATGCTATTTTACAAAGTTAGTGCAGTCTTAAAGAGGTAGAAGTTTTTCTTGTTACCCCAAGCGAACAGTTTGTTACAAAAGAAAGATACTTCATATAAGGAAACCTGAAAATCCCCTGGTTTTCTCCAATGAGAAGGAAAAGAGCATTGTAACTTGTATAGTCTAATTCAGTGATTTCGGTCTCCTGTCAATAATGCAGACCGTAAAATGATAATAAACGCTTATTTAACTACGAAAGATGTGGTAATAGACTGATATATTAATAATACACCCAACAATGACTGGATAAAAGGGGAGTAAAAATAAAAAATTAAGATAACCAAAAAAGGAATAAAGATTAATTTTTATTGTTTAAGAATTTTAATATATAATTAACAACAAACAGCGAGCAAATTTAATAAATAAAGTAGCGATAGTTATAATTGAAAACTTTAACAATTTTAAAAATAATATTTTCAATAAACAATTACGTCATTTTTGTAAGAAAACAGTATAAAGCATTTTGAATAATTCAAAAATTACACAACAAAACTTCAAAATAAACACAACTATACTGTACAAATTTTTTTTAGGAAGTAAGAATCTTTTTTCGATTGACAGCAATAAATTACTCCACTGAATTGAGAACCTTAAAACATTATTCACTGAAGATCACTGACAATACCAGGTACAGAAAAATTAAGCTAAAGTAAACAATTCAGAAATAAAAACACTTCTTTATAATTTTCAGTTTTTGGCATCGAATTAACCAAAATAAATTCAAATTATAGACGAGAATTAACAATAAATCAATATAAAATTTTAGGCACTAGACAGAAAATTCGAATTATCGATGTCCATTATACAACGCAGAGCCTTCCAGACCTGTGAAATTGTTCAAGATACAATACAAAACTAGGCACAAAAAATAACAAAAACAGCACACTTGAGAAAAGCAGGGTAATCCCAATCACCTTCTCCACAAAATCCCTCGACATCTCCAATAATCCCAGGAATTCACAGCGAAGCCTTTTACGACTCGCTTTCAGACTATCACGTCCAATGAGATTAAGTTAAGAGATTACGACGAATCAACGCTCTCTTTCTCTCACGAAGCCAACCAATGAGAGCTCCTGATAGAAAATAAATGAAAGGGAAGTAACAGGTGAAAAGATTTGGAAAAGAAGGAGAACCTTGGTAATTTTTCTTCAATACAACCCTGACACGGGAAACCACTTAGCCTTAAAGTTTCGGTTTTATTTTGGTCAACGTTTGCTGAAAAGATCATTGTTTCTTGTGAATTTTTTTCTTGATAGGGTAGACGAATGGGTGTTTCAAATATTCTTGACGATGAAGTAAAATATTTCATATTGTCAGTGTAGTAGGAGATAGTTTAGAATTTGAAATTATCTTGGCTTTGTGTGTGTGTGTGTGTGTGTGTGTGCGTGTGTGTGTTCCATATCTGATAAAGGTTTAAAAAAGGTTAGTGCCTCATAAAAAGAACACTAAACGAAGAAATTAATAATTTTTAAACGAATTAATGTTCTAATAAGTAAGGTTGGTAGGAAATCTTTAAAGTTTTAACTGAGAAATAGAGAATTCAAAAAATTTCAAAATGGAACTCCATTATCATAGCTACAAACAAAAAGTTCTTGATATTTTTTAGTTTAACAAACGCGCTTCAGGACAGTATGTACTAACAAATGTACTCTACACATGGTAGTTCCTAACGACACAGAGAAAATAAAAGGGCAAATCCGATTTAAAGAAACGAAAAAAGAAATCATATAGGAATTTAAGGTCGCAAACGTTTTTCAGAAGCCTTATACGTCCGTTTAACGTAATACATAATGGAAAGACGAAAACAACAATCAACCATAAAATTATATTTCATGATTACAAACTTATTTACGGCTCATTTCTACTCAAAGTACACACATAGAACAATCATATGACAAGAGGAACTCGAAGTGTTTGCCAGAAACACTGGCACGTAGCATTGCACAACAGAAATTTCCAAAAATCCCAGGTGTATCTAGTAGGTGCTGCTTATATTTTTCTTCCTGCTAAGTCACCATACATAAGATTCGTATCAGACAGTTCACGATAGGTGAAATTTTGTGTGTTTATTGTGAAGAACCCAATGCTTGACTGAAGACTTACTTTTCTTACTTCATTTTTACTTTCTCGTATATAAAGAGAAAGTATTGTAATCGTCAAAAAATTTGGACTCGAGATTTTGACGAATCTCCACGTTTTAGACCTTCCTGAGTCCAAAAAAACACAATTTTGGAATTAGTATGTCTGTGAACACGATAACTCAAAAACTACTAGAGCTACAGGGATGAAATTTGGTATGTGATATTGACACATAATTTGTAGGTTTCTGTCAAAGTTTGGACAAAATCCGTCTACCGGAAGTCTGTCTGTTATAATTCATGTGAACTCTATAAAATTTTGTACACAGTTTTATCATCAGGAATGTAGGTCCATATCAATGCTTGGCGCAAATCCTCCAAAGGGTTGACTGTCTGTCGGTCTGCTTATTCGCATATTTGTAAACACAATAACTGCTTAATATAATCACTTAGATAAATGAAATTTGGTATGTGGCCTTCTAACCTTAATTGTAGATTTGTGTCCAGTTTTGTTTCAATCAGTTACAAAAAAGGCGTTCAAATTGCATTTTCGCTGTCTTCACCATTCTATGCCGCAAAAAACAGGCCCTACCGATACGCGCGTTTCTTTACCGTACTACGTTCTGTATAATATTTTCTCGAAAAGAGTTGAATATTTGATTTACGTTTAGTTTTATTTTGTATGTGGTAATGCAGTTTTTGCTGTTAGTGGTTTTTGCGGTCTGGGATATTGTTGGCTAGCTAAAAGACCGTCTTAGACGGGTGCAAATCTTCTAGGGACTTAGATAATTGAAATTTGGTGTGCGGTCTTCTAATTTTAATTGTAGATCTGTGTCCAATTTTCATTTCAATCGATTGAAGGCGTTCACATTGCATATTTGGTTTTCTTTGCCATACTATGACACAAAAAATATAGCGACCGCTTGGCGCGTTTTACTGCTGTTTGACTTATTTTTCTCCGCCTGTGTTAGGGAGTATACGAGAAAGTTTAGGGGAGACCACTTCCGCTGGTTTTCATAACAACGCCCTCTAGCATCTTCAAATAGCGTTCGAAACCCTAAGTTCCTATGTGATTTTTTGTTGGTTTATTTCTCTTCCTTCACTTAATTTGCGTATATTTGATTTGTTTTTTTCACCTGATTTTGCCGATGTTATTTTCAATAATCCTGTATATTGTTTACAAAGAAGCTTAGGACAGACTTTGTTGTGATTCTTAATAACTCATAAATTCAATCCAATTTCAGACAGTTTCAAAAATGACTATAATGTCGCATTGTAATAAAGTAACAAGAATAAAACAAATTGTAACGACTATGATATGGCGAAGAAATATCTGTGTGAGGTTCAATTTAAATTTAAAATGTAATTGTCAACTACTAAAAAGCTGAGATTGCATGTAACACACATAAATTACTTAAATGTATACGAATACCTATTTAGTCACAAAGAATATAAATACTTATAATTGAATTTTATTGATTTTCTATCTGAATAGAATCTACACTAAATTCTAGATATTCTTAAGTAGAAACACTTTTTAATTTTCCAATTTAATGATATTCTTTACAAATCGTATTTATATCACAATAATAATATAAATAAATATTTTAAAAAGCACGATTTTATTTTGGTATTAAAATGTAGAAAATAATTTTTTATCAAAAATCTGGAGTTTTTGGATAAAAGTATACTTTTTAAATTTTATTTTTATTATTTTATACGTTTTAGTCTTTAAACTGTTGTTTAATGTTACAAGTATAAATGTTACTAAATATCGTAGTTTATTTTTTTCTCAAATTCACTGCCAGAAGACGTATCTCGTATTGAAATAAAAAAATATAATTAAGCGATTAATTGACAACAAAAGTCTTTAAATATTATGATTGTATATTGTCATCGAGAACAAGCTACAGTAGAAAATTTCAGAATTCTAATTTATAAGGAAGCTAGTTGGAAATCGATTGCAAAATTCTATCTTCTCAAGCATAGCATGAAACAAATGGAGCTAAATAAAAGCGTTTAAAAATAATCCTATTTGTAGTAATCTGTTTGTACAACAAATTAAAAACATAAAGACTAGTTGTAGCATGCAGAATAATTATACGTAATAAACAAATGTTGATTCCAGTTAAGACAACTGCACTTATGTTTGCACATTTATTAGACAATTCTAATATTAAAAAAAACCTTTCTGGCCTTTCAAATGGTCCAAACTCTGGCACGAAACCTTGCTTGAAAAAGAACAGAAATACCTCATTTAAGACGATAGAGTAATCCAAATTACTTCCCCTATAAAATCCTTTGGCATCTTTACCAATAATCCCAGAGATTCTCAACGAAGGATTTGACGACTCGTTTTCAGCCTATCACGTCGACAGGATTAAGCGTGAAAACGTTGTAACGAATCAAAGTTCTTTTTCTTAGGGAGCCAGCCAATGATAGCCTAGTTAAAAAAAAAGTGAAAAGTAAGTAACAGGTGAAAACAAATTTGAAAAGAAACGTGAGCATTGTTTCTTCGTTGTAGTCTTATTCATCCAGACACGGAAAACTACTTAGCCCTTCAAAGTTTAGATTCTGTTTTGATAAGGTTTGCTAAAAAGTTCGCTGTTGTTTCTTGCAATTCTTGCCTTTGCGTGGCGGCATTTTTTATGTTATTGCTGATTAATTAAAAGTTTTTATTTAATAAGTGTATTTAGGAGATATTTATTATTCCTGCTGTCCAACTATAGTTGTCCCATAACGCATGTATGTGAAGCTGCCAAGTTTCTTAATTGAAAATGGAAAAGTAGATCGCCATATTCGATTTTGTTTTCACGTTTCTCGAACAAGTTTCATTACTGAAACGTAAAGTAAATTTACTGTTGTTTATGTAAACAATGAGTCATGGAAAGAAATGAAGCTATGAAAATTGATGAAAATATTCATTACCCTTTGCTTCATAAAGCAAAGAACAGCTGGGAAAGAAACGGGCCCATCAGAATTATTTTGTGATTTCGATTTGGTGCCAAAGACGCAACATACACCAATATCATTATTAGACTTCGTATGCAATATAATACTTATGAGTTTAGTTTTATTACTGCGACCAAAAGGGTCATATTTATTATATCTCCTTCTGAGTAATCTCCTCGGACTGCAATGCACTTTGGCCAATGTTTTTCTCCCAATCATCAAAACATGGCTTAAAGTCGTTTTCATGAAACACTTTCAGGGTTCGTAGCGAATTTTCCATTATTGCTTCCATACACTCAAAGCAACGAAACACGAAGGAGCAGTTTCAACCGTGGAAATAAGAAAAAAATCACACAGTAACCTATCAGGTGAATATGGAGCTGATGGAACAGTATTTGTTGATTTTTTTGTCAAAATTGAAGAAAAAACTAGTAGTGAGAAGGGGTGCAATCTTGGCGCAAAATCCTTAAGTTTTCTAACCACAATGCAGGTCAACTTCGACGTTTTCGGTATAGGAACTTATTCAATAATATCTCTAATTGTTAAACTACGATCAGTAAGCGCCAATTATCTAATCTGATCGGCATATTAATGACCATACCAAGTGGATGGTCTACCAGAACATGATTCATCTACAGCGAATTCCCTGCCTTCTTAAAACATCTTACGCCACACAAATACTCTTGTTTATGATAAAGAGCTGCCTTTGAAGACTTTTTGCAACATTTCAAATCTTTTTGTGGTAGAAATTGTATTGAGGAAACAAACTTTAAAACATATTCTTTGCTTAATTGCATTCTCCCTTTCGGAAAATTGATAAAGTTAAAATTCTTATCTTATTAAAAACATATATATATATCCTCAGTTTATGAAATCAAATACTGAGTGTTACTGGATGTGTATATAAATCATAAAAATATTTAATAAAAAATTAAAAACGATTTATAGTATATATGAATCGCTTGATTTTAAAAGGGGACTTCTGACATCTAAAGCAGGCCATTCACCGCTATTCCAAAATGGAATTTTTGGAACACAGGAAGGAAGAACCTATCGTCAAGGTCGAAAACCTGTCAAATTTGGAGCAATGATTCAAAATGGTGGAATTCAAAAGAACTTAAAATCCAAAACTCAATCCGCCGATTCCAATTTGAGACCTCGATGCGAGGGTAGCGGTAAAACAAAGGATCTGCCTACATTGGTACCTCGCGTCGAGGTTAGAAATGAAACTCGAAATCCCCCGCGTAGGGGAAGAGGAGTCTGGGTGGCAGGAATTCTACGACTTTGAACCTTGCCTCAAAACAAACTTTGGAACATCCGTCAATGCTTTATTTAATTTTTCGATTAAAATGGGCAGGGGAAAACCAGTCTTAGGATAAATGGCATAGCTATCCTTCTCGTGAATGCCCAGCTTGACAAAGAACTGCTAGATTGATGCTAAAAGGGGTCTTCTATTGAGAAGTCAGTTTCGAATATCATATAGAAACCTTGATGCCTTACTATAACATGGCTGTGAATGGCAGAAGTCCCGTTTTTGCTCCAAATGGTGCATTCGTCTTCATGAAATAAAAAATGAAAAATAATTTTGGTCAAGATTGCAGAAGTCCCCTTTTAAAATTAAGCGGTTCATATGTATTTGTGTTGGAAATTATACGCTGTTAACTTTCCTTCACTCTCCTCATTCAATTTTCTAACCAATCACAAGATATTGTGATGATGTCATGATGCAATTCGTCACTGCGTGACGTCATATATATCCCATGATTCCTTTTACGGAGAGCCGGTAAGAGGCTCAGTGATGTACTTTGAACTGTGCTTGTAAAACATCCTTTATGTCTGTGTCTTTGTCTTACGTGCTATGTGTTTAAAATAAACTGTGATCAAACCTGTTTCTCAAACTCTGGTAATTGCACTCTGCTAATTTCCCCCTTCAATTTTAAACGAAGCATTTCCGATCCTTTTTACTTTCTCGTATACGAAGTATACAAAGAGAAAGTATTGTAATCGTCAAAAAATTCGAACTCGAGATTTTGACGAATCTCCATGTTTTAGACCTCCCTGATTCCGAAAAATACAATTTTGGAATTATGTCTGTCTGTGTGTGTGTCTGTGAACACGATAACTCGCAAACTATTAGAGCTACGGGGATAAAATTTGGTATGTGGTCTTTAAACATAATTTGTAGGTTTCTATCAAATTTTGGACAAAATCCGTCTAGGGGAAGTCTGTCTGTCTGTATGTTCGATAACATGCGAACGCTATAACTCAAAAACTTGAAAAGCCAGATGGATAAAATTTTATACACAGTTTTATCGTCATGAATGTAGGTCCGTATAAAATTTTGGGCCAAATCCGTCAAAGGGTTGATTGTCTGTCGGTCTGTATAATCGCATACTTGTTCAACTCCATACGCATGCGCAATAGTAGAAATGCCTGTACAAAGAAGAGACACTTCGAAAACTTGGCAGTTTGCCAAAAACCAATTCTGGCGGCGAGGTTTTGTAAGGAAGCAAACATTTAGGTTGTCTCGTTTTACTTGCGTTCTGGAAACAATCTCTGCGCATGCGCAAGCTATTCTCCTGTTTTCTTCTCTGCACGCGGAACTGGCATTTCTCGAGTTTGATAAAAAAATAAATATTGCGAAGTTTTAATACATACGTATCTTTTTTAATATGATTCTTCACCTCAATATTTTATTATCACTATAATCAACAATGAAGAACCTTCTGATAGTCATTGCATTCTGGGTTACAGTTGGTTCGAACTTTTTATCAACGCAGGGGGAAGGGAAATGACAAATGTTTGAAAAGTATACGAGAAAGTTTAGGGGAGGCCACTCCCGCTGGTTTACTACAATAATATTCGCTATCGTATATTTAGAAATAAATACATAATTGATTACTTTTTTGAAAATCGGAATACTAGTTTTGGACAAGAAAAATTAGTAAATCTGACAACTGAAGTCGGATGGAGAGAGTAATTCGTAATTATCTTGGTTTGTAATAAATCGAAAATGGTGACAGTTGTTAAGGGGGCATACGACTGTTAAAACTCGAAAATTTTCGATTTTATGAAAAACATATATATTATTTCGCTGTCTTTTCTGAACAATTTAAAACAATCCGCGTTACAAAATGTCCATAATTATGAAAGTTATGACGGAAAATGTATCAGCTCTTCAACGTAAACATTGAATATGGCCATATCTTTAAAGCGCTATATCTCAGAATGTGGTTTTTGATAGTGCTCGCACCATACCTCAATTGCTATTGAATAATTTTACATAAAACTTTTACCCATTATAAATTTTGCTATGTTCTATAAATTGAACCACATTTTTGTACATATTTATCGAAAGAAATTTCTTTGGGGGGGGTTGAAATTTTAACTATTTTTAACATTTTTATTTTAAATTGGTATATAAAATAGAAATTAAATGTAAATGTTAATAAATTGAGGTCCAGTTTCTTAAACAAACTGTCTGGATTACTTAGATACCCAAAATATTGTGTTTAGATAAATATTTTATCTGTAATCATGCGCGCAAAGTGACTATTTATTTTTACTTATTTTTTCTCAAAAATTATACCCATATTTATTACTCTCTCAAATAAATACATACCAATATGAAGGTATGAAAATGTGTGTACTATAAGAGAAAGAAATATTTTTCTAGAAGAAAATGTTAGTTTGTGAATTGCATTGTTTCTGAGATATAATGTATCGTATTTGACAGTTTTCCACCATTTTTTGGAGGTTTAAGAATCGTGTGTCCCCTTAAGATGGATCAGTTGTTGGAGAAAAGGGCAGTAAGGGGGGGGGGAAAGTAACTGCTTAAGGTACTAAATATTTACTCTAATTATGTTAATGGAAACTTTTGAAAGTTTAAGTTAGTAATAAAAATATTATTAATATGAGTTTAGATCTCATCTGAGATAAAGAATTTGCAGTTTACTATAGTTTTCAAATTCAAAATGAATTAAATAACAAATTTCAAAAATATGTTCAGAGTGAAATGTTAAGAATGAGAGGAAAGGCAATATGATATTAATGAGACAACTGTGATATTCGGGTTTCAGTTTAAACTTCAAAATAAAATATCACATTAAGATTACAAATTATGTGTTATACAGTAAAACCTGTACTAAACGGAATCTGAAGGGACTAGAAAAATTTTCCGTTTTAGACAGGGCTAAATAGTATATGAGGATTTCCTATGGGACTAAATATTTTTCCGTTTAAGACAGGATTCCGTTTCTTGCAGAGTCCGTTTTATACAGGTTTTACTGTATATTACTTATACGTAACTTGTGTAGGTACACCCATTACTACTATAAAGAAAAATAGATAATTTTTTGCGAGTCAGTTTCACTTATTTTAAACTATCCGAAACATGACATATTTTAAATCCTTTAAAGTTGAAGTTGTCTATTTTTCCTTTTTCCATCACATTTGAGAAGGTTTTTCAAAACTTCAAATTTTACGCACATAAACAGGTTTGAAATCTAACTGAACATAATATGTAAATATAGTCCAGGCAAAGAAAGAAAAATAGAAAAAAATGGTATAGTTTTGAAATTTGGCACAGTTGTAGGGATTAGTGCCCTGAACAACATACTAAAAGTCCCCTACTGTGGGGGTACAGGGGGTTTAAAGGGGGGGTTTCCGTTTTTCTTAAATATTTCGAAAACTATGGGTTCTAGAGAAAACTTTACAAAAATAAACTACATTAAATTCTCTACAAAAACAGTCCTACATCTTTATTTTAGCATCAATAGTTTAGAAGATATGGGGAGTTGAAAAAGTGAGTATTTCTGAAATTACTTTTTGTAATGGTAAAATCAATAAAGAAAATGCCGAAGTAACAATCTTCAGAAGCACCTCATGCCTATATAATAATTTTATAAAGGTAATATTGAATCAATTCCCCATATCTTCTCAACTATTGATGCTAAAATAAAGATGTAGGACTTTTCTTGTAGGGAATTTATTGTAGTTTATTTTTGTAATTGAGAATTTTTCTCTAGAACCCATAGTTTTCGAGATATTTAAGAAAAACTGAAAAAGCCCGCTTTAAACCCCCCTGTACACCCCGCGCAACCCCCACGGTCGGGGACTTTTAGTATGTTGTTTAGGACACTCTCTCCAACAACTGTGCCAAATTTCAAAACTACACCATTTTTTTTCTATTCGTCGATTTTTGGCCTTTGTTGACTGGACTAGTAATCAAAGTAAAGGACTCATATGACGATATTTTTTTCTCCACTACTTATTAGTTCACAAGGAAATGGCATTAAAATTTATTAATTTGAAAAAAAAACGTCAATCTTTCTGAATTATACAAACAACTACGAAATAAATTAATTTTTAAATCTTAAAACATCGAATAAATTAAGATCACGATCCGTTTCATAATTTTTTTTACTTAGAACATGATAGACTTATCGTGTTACTATTTTATAATACATCATATTCGAGTTATTTTAAATTAAATTATGCAAATTTTATCTTTATAGTTTAAAGATATAGCAAGCATTTGATAAATCAAGAATCTTACCACTTCCCTTTTTCTATAAAGCGATCTTATTTAGTTGATTTACTTTTTTCTCATTTGCTGCTTAAGAAAAACGATTGGCAACATTAATTAATTAGAGTGGATCAAATCTAATTACTTTTTTGCTTTTAAAACCATTTTTAGTGTGGTAATATTCCAACGATACAATTCTAATCTTAATCATTAATTTAATCGCAGAAATAAAATGTTACAGGAAATTAAAGTTTAAAAGAAATCCTCATCTCTTACGCTATTTGTTGATTTGCCATTAAAATAACTCCCGTGGTCATTTAAAAACAAGTTGCTATCGAATTTTTCTAATTTGTTTCAATGAAATGCTTAGCTTTTTTCTTGCTTCCGTTTGATTAAAAATGAAATTCAAATCGGAAATTCTAAGAACAGTTGCTTTTTATACTTCAATTTAGCAACAGCTTTCATACTAAAGTTTCTGTACATATAAAAAAATGAAACTGAATTTTATTTTTGAACGATTTGTTTTTATTTAAGAATCAAAATAAAGTTAGTGACAATAAAATAATTTTTATTTTCACAATTTAATTTTTTTATTTTAATGCCGTTTTATAGAAACGCTGATTTACTAAATTTGTGTGTGAAGATTTGTTTGATAGCTTATTTGAGCATTAAGTATGACGATTTTTAATAGTCGATCACTCTTTCATAGAAACTATTTTATTAATAACATATATTAATACAATGTTTGTGTGCGTGTGTGTGTTTGTCTGCGATGTCCAGACGAATCTATCGCACTTACAGCCATGAAATTTGGCACACAGGTAGTCGTAATGGTGACTGAATGCACCTCGAAACCGAAATTTTAAAATTTAATCTAGAAAATTTTTTATTTAATGTTTTGTGTTGTTTTGGGTGATTTTTCGCGCTAATTTCTCAATAGCATGATTTTGGATAATTGTACGAAAAAAATAGATACACCATCGGAAAGAGCACGCGATTTTCGTTCTAATGAAGTTAGTTTTGAATTTCTAACGTAATTTACTGAATTTTGAGAAATTTTTAAATGCATCCGACTTTCTAATAATACTATTATTTTCAATTTTTTTCAGCTTATAACTAGAACGGTTCTGTCGGATTTAAAACAAGAACGGTTAAAATATCTTTTCCCGTTTTTTTTATTAATTTTTTCCTGGGCAGATGAAAGTTATTTTTCTCGAGCTAATTTTCTCCCGCGACTCCTTTCCGGAACGCAGAAGGCTATGTGATTGGTTAAGGGGGAGGTGACGTCGTAACCTTGAATTGGGTGACTGATTATTATTTTCGGCAGTATCTTAATGTATTTATTCATCTCGCATACTTTGCTTGCAGTATAATAATTTCCACGTTGCAATTTTTTAATATTGTTTATCGCGAAAAAAAATAAGCGGGAAAATCAATAATGTGTATCTTTTGATTTCAAAACTTTTTCATGTCATTGTGGGCGTTTTTTTTTTGTTTTTTTTTTCATTTTGTTGAAGTCCTGATTCCACGGGCAACGCCGTGCGCGTACTGCTAGAGAAATATATAGGAAACTTAAACGGCTGAAAACTTACACAAAAAAATGGGAAGGAGTTTCTAGTAATTCAGCCATGTAGCCGTTTTTTATATCATTACCGTGCTGATGCATCTGAAATGGCAAAAGGACTGCAATGTCTCAAATGAGCTCAATAAAAATAGTTTTTAATAACCCACTTTTATTAGTACAAAAACGTCAATTTTTTATTTTAATTATTTTCTAATTTTTAGCCTTTAATATATATTGCATTATTTTAAATATTACAGATCTTGCGAAAAATAACTTAAATTCTGTATCAGATGGTATCATAATATAATTAAATTAATCGATAACTAGTATCTGAAAATATTAAAATAATGTAATATCATCGAACACAAGTGTACAAAATTTCACACATCTAACACTTCAGGAAGTAAGTGAAAAATAAACTACAATATTCCATCATTACAAACATGAAACAACTCAAGTTAAGTGCGAATTGAAAAAACTAAAACTGGCATATTTATAATTGTACTTCTTAAATGATTTTGTTTCTAAATTTGAGTTGAAATCAGTTTCAATTAATATTGGTCCTTAAAAACTCCTGATACTTTGAAAACAGGATTAATAGGACTTAAATACATAAATATGCTATTTCCAAAATCAATTCAACATTTCAAGAATTCAGCTTTCAAATAATTTTCGGTTGTATGCCCCTCCAATCAATTTTATATTTTTAAATAATGAAAATTAAAATATCTTTTTGTTTACTAATGTGTACGTGGCAGGAATTTGATTCCAAAATTTAGATTAGAGGCTAACAATCGGTTGCTTAAGTGTTTTTCTGTCTTTAGTGACAACAAATTAATCAAAACGACACAAGAGTTTATCGTCAATGAAGAATGGCAGGAACAAAGGAATATTTCATTATTTTAAATATTACAGATCTTGCAAAAATTATCTTAAATTCTCTATCAGATGGTATCAAAATATAATTAAATTAATCGATAACTAGTATCTGAAAATATAAAAATAATGTAATATCATCGAACACAAGTGTACAAAATTTCAAACATCTAACACATCAGGAAGTAAGTGAAAAATAAATTACAAAATTCCATCATTACAAACATGAAACAATTCAAGTTAAGTGCGAATTGCAAAACTAAAACTGAAATATTTATAATAGTACTTCTTAAATGATTTTGTTTCTTAATTTGAGTTGAATCAGTTTCAATTAATATTGGTCCTTAAAAACTCCTGATACTTTGAAAACAGGATTAATAGGAATTAAATACATAAATATGCTATTTCTAAAATCAATTCAACTTTCAAATAATTTTCGGTTGTATGCCCCTCCAATCAATTTTATATTTTTAAATAATGAAAATATCTTTTTGTTTACTAATGTGTACTTGGCAGGAATTTGACTCCAAAATTTAGATTAGCAGCTAACAATCGGTTGCTTAAGTGTTTTTCTGTCTTTAGTGACAACAAATTAATCAAAACGACACAAGAGTTTATCGTCAATGAAGAATGGCAGGAACAAAGGAAACGCTAACAGCAGTAATGCTATAATTTTTAAATACTAAATATGATTAAAGCATCAAAAACCTTGCCATATGTTTAAATAAATTATAACAAAATAATAAATTGCGAAAGGAAATGCATTTCGACTCATGGGTCATCACGGGTAATTTCCTATGTTTAAGTCTAATGTCATTTTACTTCCTCTACTGTGTCATTTTTATTTTCTCGAATGCAAAGTATTCAAAGAGAAAGTACCGCAATCGTCAAAAAATTCTACCAGGAGATTTTGATGAATATCCAAGTTTTAGACCTCTCTGAGTTCGAGAAAATCATTCTTCGAACTGCTTGTGGGCATAATAACTGTTAATTGCAACAAGCTAGACTCATAAAATTTTGTATGCGGGTTTTTACATCACAACTGTAGACTTCTATAAAATTTTGGACGAATCCATCTTCGGGAAATTTGCTTGTGCGTCCGTTTTCTACATGCGAACCCAATAACTCAAAAAAAACCTAGCTAGATAGATGAA
Source organism: Araneus ventricosus (assembly GCA_013235015.1). NCBI lineage: Eukaryota > Metazoa > Arthropoda > Arachnida > Araneae > Araneidae > Araneus > Araneus ventricosus. The sequence continues at coordinate 170,477 of BGPR01001106.1, forward strand.
ATTCGGGATATCGTTTTATCACCTGGCTTGCATGTCTTTATTAAATTATGGACCAATCGGTTAGAAGGAGGGGGATCCAAATTGTATAGTCCATTTTTTTTTATTGTCCTACGAAGATATACTCAAAACGCGCCATATTGTATAAATATATGGGAGTGGAAGTGAGAACATTCCTCCTGGTTATTGCACTAATGGTTTTTTTTAATAACTTTGGCTTTAAAAGTTAAGTGAAATTTTTACCAAAACTCATACCTTCTTTGTTTTTCAAGTGCACGTGCGCACCTGTGAAAAGGCGATCTTATATGTTAATAAACACTGAATAGAATATGTGTTCAATGCTTTGTAGTTCGTATCATTTTGAGATACGATGCTTCTATTCCATTTCGAAATTTAACAATGTTTAAAAAACATCGATGCCAAATGTTAAAAATAAGGTTCCCTTTTTAATAGCAAAATAGTTCGAACATGATCAAAAACTCATCTTTTATACGTCGTTATCCATTTTATAGCGAAGTCAACCTGCTTTTTCAAAACATCTATGCATAATAATTATTTTGTCGATATTTAAATGCAAAAAAGCCTCCTCCTAAGCCTTTTAGATAGTTTGAATCCCAACACGAGGCTCTTAGAGAAAAATAAATAGAAACATTCCACTTGAGACAGCTGGGTAATCCAAATCACCTTTTCAATAAAATCCCTCGACATCTTTAATAATCCCGCGGATTCACGACAAAGACTTTCACGGCTTGCTTTCAGACTATCATTTCGTTAGGATTAAGTGAAAGGATTACAACGAATCAACACTCACGAAATCAGCCAATGAGAGCTCTCGGTAGAAAATAAACGAAACGGAAGTAACAGGTGAAAACATTCGGAAAAGACGGGAGAGTACTGTTTCTTCTATGTAACCTTATTCACCCAAACATGGAAAACCACTTTAGCGTTTAAAAGTTTCGGTTTTGTTTTGGTCAATGTTTGCTGAAAAGATCGTTGTTGTTTCTTGTGATTCTCGCCTTGGTAGTGTAGACGCGTGGGTGAATTTGGGTGTTCTTGTTGGTTCATTAAAAGTTTTCTTGTAATCACAGATAATTAAGAGTTAGGAATTTTCTGGATTTTCGCGAATTCTAAATAGTGAAAAGTTCAAAAGGGAGTCGGCTTCACATTAAAAGGGCTCTAATGGGTGTAGAAATGCTGAGAAAGTCATTCATAATGCCCAGAGAATTCAAAAACCACAATTTTAGAACCTAATTAAATCTCCAATAACGTGACTACAAATAATTATATACACTAAACTTATCATTCATAGTTACTTAACCTCTAGATTACGGGCCAGGCGAAATATCAAACAGTCTCTTAAAATGGAGATTTTGGAGAAGAAACAGTAAGAAACTTGCGCCTTTTCTTTTCTTTTTTTGTAATTTGAAGATAAAATAATTGGTTTCTTTTA